>JACEFZ010028465.1:0-375000 GCA_014155875.1 Cepaea nemoralis
TTAATTCATATTTTTGATTATTATAATAATAATATAATAAAAATTAGTATATTGTTCACATCGGATAAATAATAGAATAAGATAATAATAATAGTAATAATAATAATAATATCAAGTCCTAATAATACTATCCTCCTCATACATAACTAGTAATACCTTAATCTTATTCTTATTCCTATTATTATCATAAGCATCCTACTCATCATCCGACCTAATCCTCATCATAAGCAACTCCGCCTCCTCATCCTCCTCATCCGCATCCTCCTCCTCCTAATCCTATACTCCTCCACCTTGCTGCTGCATGTCATGCTTCCTCTCCCCGCTCCTCCTCCTCCTCCTCCTCCTTCGTCCTTCTTCCTCGTCCTCTCCGCATCTCCCCCTCCGCATCCCTCATCCTCCTTCTGCCTCTCGCCTCCTCCTAATCCTCCATCCGCCTCCTCCCATCCTCCTCATAACAGAAGAATATACGGGAGATATCGCGTTCAACCTAGACGTCACGTAATTTCGCTCTGTCAGGAGTAAGTTCTTAACCCTGAAATACTGGCCAGGTAGATGTGTCCTATAGCCACTGCGCCACGCTGCATTGTATAGAGTCCTTTGCAGAAGAAGAACATTTCTCAAGTCAGAAAATTATTCCCGCCTAGCCACCAGTCTCCGATGACGACAAAAGAGAATCCTCTATGGAATGACGGACAAAGAACCAGTCATAAATATGACGCTTCGGCCGGTGGGAAATTAAATCTATCCCTCCCGTCATGTGCAAAATTGAGATGGTTGTCCCTATTCGCCATCGTTTGGATAATCTTTGACGCTCCCGAGCGGAAGTAGTTAGGGCTTACTGATTTCGTTCCGAACGCCATATTTGTCTAGTGCAATAGTTCTCAAACGTGCACGAGCTGGTGGATTGTCTTGTTGTGAGGGGAAGTTTGCTGGTGTCTGATACTTAGGGGTAGCGAGGTGGGCTTGTTTGTTGTGAGGGGAAGTTTATTGGTGTCTGATACTTAGGGGTAGCGAGGTGGGCTTGTTTGTTGTGAGGGGAAGTTTATTGGTGTCTGATACTTAGGGGTAGCGAGGTGGGCTTGTTTTGTTGTGAGGGGAAGTTTATTGGTGTCTGATACTTAGGGGTAGCGAGGTGGGCTTGTTTTGTTGTGAGGGGAAGTTTATTGGTGTGTTATGCTTAGGGGTAGTGAGCGCAGTTTTATCAATCCGGCACACCAGCTTCGAGGTCAGTCGTATGCGATTTGGGAGCAGGTGGCTTTGCGTTGATTTTCACAATAGTAAGAGCATCGCCGTTTAAGTAAGCAATGACAAACTACTGAAAGTGAAATTTTCTGCAAAATTACAAACAGCTAATAAATGATTGGGCTGATTGTGACGTCCCATAAAGAACATGTAACTAACTTTATAAGGGGACATTTAGAGTTACAGACCCAACATGTTGTAATATTAATCTTTTTTACTTGAATCAATTCGGTAATTGTTGTCCTCTTATGATTATATTGAAAGATGAGTTAGGGATATAAAAAATATTACGATTATATTGAAAGATGAGTTAGGAATATAAAACATATTAGTAGTGTAAGTGGGGCTAAAGGATGACCGTTTTTGAGGATCTTATATAAATCAACCATTTATCGATCCTGATCCTCAAAGGGTGATAACTCTTTTTCCCCCAAAAATGCAGGCGTGGTCTAGTGACTCATCAGAGGTGACGTGGTCTAGTGACTCATCATAGGTGGCGTGCGTGCTCAGAGGTGGTGGTCAAGTAATTGTAGGTACGACATAAAACATCAATAAAGAAAACAAACGATCAAAAGAAGGTATATAATAATGTTAATAAAATATATATAGAAGAAAAAAAAACATAGTAAGTGCCCGCTTATAGTTAAGGGTGTGTGATGACGTGGTCAAGTAGTGGTCAAGAGGTGGTCAAGTGGTGGTCATGTGGTGGAGTAACCACTTAAATTAAAGGGGGAAGTACGTGTAGTGATGTGGTGGTGGTTAAAGTGTGCGATGACGTGGTCAAGTAGTGGTCAAGTAGTGGTCAAGTGACGAAATTTTAGTGGAAAGTAGTTGTAATGATATGGTGATGATTAAAGGGTGGTAAATTAGTGGTCAAGCAGTGGTCAAACAGTGGTCAAGTGGTGGTCAAGTGAGGAAAATTTTAGTGGAAAGTAGTTGTAATGATATGGTGATGATTAAAGGGTGGTAAATTAGTGGTCAAGCAGCAGTCAAGCAGTGGTCAAGTGGTGGTCAAGTGAGGAAAATTTTAGTGGAAAGTAGTTGTAATGATATGGTGATGATTAAAGGGTGGTAAATTAGTGGCCAAGAGGTGGTCAAGCAGTGGTCAAGCAGTGGTCAAGTCATCGACTGAACACCTAAATTGTCGGGGAAAGTACGTGTAGTGAAACGTTGATGGTAAAATAAGTAATGACATGGTCAAATAGTGGTCAAGTAGTGGTCAAGCGGTGGTCAAGCGGTGGTCAACTGGTCGAGTTACCGCTTAAATTGTACAGGGGAGTAGGTGTAGTTACATGGCGGTGGATAAAGTGAGCGATGAGGTGGTCAAGTAGTGGTCAGGTGGTGGTCAAGCGGTTGTCAAGTAGCGGTCAAGTGGTCAAGTGACCCCCTAAATTGTATGGTAGGGTACAGTTAGTGATGTGGTGGTGGTTAAAGTGAGTGATGGCGTGGTCAAGTAGTGGTCAAGTGGTCAAGGGGTGGTCAAGTGACCACTTAAATTATAGAGGAGAATAGGTGTAATGAAATGGTAGTGACACGGTGATGATCATGAGGTGGTCAAGCGGTGGTCAAGAGGTGCTCAAGCGTTGGTCAAGTGGTCAAGTGACCCCTTAAATTGTAAAGGAGAGTGTGTCTTGTGATGCAGTGATGATCAAGAGATGGTCAAGTAGTGGTCAAGGAGTGGTCAAGGGGTGGTCAAGTGGTCAGGTTACCCCTTAAATTGATGGGGAGAGTACGTGTCTCTCAACACGATGATAATCAAGATGTGGTCAAGTGGTGGTCAAACGGTGGTCAAGTGGTCGAGTGACCACATAAATTGTAGAGGAGAGTAGGAGTAGTAGAATAGCGAGGGTGCTTGTTGTTTCACTAAGTATTTGTATATCGTATGTAGTATAAAGCTAGTTTGTGTTGTATGCGATGTAAGGTGTTACTGAAATATCTGTATTTTGTAGTTCTAAGAGATGATGACGTCATAACCCACCACTCTATCATCTTATTGATAGTGTCTCCAGTGCCGCGAAAAAGGCTCATTGTGAGATATCGATCATTTCTCAAAGCGACAGCATCCGGGGTGCATGCCCATTACGACCAAACAACGATACGACACTTAAAAGGCAACGACAAGGCAAAATGACGTCGAATACAGCGTAACGTACAAAACTTATGAGGTCATCGGTTGTCCATTCCATCACGGTTGACAAATAGGCGCTCACTAACTTCACAATATGCTCACTCAAATAAACAGATAGGATAATAAGGCACTGACCCAAACAATGAAAACGGACAAAAACAAGGGGGGAAAATGACATAATCGTTAAAATGTAACACATACAAAGACAGATACAACAGTGACTAAAAAAATAATAAAAATGACACGACAAAATAACACAAACAATGAAAACCGACACATCAACAAAATGAAACAAACAATGAAAACTGAAACAACCAATGAAAAATCGCTGACACGAACACTAGAAGCTGACACAAACACTAAACAAGGTACCTAAAGAAAAGCTAAACTTTGTTAACCAAAATGTGAAAGTAGGAAAATGTGATACCCAAATGTAAAACAAATAGCAAGAGAGGAATAACTCGTCCCAACTTATAAAAAGTAGGAAAATATGTCAACCAAATGGGAAAAAGTTAGGCCAAATACAAAAATATCTAACTCAAACTAATGAAAAGTAGGGAAACTTTGTTAACCAAAGGAAGGGAAAACCTAGGTCAAGTAGGAAAATCTGTTACCCAAATGTGAAAAATGTCGGCCAAATACAGAAATAGTTCGTCCACACGTATGCAAACTAGGAAAATTTGTTAGTCGAACAGGATAAAATATTGCCCAAGTAGGGAAATTTGAGAGCCAAATGTGAAAAAATATAATCCAAAGAGAGGAATATCTCGTTCCAACTTATAAAAAGAAGGAAAATTCTCAACCAAATGAGAAAAAGTTAGACCAAGTATAGTAACATCTCAACCAAACTTATGAAAAGTAGGAAACTTTGTTAGCCAAAGCGAAAAAACCTAGGTCAAGTAGGAAAATCTGTTAGCCAAATGTGAAAAAATGTCAGCCAAATACAGAAATACCTCGTCCAGACTTATTAAAATTAGGAAAAATTTGTTAGCCAAATAGTAAAAATATTGCCCAAGTAGGAAACTTTGATAGCCAATTGTGAAAAATATCACCTAAAGAGAGGAATATCTCGGCCAGAATTATAAAAAGTAGGAGAACTATTTGCCAAATGGAAAAAGTTAGGCCAAATACAGAAATATCTCAACCAAACATATAAAAAAATAGGAAAATTGATAACCAAACGGGAAATATATTGACCAACTAGGGAAATGTGTTACTCAAAGAGGAAAAATAATGACCAAGTAACGAAATACATCGCTCAAACTTATGAAAACTAGGAAACTTTGTTAGCCAAATGGAAGAAACCTAGATCAAGTAGGAAAATCTGTTAGCCAAATGTGAAAAATGTCGGCCAAATGCAGAAATAGTTCGGCCACACGTATGCAAACATAGGAAAAGGTTTGTTAGCCAAATAGTAAAAATATTGCCCAAGTAGGAAAATTTGATAGCCAAATGTAAAAAAATATCACCCAAAGAGAGGAATATCTCGGCCAGACTTATAAAAAGTAGGAGAACTATTTGCCAAATGGGAAAAAGTTAGGCCAAATACAGAAATACCTCAACCAAACATATAAAAAATAGGAAAGATTGATAACCAAACGGGAAATATATTGACCAACTAGGGAAATGTGTTACTCAAAGAGGAAAAATAATGACCAAATAACGAAATACATCGCTCAAACTTATGAAAACTAGGAAACTTTGTTAGCCAAATGGAAGAAACCTTGGTCAAGTAGGAAAATCTGTTAGCCAAATGTGAAAAATGTCGGCCAAATGCAGAAATAGTTCGGCCACACGTATGCAAACAAGGAAAGGTTGTTAGCCAGATAGGAAAAGTATTAACCAAGTAAGAAAATGTGATAGCCAAAGGTGAAAAAATATCAGCCAAAGAGAGAAATATCTCATCCAAACTTATAAAAAGAAGGAAAATTCTCAACCAAATGAGAAAAAGTTAGACCAAATATAGTAACATCTCAACCAAACTTATGAAAACTAGGAAACTTTGTTAGCCAACGAGAATAAAAACCTAGGTCAAGTAGGAAAATCTGTTAGACAAATGTAAAAAATGTCGGCCAAATACAGAAATACCTCGTCCGCACTTATTAAAATTAGGAAAAATTTGTTAGCCAAATAGTAAAAATATTGCCCAAGTAGGAAAATTTGATAGCCAAATGTAAAAAATATCACCCAAAGAGAGGAATATCTCGGCCAGACTTATAAAAAGTAGGAGAACTATTTGCCAAATGGGAAAAAGTTAGGCCAAATACAGAAATATCTCAACCAAACATATAAAAAATAGGAAAATTGATAACTAAACGGGAAATATATTGACCAACTAGGGAAATGTGTTACTCAAAGAGGAAAAATAATGACCAAGTAACGAAATACATCGCTCAAACTTATGAAAACTAGGAAACTTTGTTAGCCAAAGAAAAAAAAACCTTGTTCAAGTAGGAAAATATGTTAGCCAAATGTGAAAAATGTCGGACAAATGCAGAAACTAGTTCGGTCACACGTATGCAAACTAGGAAAAGTTGTTAGCCAGATAGGAAAAGTATTGGCCAAGTAAGAAAATTTGATAGCCAAATGTGAAAAAATAGCCAAAGAGAGAAATATCTCATCCAAACTTATAAAAAGAAGGAAAATTCTCAACCAAATGAGAAAAAGTTAGACCAAATATAGTAACATCTCAACCAAACTTATGAAAACTAAGAAACTTTGTTAGCCAAAGAGAAAAAACCTTGGTCAAGTAGGAAACTCTGTTACCCAAATGTGAAAAATGTCCACCAAGTACAGAAATAACTTGTCCACACTTATGAAAACTACGAAAATTTGTTACCCAAATATGAAAAATATTGCCCAAGTAGGAAAATTTGAAAGCCAAATGTGAAAAAAATATCACCCAAAGAGAGAAATATCTCGTCCAGACTTATAAAAAGTTGGAAAATTTGTCAACCAAATGGGGTAAAGTTAGACCAAATACAGAAACATCTTAACCACATTTATAAAAAACGAGGGGAAAATGTCGACCAAATACAGAAATAACTCAACCCAATTTATAAATATGGCAACCAAACTTATGAAACGTAGGAAAATGTGTTAACCAAAAGGGGAAAATATGGTACACGTAACGAAATATCTCATCCAAACTTATAAAAAGTAGGAAAATATGTCAACCAAACGCGAACAATGTCGGCCAAATACAGAAATTTCTCAACCAAACTCATGAAAAGTAGGAACAACTTGTTACCCAAATAGGAAAAATATTGGTCAAGTAAAGAAATAGCGTGGTCAAACCTATAAAAACGTACCAACATTTGTTAACACAACTTGGCCACTTGTTCTTACAAACTTGCTCGCTGGCTCAAACAATTTGTCCACTTGCTATTACAATCGGTCGACCTATCCTATCAACTCACACACTTACCATAACAACTGTCCCTTTTCCCCAACAACGTGTCCACCGACTCTCTCATATTATCGACTCGCCCTATCAACTTACCCACTGACTCTAACAACTTCCCCACATGGGCTCACAAAATTTCCACTTGTTATTACAACTTGTCGACAGCCTCGCCCAAATTACCACTTACTCTTACAAACTGTCCCAACTGCGCGCACAAAGGTGTCCACTTGTGATTTCACGGCCTCCTCACCACATAGATAAGTAGCCCTCATAAAATACAAATGTATCCCGCAAGTCATACAGAAGTGTCCCCCATATTGTCATCAAAAAATATTTGTGTGTGTAGGTAAGTTCATGTCTTTGGCAGTTCATATTTTGTAAATTCATTTCTTCAGCATAAGATTTGTGTAAGTTCACGCCCTCATCATAAATTTTGTTGTGTAAGTTCATGTCTTCGACAGTTCATGTTTTGCTAAGGCCTAGTTTTAGTGAAAATGCAGAAGTCTATTGGCTAGAATTTCAACCTGAGTGGTCAATTACTAACACTGCCTGTGGACAGCTATTCTTACCCATGCGCTAAAGTTGAGAAAATGAACTTCCGTTGAATGGAAGCTACCGCAGACTTGAATTATTAAACCCCTCTGGAAGAAGTAGCGGCAGCTTAACCAGGAAAAGATCGAATTAGTTATCCCCCTTAGTCTGGGAATTATGAAAATATATGCTCACACAAGCGATATTACTCATGACGTCATATAAACAAAAATATAAAGGATAACAATGAGGCAGCGCCTCAGGACCTAGGTTTTTCCCCTCCTTTGGTTAACAAAGTTTCGCTACTTTTCATTAGTTTGAGTTAGGATCTTTTTGTATTTGGCCTAACTTTTTCCCATTTGGTTGACATATTGTTCCTACTTTTTATAAGTTGGGACGAGTTATTCCTCTCTTGCTATTTGTTTTACATTTGGGTATCAATCACATTTTCCTACTTTCACATTTTGGTTATCAAAGTTTAGCTTTTCTTTAGGTACCTTGTTTAGTGTTTGTGTCAGCTTCTAGTGTTCGTGTCAGCGATTTTTCATTGGTTGTTTCAGTTTCATTGTTTGTTTCATTTTGTTGATGTGTCGGTTTCATTGTTTGTGTTATTTTGTCGTGTCATTTTATTATTTTTTTTTTAGTCACTGTTGTATCTGTCTTTGTATGTGTTACATTGTAACGATTATGTCATTTTTTCCCCTTGTTTTTGTCCGTTTTCATTGTTTGGGTCAGTGCCTTATTATCCTATCTGTTTATTTGAGTGAGCATATTGTGAAGTTAGTGAGCGCCTATTTGTCAACCGTGATGGAATGGACAACCGATGACCTCATAAGTTTTGTACGTTACGCTGTATTCGAAGTCATTTTGCCTTGTCGTTGCCTTTTACGTGTCGTATCGTTGTTTGGTCGTAATGGGCATGCACCCCGGATGCTATCGCTTTTGAGAAATGATCGATATCTCACAATGAGCCTTTTTCGCGGCACTGGAGACACTATCAATAAGATGATAGAGTGGTGGGTTATGACGTCATCATCTCTTAGAACTACAAAATACAGATATTTCAGTAACACCTTACATGGCATACAACACAAACTAGCTTTATACTACATACGATATACAAATACTTAGTGAAACAACAAGCACCCTCGCTATTCTACTACTCCTACTCTCCTCTACAATTTATGTGGTCACTCGACCACTTGACCACCGTTTGACCACCACTTGACCACTACTTGACCACATCTTGATTATCATCGTGTTGAGAGACACGTACTCTCCCCATCATTTTAAGGGGTAACTTGACCACCCCTTGACCACTCCTTGACCACTACTTGACCATCTCTTGATCATCACTGCATCACAATACAACTCTTCTCTACAATTTTAGGGTTATTTGACCACTTGACCACCGCTTGACCACCACTTGACCACTACTTGACCACCTCTTGATCATCACCGTGTCACTACCATTTCATTACACCTATTCTCCTCTATAATTTAAGTGGTCACTTGACCACCCCTTGACCACTTGACCACTCCTTGACCACTACTTGACCACGCCATCACTCACTTTAACCACCACCACATCACTAACTGTACCCTACCATACAATTTAGGGGGTCACTTGACCACTTGACCGCTACTTGACAACCGCTTGACCACCACCTGACCACTACTTGACCACCTCATCGCTCACTTTATCCACCGCCATGTAACTACACCTACTCCCCTGTACAATTTAAGCGGTCACTCGACCAGTTGACCACCGCTTGACCACTACTTGACCACTATTTGACCATGTCATTACTTATTTTACCATCAACGTTTAACTACACGTACTTTCCCCGACAATTTAGGTGTTCAGTCGATGACTTGACCACTGCTTGACCACTGCTTGACCACCTCTTGACCACTAATTTACCACCCTTTAATCATCACCATATCATTACAACTACTTTCCACTAAAATTTTCCTCACTTGACCACTGCTTGACCACCCTTTAATCATCACCATATCATTACAACTACTTTCCACTAAAATGTTCCTCACTTGACCACCACTTGACCACTGCTTGACCACTAATTTACCACCCTTTAATCATCACCATATCATTACAACTACTTTCCACTAAAATTTCGTCATTTGACCACTACTTGACCACTACTTGACCACGTCATCGCACACTTTAACCACCACCACATCACTACACGTACTTCCCCCTTTAATTTAAGTGGTTACTCCACCACATGACCACCACTTGACCACCTCTTCACCACTACTTGACCACGTCATCACACACCCTTAACTATAAGCGGGCACTTACTATGTTTTTTTTTCTTCTATATATATTTTATTAACATTATTATATACCTTCTTTTGATCGTTTGTTTTCTTTATTGATGTTTTATGTCGTACCTACAATTACTTGACCACCACCTCTGAGCACGCACGCCACCTATGATGAGTCACTAGACCACGCCTGCATTTTTGGGGAAAAAAGAGTTATCGCCCTTTGAGGATCAGGATCGATAAATGGTTGATTTATATAAGATCCCCAAAAACGGTCATCCTTTAGCCCCTCTTACACTACTCATATTATGATTATATTGAAAGATGAGTTAGGAATACAAAAAATATTATGATTATAAAAACAGTCGCTTAAAAGTCGACAGGGTCGACTTCATTGCACCGGGTTTTGTCCCATATGGCTTGGTCTCTTACCGCAGCGCGGAAAGCGTCGCACAAAGCAAGAACTCCGTAGCTCTAGCGACGACCCACGGGAGTATCCGAAAAATTTAACTCGTGAACCGAAGGACGCGGCCCGGAATCGAACCCACAACCTTCGGAGCCCGAGTTAAACGGCTAGACCACTTCGCCACGAAGACTCCCAATATGATTATATTAAAAGATGAGTCAGGAATATAAAACATATCATGATTATATTGAAAGGTGAGTTAGGAATATCAAACATATTATGATTACATTGAAAGATGAGTTAGGAATATAAAACATATTATGATTATAGTTGCAATACAGATGTCAGAATGGTGAAGAGCGCTTGCTCTTAAACATCTTGTGCGCCGAAGGTGGGGTAGTGGGTTCAATCTATACACCTAAAAAGTTGACTTTCAACGTTGACTTGTCGTTAAGAAAATAATGACAAACTTCTGAATGTAACATTAGATTGAAACTCAACCTGGAGTAGATGGCCACCTTCTGCACAGGACATGCAACTTTTTGATTGTTGAGTTTTCTGTGTCTGAACCTTGTTTCTCTCCGGTGTCTCAACCTTGTCTCAACCTAAAGGGTTCATGGATTCCAAGATGATAATATAACGGTTTACAGATTCCAAGATAAGAATATAAAAGGGTTCACTGACCGCGAGGTAGAGCTATAAAGGGTTCACCGAGATGGGAAATATGACTTATTCCAGAACCTCATGATGAGAGTATGAAGGCGGAAACACCCCGTGGTGGTGGTGGGGGATGGGGCGGGGTGTTACAATCAACAAATAATCAAACACACACTAATACAACTACATGAAAATCTTTACATGAAAAACTATATAAAAATTACTCATAAAGTAGAACAACACAGAATCAAACGGTAAACACAATATATTGGCACCTTGCCGTGTTGACAGACGATAGTTTGGTACATTGTGCTTCAAAAAGGTATAATAACGACAACCCATGGCAGGGGCAAATATGACTGATAAGGGCAATTTGCGCTGTAAATGTTCGTCCACAGTGGATGCACGTGAACACATGGTCATATCCATCATCATGCACCATCTTACGTCTCATACGCTCGGTGTGTGACTTATCTGCAATAATTTTCTCCTTTGTCTTTATTCCATTTCTAATGCTTGCCCGCCATGCAACACGTTCAGCGGCGACTTGCTCCCAATTTGCATTATCAATGCCTGTATCAATCATGTCCCGCTTACACACATCTTTGTATCGTAGTAGAGGCCGACCCTGAGATCTCTTACCCATCTGTAATTCACCAAAAGAATATGTCCTTTGGTATTCTACCATCATCCATCCTCCTAACGCAGTGGTTCTCAACCGGTGGGGAATTTTCCCCTGGGGGGGGGGAGGATTTTAGGGTTTCCGGGGGGGGGGGGATTAAGATTATTTCAAGATCGCATTAATACAAGAACCAGTTACTTGATATTGTTTTTCCTCTATATTTTACGGTTCTGTACTTCTCGCCCTAATGAAGTTCGTTTTATAACATAAGTAGACCCGCAAATCACGTTTTATGTAGATGTCTAGACTTGTTCTAGTATGTGTTATTAAATTTAGCTTCCATTTTTATGTATACTGTGTAAGGGGTGGTGGGGGGATTTATAGGGAGGAAATTCGAAAGGGGGGAATGACGTTCTGAATATGGGCCAAACAGGTTAAGAACCACTGTCCTAACGTGTCCTATCCATCTAAGTCTAAGGAGACTGAGCATGGAATATACTATCACACGACCTGGTCTTTCCAATACTTTAGTACAGTGGTTCTCAACCTTTTTTGGCCCGTACCCCCCTCCACCATATTTTAAGGACGTCATTTCCCCCCCCCCCCCCACATATTTTTAGAACGTCATTCCCCCCCCCCCCCCCCCACATATTTTTAGAACGTCATCCCCCCACCCCCTCTTCGTATTTCCTCCCTAAAAATTTCCCCCTGCCCCTACACAGTATACATAATAATTGAAGTTAAATTTAATATCACATACTAAAACAAGTCTAGACGTCCACATAAAACGTGATTTGTGGGTCTGCTTACTTTATAAAATGAATTTTAGAAGGGTGAGACGTACAGATCCGTAAAGTATGAAGGGAAAAACAAGATCAACTAATCGGTTCTTGTTTTAATGCAATCTTGAAATAATTTTCACTCCCCCTCACCCCCTGGAAACCCCAACATTCCCTCCTGGGTATGGCGGGGGGGGGGGGGGGATTCCCCACCGGTTGAGAACCCCTGCTTTAGTAGAAAGCACAATAACTTCTAAACAAACACAGCAGGATGTGGCACGGACACTGGCAGCTAATCTAGACCGTGAGTGTGATGATAATCTCTAATCGAAGGTGTCTAGTCCCAGTAACCACCCGGTCCACATTGCATGCGTGTCCGGGAGGCCGGGGGAAAGCGTGGTGATTGATGTGGCAACTATGTGACCCAGCGGTAGCCATCGTGTCTGCGGTGTTGGAGTGTTTGTTCAAGTGTATTCCCATGTTTGTATGGCTGCATGTAGTCAGGTAGTTCAGGCTTTGTGTGTTCTGATGTTTGTATGGCTGCATGTAGTCAGATAGTTCAGGCTTTGTGTGTTCTGATGTTTGTATGGCTGCATGTAGTCAGATAGTTCAGGCTTGGTGTGTTCTGATGTTTGTATGGCTGCATGTAGTCAGATAGTTCAGGCTTGGTGTGTTCCTATGTTTGTATGGCTGCGTGTAGTCAGATAGTTCAGGCTTGGTGTGTTCCCAAGTTTGTATGGCTGCATGTAGTCAGATAGTTCAGGCTTGGTGTGTTCCCAAGTTTGTATGGCTGCATGTAGTCAGATAGTTCAGGCTTGGTGTGTTCCCAAGTTTGTATGGCTGCATGTAGTCAGATAGTTCAGGCTTGGTGTGTTCCCAAGTTTGTATGGCTGCATGTAGTCAGATAGTTCAGGCTTCGTGTGTTCCCAAGTTTGTATGGCTGCATGTAGTCAGATAGTTCAGGCTTGGTGTGTTCCCAAGTTTGTATGGCTGCATGTAGTCAGATCGTTCAGGCTTGGTGTGTTCCCAAGTTTGTATGGCTGCATGTAGTCAGATAGTTCAGGCTTGGTGTGTTCCTATGTTTGTATGGCTGCATGTAGTCAGATAGTTCAGGCTTGGTGTGTTCCCATGTTTGTATGGCTGCATGTAGTCAGATAGTTCAGGCTTGGTGTGTTCCCATGTTTGTATGGCTGCATGTAGTCAGATAGTTCAGGCTTGGTGTGTTCCCATGTTTGTATGGCTGCATGTAGTCAGATAGTTCAGGCTTGGTGTGTTCCCATGTTTGTATGACTGCATGTAGTCAGATAGTTCAGGCTTGGTGTGTTCCCATGTTTGTATGGCTGCATGTTGTCAGATAGTTCAGGCTTGGTGTGTTCCCATGTTTGTATGGCTGCATGTTGTCAGATAGTTCAGGCTTGGTGTGTTCCTATGTTTGTATGGCTGCATGTAGTCAGATAGTTCAGGCTTGGTGTGTTCCCATGTTTGTATGGCTGCATGTAGTCAGATAGTTCAGGCTTGGTGTGTTCCCATGTTTGTATGGCTGCATGTTGTCAGATAGTTCAGGCTTGGTGTGTTCCTATGTTTGTATGGCTGCATGTAGTCAGATAGTTCAGGCTTGGTGTGTTCCCATGTTTGTATGGCTGCATGTAGTCAGATAGTTCAGGCTTGGTGTGTTCCCATGTTTGTATGACTGCATGTAGTCAGATAGTTCAGGCTTGGTGTGTTCCCATGTTTGCATGGCTGCATGTAGTCAGATAGTTCAGGCTTGGCGTGTTCCCATGTTTGTATGGCTGCATGTAGTCAGATAGTTCAGGCTTGGTGTGTTCCCATGTTTGTATGGCTGCATGTAGTCAGATAGTTCAGGCTTGGTGTGTTCCCATGTTTGTATGGCTGCATGTAGTCAGATCGTTCAGGCTTGGTGTGTTCCCATGTTTGTATGGCTGCATGTAGTCAGATAGTTCAGGCTTGGTGTGTTCCCATGTTTGTATGGCTGCATGTAGTCAGATAGTTCAGGCTTGGTGTTTCCATGTTTATATGGCTGCATGTAGTCAGATAGTTCAGGCTTGGGCTAGATGGCGTCTGTGGGTGAGCCATGCCTGTATAATGAAAAGCGCTCTTTCTTGCCAGTAAAGAGATGGTGGTTCTATCTGCTAATATAGTTTATTAGTGTATTTCTACTCTCAATTCTAAGCGTCCGTGTTTGCCGTTGTTTGCCTGCAGACAAAGACACGGGTCACGACGTTCGCATCCATCTGAACGTGACTCTTGCTTGTAATTTTATTTTTATTTGCCACCCAGCCACCTACAGCGTATATAGATATGTATGTTTAAATCTCAAGGAATGAAACACTCTGCTTTGTCTGTTCGTCTTCCTTCTCGTCCTCCTTGTTCTTTTTTCTCGTTGTCGTTGTCGTCAATCACCTCCGTCTGCTCCTCCCTTTCCCCTTCTCCCACCTTTCTCCATCTTCTACTTCCTCTTCTTAATTCTTCCAAAATAGGTTTATTCCTGGCTTGCTCGTTCCTTCGTTCGTTCTTTCTTCTGTCCGCCCGTCCACTTTTTCTTTCTTTCTGTCTTTATTTCTTTCTTTCTTTCTTTCTTTTCTTTCTTTCTTTCTTTCTTTCTTTTCGTCTTTACTCTTTACTTCTTTTTGTTAACGCTTCGAGATTAGATTTGTCCTCTCGTTCGTTGGTTCATTCGAAGCTTCTTTCGTCCGTTCGTGACTTTTCAGCTTTCTAGCTAAGTATAATTATAACACCCCACCCCCACCCCCCGCCTTTTGTTGTTGTTGTTCTTTGATAAAGACAATGTTGGAAACGTTGGCTTGTATCCGTATCCGTGTGACCTTTTGTGGAGCTTCCTGGGCAGAGTTTGTGTACATTCTTTTTCTGGGCTCTAAGACTGTGACGCACACCTGAACGAAGATGTTAGGTGTATAGGATTTGTTGGGGAGGGAGGACGTGACATGGTGCATGATCAGGTTTTCACATCTCTAGGTTACCATCTGTTGCGTCTCCACCTTGATGTGATAGAGGAGTGTGCATGGTAGAGCCTGTACTTTTGTATGGATGTGAAGCGTGGACAATGAGTAGACAAACTGAAAAGCATCTAATGGCTGTGGAAATGTGGTTCTGAGGAAAATGCAAAGAATACCATGGACAGACAGAAAAATCAATGACAAAGTCCTAAAAGAAACAAATGAAAATCGTAAACTGATTAGAGAAATTAGGCGCAGACAGCCACAATCTTCTTTGACACGTTATGACAAGAAATAAATTGGAGAACTTGGTGACAATTGGCAAGATCGAGGGGAAGAGGGAAAAGCAGAGAAGTAAATACCTGGATGGGTTGGTCACGTAGTATGATCGAGACAAGAACACAGAGCTGATCCACGACTCTGGTGATCGTGTGAGATGGCGAAACATGACCGCCCACGCTTTCCGGTATGGCACATGATGGTGATGAGCGCAGCTACTGGTAGGTCCCATGTCGGACATGTCAAGGGGTTGGAACCAGACAAAGAGAGACATAAATCTGCCAACTTGTAGGTAGACTGGGGGTTCCATGTCGGACATGTCAAGGGGTTGGAACCAGACAAAGAGAGACATAAACCTGCCAACTTGTAGGTAGACTGGGGGTTCCATGTCGGACATGTCAAGGGGTAGGAACCAGACAAAGAGAGACACAAACCTGCCACCTTGTAGGTAGACTGGGGGTTCCATGTCGGACATGTCAAGGGGTTGGAACCAGACAAAGAGAGACATAAACCTGCCACCTTGTAGGTAGACTGGGGGTTCCATGTCGGACATGTCAAGGGGTAGGAACCAGACAAAGAGAGACACAAACCTGACGACTTGTAGGTAGACTTGGGACAGTCAAAGGCTAGGGAATGTAAACCCGACAAAATGCTTCTCGGGGTCGAACGAACGAACGAACGAACGAACTTTATCATCAAAGGGTCACAAATTGCATACGCGGGCTGGACTTACATTTAGCCCTTCCTATCACTGATCTTTCGTACATCAATTATCAATTGTACATGTTACATTCACATAGACAAAAAACCAAACACATGATCAAATAAATGTTGTGAACATAAACAATGCACATTATCAAGTTGTAAGATAGACAGGCAGCCAGACACACATACACACACATACACAAACACATATATACATACCTACATACATTCTTACATCTCGCAGTCGCATGTACTGAGGTGAGCCACAGGCTTGACAAAACAGTGCGACACAACTCATTTAATGATGACACATCTGTACTGCAGTACTTGGGGGGGGGGGGGGTGTCTTAGGTGTACAGTTGCAAGGATTGGTGAAACAAAGAAAAAGCAGTAATAAAATCTATTGTTTACGACATATACAGACCAAATTAAACCACAAGGAGAGGACGACCGAGTTAGCGATGGGCAGAAGGAGTAACAGAATCCATAGTAACCTCGATAAATGACACCCATAAATGGACACTCTCCCGCTGTTTATGCTTCACCTCGACACCGTAAGACACAAGAGAAACGAGATGAGTTAAGACGTGATGACAAGATTGGGTTATTGCTATCATGTCCGCGAGGTTCTAGAGGAGTTGAGACTTGTCACACGTCGTTCTCATGATAAGTTCAATGTTCTTGATGATCTTTGCGTGATATTGTCGTGTGCTGGTCGTTGTCTAGGTAACGATGTTCATGGTGTGTCAATTAAGCTATCTAACTGTCTCTTAATCCAACTCACCCCAGAAGTGCACCTTCACCAGTCATGAAACAAGATTGAGTTGGCGCACATAATCATTTATTCCAGAAATAAGACGGACAGACGGAACATGTTTATACATCCAGAAATAATGTAATCCATAGAATATAAATATCCTCCTCACAATTTAACCAGCACACATCACTGGCTTCTCACGGCCTGCTGAATCTCAAATTCACAAGACATTTAGTCCAACTACTATGCACGGCTGGATCTCCCACAATACGACCCACCCACTGGGTCGGAGCCTCTGCTCTCTATGTAACCCACTCTGGGTTTTAGGACTGCCTTCACAGCTCGGAGAATCACACAACACCGTTCTCCGTGGACTACCGACTCCTTCGGTATCTCAAACTCAACTCCCTGAAGTCCCTTGACTTCACACACAAATACACTATCTCTCGCCCCATCCACCCTAGGGGTTTTTCCTCTACCCTCACTATTTTATTTCTCAGGACTGGCTGTTTTCTCATAGCCAGGTCAGTCACTTTACTGTCTCCCACTTTCATCTCCATTCTTTCTCATGCCCGGTCACTCAACTCAATGTCAATGACCCAGGCTTATGTCATCACCCCCCTCTTAAAAGAAAACTTCGTTTTCAAATATTGGGAGACTAACACTTACTAAACATGTGACCCCGACATATTGCCTGGGTAGCCCTAAGTATGGCTCCACCTCACTTTAGCTACCACCCTAAATAATACATCAAATGCTCATAGTACACTCCCATATTCCCCACACATAAATACAACAATCTTTCTATCTTGTGTACCAATGCATGAACTAATACATCACATAATAATAATACATCATAGGAAAGCATTATACTTATGTACCCACAGGTCTCTTACTACTTCACGACCCCACAATACTATTTGTGTACCGACCCTATATCAGGTGGTTCTGTTCTTGCATTAACCCTCCTCTGATTCCTGTCGATGCTGTGTCTACCTTTCATGTACCCATGACTCATGGTACCTCTACAATTACAACATCTGTTTGCTATCCCTAGCCCTGGGTCAGTAATGTCGCGAACACTCTTTTGACCTGACTCAACTTTCCTATCTGCATATTGCACCGTTACACTTGAGTCTCTGTTTAGTCTGAACTCTTTATTCAATCTTGGCCCATATATCTGGCACCTTGCTTTCTGCTGCATACGCCTTATGCCTATGTGCCCTGCACATGCACTATCCTGAGCTGTTCTAGTATATCGGTCTCTATGTGCTAAAGGTACTGCTCCTTGCCCACGTGCAGTTCCGCTATCTGAAAAGCTGCGAGTGAGAACATTGTTCTTCCTCTCGAAGCACCATCTACCTTTCTTTGACTGCCTATGTTCTACTCTCCTACACCCTTGGGAACATTTGTTCAGAGTAGTATCTTGTCTCTGGGAGTCCACTAGCACTATATTTGGGATCCATTCTCATCTGCTCAGCTGTACTATCCTTGTCCTGAGTTCCTGTGTCTACTTCAAGTGCCTCTTCTACCTCAGCTATACTCTCTAATTTAGGTTCTCTTGTGGTAACTACCTCATTACTGCTTACACTATATTTTTGGTCCCAATAAACTACTTCCTCTTCTGTACAATCTTTAACTCCTATAACATTTCCTATGATCAAATCAGCCACTGGTGAGTCCAAAACACACGCTGTCACTCTTCCAGTGATATATGGTGTTTTTACTGTTATTATGGCTAATGGGTAGAACTCTACTGTGCCGTTGAATGTTATGCATCTAATCTTTTTCCCTGTATAATCCGAGGGATCTATTAAACTTTTCCTCACTCCGATAGACGTACATCCGGAATCCCTAATTGTTAACGCTGGTCTATCATTGACGAATCCCTGATGCAGCTTCAGACTTCCTCCTTCATGCACTGCTGATCCTGCTTTCACTGTATGACCACATATTAGGACTGGCTGACTGTCTTTTTCAAAAAGAGGTTTGCACCCACTACAATCTTCATTGTTCAGCGTCTCAATTACTTGCGCTGCATTTGAGTGCTCTGTTTCTCTCATCCTACATTGATGGCTGACATGCCCCTTCCTTCCACATTTGAAACAAGTGATCTCCCTTTACTGTTGTTACTGTTGGTCCATCTGATGGTTGTGCATCACACTCCGCTGCCTTGTGTCTCCAGCTCCCACAATTCCAACATCCGGCATAATTTGGACGTCTCTGGAAATTCCCTCTTCTATATGGGTACCGTCCTACTCTACCAACATTGTTTCCTCGGAAACCATTATCTTGAAGTTCTTGCTGCTCACCTTTCTGTGCTGAATCCACACTTTTCGCCCTTGGTCTGATGACTGGATTCTGGTCCTGTTTAGTGTACGCTGCACAGACTATTTCCTCACTCATTAGTTTCCCAATAGAACTGTTAGGATGTGCAGTCATGTAGTTTTGCCCTAACTGAGACATTGTGTCTATGTCCTTTGGCTTACGTTCCTCAAAGAAAGCTACTAAGTTAGAATTGCATGCAGATACTACCTTGTCTCTTAACATTAGATCTACTAATTTATTAAAATCTTTCCCTACTTCTGCGAGCTCCATCCATTTGTTAAATGTATTCTTTACTGTGTTAACAAAGTCTGTGAAATCTTGATTTGTCTCTGGCACTAACTGTCTAAACTTTGTCCTATATCCATGCTCAGTGAGTTGGAACTTTGTGAGGAGACGTTGACGCAAAATAGTGTAGTTGTTTCTTTCTTCCACAGGTAAATTAAACATTGTATCTAGAGCCTTACCCGTAAGAAACTCGCCAAGTCGCATCGCATACTCTTTCTCTGGAATACCTAACGCTTTGGCTGATGCTTCGAACCTGGCCAAATAATTTTCAAGTTGGTCCCGGTCTGTAAAATATGGCAGTTTTAATCTCTGTGACGACTGCGACGGTCTTCTGCTTTCCTCACTTTGACCTTTCGAAGATAGTTCTAATTTTCTCAGAGCAATTTCAGCTTCCATCTTAATCTTCTCTTTCTCAATTTCCATTTTCATTTGTGTCGCTTTCTCTTCCTGTAGACGCTTGTTTTCTATTTCAGCTAACTTTACTTCCTGTAGACGTTTGTTTTCCATTTCAGCTAGTTTTACTTGTGTCTCTTCCTGTAGACGCTTGTTTTCCATTTCAGCTAGTTTTACTTGTGTCTCTTCTTCCTGTAGACGCTTAGCTTCAGCTACCTTTTCTTCCTGTAGGCGTTTTGCCTCACGTTCATTATGCCTCTCCTCTCTTTCAATCTGTTTTTGTTCTTTTGCTTCTGCATACTCCTGTAACTCTTTACCTTTCAGGCCTATTCGTTCACCTGCTTCAATATATTCCATTAAAGTAGGCATCTTGTACTTGTGGACACGTTGCTGTGAATCAGCCACTATAAATGTACAGACTCTGCTGTTAGTCTTTGTGTCACTTCCCTAAGTACACCAGCACTCCCTGTGTACGTAAATTCGTAGTGCTAAAATATCACTCTGTACTCACCCAGTCACTCTATAAGCACTAGGTAGTGAGGGAAAATATCCTCCCTCGCATATATCTATAACAAATAGTTGTATAACATTTCTGGAAATATTGTTAAACATACATATAAATACATATACAAACAAATGGATGATAACAGTAAGTGTTTTCTAAAAAAACGCTTGACTCACAAGCCAAGTACACGGAGACGGTGATCACAAAGAAATAAACTACAGTAACAACCACAAGCTTGTGTAGGGACACCCACAGTGCGCGTAATATATAAATATAAACTGACAAAGACCACTAGACAGCAGACATGACGAAAGATCACAATAATAACATATATCCGACCACAACAAATATCATATGTAAATATAACGAAAAGAAGAAAACAGTAAAAAGAACAAATATAACATGAATAATGTACATAGATCTGACGATAGACACTTGGACACCGTGTATAAAGTCGAGACGACCCAATGCTCAACCGCATAAAACAAACTGACTCGTCAGCTGCCTCTCAACAACATACAATGTGTACCTAGACAATTTCTCTTTGCTTTGTCTCCCGTACGTCGCGAAACAATGCAAAAATATCCTACTTATTACGACCACTGGACCACATACAAATAATTACGTAACGCACAACAACAATACTTAGGACGATGAGAGCAAGCGAAAAAAAAAAAATCGCAGACAACAATGCAATGGTGAAATCTCATAAAAGTCCTTATTTTGTTCGTGTTAATAGTTATTCGCAATCCACTGGAAATGTCTACGACACTAGATTTCAAAATGACTGATTGATTTGTTGAGTGGTTCCTGAATTCACGTGGTAATCACAAGTTCCAACTGTCGACAAAAGTTGAAGATGATAGTGATATCCAAACTGTTCTGTCTCGACACAGTCCGTAGTTGTATCAATTATGTAATAGATTTACTTTTAAAGGCAAAGTTCAGCAACAAAAAAAAAATAAAAATAATAATGCCACCAAATATCCAGCGCTTTAAATTTTTATATATAAATCCTTATTGGCAAAGAAATACAACCATGGTTGTGATGACGCTACGTTAAAATGTTTGCTCATAACGATGGTCGACCTATGTTCAAGGTGGATTGAGGCAGTAGCTTTGAAATACATCACCTCCAAAGATGTTGCCAATGTATTTCTACACCTGTTCTCACGATTCGGATTTCCACGTACCATCTTATCCGATCGTGAGACTCAATTCATATCGGCTGCAATGCAAGCCCTTACAAAATGTTAGGGATTAAACAGCATTTTACAACAGCGTACCATCCAGCCAGCAATGGTATAGTAGAAAAAATAAACGGAGATCTTAAGCATATGCTGGCTAAGGTGACAGCAGAAAACCCAGCTGATTGGGATACACTGTTACCAACAGTGCTGTTCGCCTATCGGGAGATTCCCCATTCAAGCACGGGTTTCTCACCGTTTGAATTAGTTTACGGGGCTAACCCACGTGGACCCCTAACCATTTATCATCAGGTAATAACTAATTCCATTGAAATTCCAACCCCAAAAACACCTTATGAAATGGTGACAGAAACACGAGACAAAATCATGAAATCGTGTATTATAGCTAAGGCAGCTTTGGAGAGGAAGGGTCAAATCTACCGCCAATACGCAAACAAAGGTGCGAGAACAATTGATCTTGAACCAGATCAAGACATACTTTTGTTACTTCCAGACAAACGAAATTTATTATTGACTTCATGGCAAGGGCCATTCAAGGTGGTACGTAAAATTCCAGATGTTGACTATGAAATATCGATAAACGGACACTTAAAGATATTCCATGTCAACATGTTGAAACCTTACTTTTCACGACAAGAGACAGAAGTAGAGACAGACGAACACAGTGCACCCACACCTAGTGATCAGACGACAGACGTACACAACGCAACTACACTAGTTAGCGAGACTGGCAATTCCGACGATTATCCATACATCTAGTGAGAATACAGAATACGCACTTAGCACCACCACCGTACTGAATCAGGTAGACGACGACGGAATGGAACTACCTGTTCCTATTGTAGACAAGACTGCGACATTGGATAGCATACGGATAGAACAGGAACTAACAGACGGTCAACGACGACAATTAATAGAATTAGTGACAGAGTATAAAGACATATTTTCTGACATTCCAGGTAGGACGGACAGAATCGAGCACTCCATTCTTCTTTCGGACTCTAAGCCTATTAAATGCAGGCCGTACTCAATCCCACTCAGCTATAGGGAAAATCTAAATAAGGAAATACTTAATTTAGAAGCTAGTGGGATCATCCAGAAGTCTACATCTGAGTACTCCTTTCCAATCGTCCTAGTTAAGAAAAAAGACTCCACAATTCGTCTGTGTGTGGACTATCGAAAACTCAACAACGTCACCAAGATCGACGCAGAACCAATTCCTTCCTGCGAAGATCTTATTCTTGACATGTCCACCTCCAAAATCTTTTCTAAATTAGATCTTACTAAGGGATATTGGCAGGTCCCTATGCAGACTCAATCCATTCATCTTACTGCTTTTTCAACACCTTTAGGACTTTACGAGTGGCGTTTTCTTCCTTTCGGACTTCGAAACGCTCCTGCCACTTTCGTACGCTTAACTAGAGATCTACTTCATGGAGTGACGAATACAGTGACGTATATAGATGATATATGTGTCCATACAGATGACTGGACAACACACCTACTGAAACTAAGACATGTCTTTGATAGGTTGCGACTCTTCGGTCTCACTGTCAAACCGAGCAAAGTCGAATTGGGCCTAAAAGAAATTGATTTTTTGGGTCATGTCATTTCACAAGGTCAACTAAAGACTGACAATAGAATCATTACCAAAATTATGAACCTGACCATGCCTACCACAAAGAAGCAGGTCAGAAGCCTTTTGGGGTTAGTAAATTACTATAGCAAATTCATACCAAACTTAGCGGAAATTACAAGTGTATTTTCCAATGTTTTAAAAGCATCTGTAAAACTTAGATGTCAAAGATGCATTATTAATTTCTGCATTGTCAAAATTGAAAATCCTGTTTAGTAATGTACCAATCCTCCGCTTGCCTAATCCTAGGCTCGTTTATTATCTTAGGACAGATGCCAGCAGAATCTCCATCGCTGCAGTGCTAGGCCAATTTTATGAGGGCATCTTCCATCCGATTTGCTACGTGAGCCGTAAGATCACACCTGCTGAGTCCAGATATTCCATATCAGAGTTGGAAGCCCTAAGCGTCATCTATGCGGTGAGGAAGCTCCATCGATTTCTAGCGGGTGTTCACTTCGTTGTCCAGACTGACAACTCCCCAATCACGGTCATACAAAGTGGTGTGCATCGGAATGACCGTATATACAGGTGGTCGCTAATCCTACAAAACTATACGTTTAGTATAGAGCATATTAAGGGTAAGGACAACATTCTTGCTGATACCCTTAGTCGACCATCTGAGGTAGAAATACCGGAGATTCCACATAAGAGTGTAGAGTAATAGATTATTAGTACATTAGAATATTCTATGTGAAATGTTTATACTAATACATAGATATTACGTGCTGAACTATGTACTAAGAACAGCGAACTACCATGTGTCCGTAGACATTAAAAGAAGAACTGTGCTCCGAGAACAAATGTATCACCGTATGAACTGGAACAACTCATTACTTACTAAGCTCCATAGGTAATCCGGTGAATCATTGGTGTTAAACAGAGAAAAACAGTGTCAGAACATTACATAAATACAGACACGAAAATACTGGTCTACGACACAATCGAACTCTACAGGTGCAATACCCATAGGACACAAGTATGACTGTGTAATGTGTTTAATATACCCAGGACAAGTGTGAATATATAGTATGCCAATGAAAGCAATTTCTGAACATTAAGGCAACGACTAACCTGAGGTATTTAAATACTATGTATATATAAACTTATTGTGATATGTATTATAACATTTTAATATAGTGATAAATTATAGGTAGATTAGGTCACTTTAATTTACATTTAGATTTAGACAATATAATAGTTTTCATTTTTTTAAGTAGTTTAGATAGGATTAATTAGATAGATCATTAATTTACCCACTGACTTACCTTAAAAGTAGAATAGGATACTCATTTAAACGTAATAACAGCTAATTATAAACTAGAATAAAAAGTTTAGATAGTATTAGGACCATTTAGGTTTATTACATTTCACTTTGTTTCATTTCATTTGAGTTCATCCCATCTTAATGAACCAATCCATTTAACAAACGTGATCATGTAGTATTAGGATTAATGTACATCATTATCATAGGATAAACAGATTATACAATTAAACATACATCATTTACACCATTTAGAGTAAAAATATCAATCATATATTTTTCCATTTAAAAACATTAGTTATAATTTTGTTATATTTCACATTACCCATGTTAGAAAGGTACATAATTGATTACATTTCACATTACCCATTTCATAAAGGTACATAACTCATCTCACATCAATTTTATTTTAAATAGTTAGATTACGTCCCTTAAATTAGATAAACATTAGGATTAATGTGGCAAATTAAATTAAAATAGGTAACACATTAAATACATATTTATAGAACTAGTATTAGTATGTCAGTATTTAGAGTATTATTTCAGTAGAATATAGTAGTTAGTAATACCAGGGTACAAACCATCAACCCTTTTTCTTACATGTAAATATGTGTAAATACATGACTCGTGCAGCAAGTTACGCACAGTCATTGAGCTCAACTTTGTCAAACTGAGCCAAACTTGTACAGTGTCACTCCAAGGTTTTTAAATAATTGTGAGGGTAAAAGATGTGTGACAGAAGTGAGGGTAAAAGATGTGTGATAGAAGTGTGAAAGTGAGAACGAATGTAAATTATACAGGAGAGGGTGAGATCAGTCAGCGGAATTTTTCTGCCGCTCAACGCGACTTTTTATTTTTTGTCTGCGTCAAGTGTTTGTTTTCGATGTTGAAAATGTGTTGTCATGAATGTGTTGTGTGCAGTTTAGTATAGATCTTAGAGAAAGTATTTTAAGTCTCATAAGACGGAAACGTAGTCACGAATTAGTGTTATACACTTGTTTGTGGCCACATTTAACCGAATTATGGCACTTCAAAACTAACTTACATACACATGATAGATAGATACACATGTTAGAAGTTAGATTATACTATTAGTTAGATGCAAACACGCAAACAACCAGAAAAACAAACATATAAATTGCATACATTTTTTGTAGATCAAAGGGAGATAACTCCGGGTCAGGGGACATAATAGACAACGAAACACTAACTTAACAGTGAAAGATAACTTTACACGCGGAAGCGAAATAGGTAAAGCCTGTCGCACACAGCTTGTGTAATGGTTGTTTAATATTATATGGGGGACATGAAGCAATTCATGTGTTGACCCTAAGAAAGTCAACTTTGTATGGGTAGTGAGTTAATTTACTATTTGAGGGCAGGTCTTATAAGACAACGGTCCGGTTCAGACATACCTCTAATTAATATAATATTGCGATTGAGAAGAGGGCTCACGCCAACCAGACAAGTTTGTGGCGATTGCCAGTAGCCAAGTAAAGTGATACTACATTGTGACAATAGTCAGTAGAAGTCTATTAAGTTACCCAAATCCAGGTTATCAGCAGTCTTTGACAAAAATTAGATACACTAATTTTTTAGAAACCTCTTGCGTCACAACCAATGAGTCAAAGTTGATGACGCAACACAGGAGGGGAGGGTGTGTGTCAAAGACTGAAATACAAAGGCAGGAGGTATGCCTCAAGATAGAAGACCACCGGGAAGAGTGGTCAACCTCAAGTAGATTAGAGGTAATACAGTGCCCCGATATAAGGGCAGGGTAGATGATAGAATGGGGGACTATTAACTAGTTCTCTCATGAGACACGGAGGCAACGACCAGATAGTTAGTACTCTGGTCACGACAGAATCACGCCTACGTGATTGCCACGGAGAAGAGTGCCACTCAGTAGGAGAACGGCTGCTACAAGCGTGCTAAGTGGAACAGCACGCAAAAAGCCGAAGGACGCAACAAGGTCCTTCCGCGTGCTGTGTAGCCACGCGTGTAGGAAAAGTCAGACTGGGGACTGACTTCGTAGAGAGCAGATCGTTTAGTGTCGATAGGAGTTTTTGTGTAGCCAAATAGATAGAGATTAGCAATAGGGTTAGGAAACTAGTGATAGGCAATTCTGTGGCTTTGTGTGTGATTTGATAGCGACTGTTTTGTAATTGTAAAGAGCCAACGGCAATAAAATGTACCATTCAGTTCCTCTCACACGACTTGCAAGTTCTTTGTATGGTGTGGGAGAAGTAATCCGATGATGCCTGACACATCAGTTGTTGACACCCACCCTCACATCCCCCCAGTGACACACACAACCCTCCCCCACACATTACTCCCCACCCACCCACCCACCCACGCACCCCACCCACCCACACATCCCCCACCCACACACGCCTCTCCAGCTCACACAAACATCCCCCACCCACACATATCTCCCCAGTCACCCACCCCCCACCAATATATACATCCCCACACACACATCCCCTTACCCATACACCCATCCCCCAACCTACACACACGCACATCTCCCCACACCTCCCATAATACCCCCACCACACACACATCCCCCCACACACCCACATACATATCCTCATATCTAGACACATACATGATGCCTCACATAATCACGGAAACTGATTTGAATAAACTCCCACACTTTACACACACATACACTGACGTGAGCATATCACAAACATGTAAAAAATGAGAAAATTATACATATACATTTTTTTGTTGTTGTTGCGTATCCCTTACGGGACGTTGCAGTCAACACCAGCATTTTCAGCTGCTGTTGATGTACTAGGCAAGTGTTACGTTCAGTAGTTTGCCATTGCTTTCTGAACGACCGGCCTCTATACCTTTTTCGAAAAAACCAGCACCGACGTGTTTCGAACCCGGGTATACGGGCTCACAAACCGCGTTCGCAAGCCCTTCAGCCACAGAGACCTGCGTAACGTAAAAAAATAGTGATGCTCCTACACATAGAGACAGGCACACACATTCACTCTCAAACTCACTCACTATCTCTCATTCACACCCTCTCTCTCTCTCTCTCTCTCTCTCTCTCTCTCTCTCTCTCTCTCTCTCTCTCTCTCTCTCTCTCTCTCTCTCTCTCTCTCTCTCTCTTTCATACTCATTCACTCTCTCACTCACTCTACAGTAAAGTACATGTGGTCATATTATACACGACAAAATCAAGTGGCATTCAAAATGATAATATGAAAGATGAGAATACACAAAAAAATATGGAGTAGCATGTTACATGACATGCGTGCTCTCAACTCTCTCTCTCCCTTCTTTCATACACATGCACTCACACATATGCGCGCCCACATACACACACATTAACACATCCACTCTCCGCCAGCCCACACTAGATTCAGGCTTGCATGGCTAGACAAGATGAAGATCCAGGCTTGCATGGCTGGACAAGACGAAGATACAGACTTGCATGGCTGGACAAGACGAAGATCCAGGCTTGCATGGCTGGACAAGACGAAGATCCAGGCTTGCATGGCTGGACAAGATGAAGATCCAGGCTTGCATGGCTGGACAAGACGAAGATCCAGGCTTGCATGGCTGGACAAGACCAAGATACAGACTTGCATGGCTGGACAAGACGAAGATACAGACTTGCATGGCTGGACAAGACGAAGATCCAGGCTTGCATGGCTGGACAAGACGAAGATCCAGGCTTGCATGGCTGGACAAGACGAAGATCCAGGCTTGCATGGCTGGACAAGACGAAGATCCAGGCTTGCATGGCTGGACAAGACGAAGATCCAGGCTTGCATGGCTGGACAAGACGAAGATACAGACTTGCATGGCTGGACAAGACGAAGATACAGGCTTGCATGGCTGGACAAGACGAACGGTCCAGGGCATGTCGTGGATTTTCTGCTCATGGCATGCGGGAATGATGCTACCACGACGCCCAGTTAAGTATAGAGCGGCCGTGCATTTCTGCTAGCATTGAGAATACACGCTGATTGCTGAGATTGAACTGCTCTGGAAATGTTTTGCTGTATTAAGGATGTGCAATTTTAGTACCGATTTTGCACCCCCACCTTCCTCTGAGTTACTGGTTTAGAGGGGGAAAAGAAGAGTGCTGCAATAGTGCCCATGGAGGCGGTGTTTCAACCAGGAGGCAAATTCTCAACACAAACCTAACTCTGATAGAGCAAACCATTCAGTGATCATGAGGCCTCTCATACTTTCTTCTTTTCTCCATCTTCTACTTTTTTCATCTACTTCTATGGACGCTAATCAATACTTCTGAATGTACATGTTGTTTGGAAAGTCTCAGTACACCTTGTATGTACAGCATGATGTCATCAAACAATGTGCTCCACAGTCCACACGTCTGCTAGAGTAATTGTTTGCACTCCAAACAGAATTGTGTTGTTAACGGAAGAAAGAATTTTGATGACATCAAATCTGTTCTATATACAAAGTGTAGTGAGACTTTACAAACACCCGGTATTTATGTACTGTCTTGGTGGCCTCAAGAGTTTCACAACAGCTGATAGTTCACACGCCACTTGAACATCAACGCACCGGACTTCATAACTAAAGCTCAGTCTTCCAGGGATTCACAACCAACTAACCAACGAACAAAGAGGAAGAGGAGTGTTGCTGACCGGATTGTCAAAAAATGCTGATGCCTGCGCTTGTCATTACAAAGGCTAGCAACTGCCACCTGTGCAATGACCCCTGTCGAATGTTTAAATCCCTAGCATATTTTTATCCGTCAACTTCCCCTTGGCCCTAAACCTGTAGGTCCGACAAATCGGCTATCCCCCGTCTCTCTCTCTCTCCCTACCTGTGCACGACACGCAAACGCTAACGAAACCTAATCCACAAATATGGAAGCCTTAGTGTATCCGTCCGTGCAGCAACAGGTAATACCCCTCACTCGATCCCCACTTCCCAACGCCACGTTATAGAAAAACGACCAACTAACACGACTGCATGCACACAGGTGAAGGAGACAACGGTGGGACAGTCGATATTGGAATACTTCTGGTTTTGCGTTTGTGTTCGCGGGAAAAGGGCCTTTATAGTGTTTCCATATCTGGATTTTGTAGTTATAAACAGTTTTGTGTATTACTAATGGTGAGTTTTCGGTAGTAAGTTTGTTTTAGTTTATAGAGATTTATTTTTGGGTGGTGCAAGTTAATGGCTATCTTTTGATTATCTGACAGTTTAAGGCCACTTCTGTCAACTTGACAAGGCCTCTGCTGGACAGGCTGGCTGTCAAAACGTCTGCAGCAAAGGTGTGCGGAAGTGTTAAAAGCGCGAAGAGAACCGTCGTGATATTTCCAGTCTTATCGTGTCATCATCCTCATGCTGTGCCGTGCCGGGTGGCTCAGACGATCAACTTCACAATCATCTATTTTCTGTGTTGGTCATTATCATTTTCCCTGCAAAGTGTCGTAGGCTTTAATGTTTCCTCCTCTTCTTTCGAATGAATTATCAAAATACGATAAGTAGATTGTGAGCTTTACTAGAACACGATTACAAGAAACAAAATGAACGGTGCGGCCAAAGCCTTCGTCAGCACAGAACAAAACAACACAGACACCAAACTAATAAAATAATCACTACATAGAAAATACAGAGCCGCAGATCTCGGTACTCGTATACATTCTAGTGATTATATTCCCCAGCATTACCATCATCATCATCATCATCATCACGTGCGGCGCCAATAAGCGTGGGCGGTCACGATTCGCCATCTCACACGGTCACGTCTTGGATCCCCTCTGTATTCTTGTGGTCGTTAGAGTGGAACTAATGCCTTTCTCCTGTTTTGCGGTGGTTAGTGAAAAATAATAAAACACTTGAAAAATCATTCACTCACCACAGAAAACAATTGTCATTTGTTACAATCCTCGTGTCTTCATGGGGCCCGTGCGTTACTTTAATCTTCACATAATTGCACACATAGGGACCACTGGCCAGCCAGCAAGCCTGCCAGTTTCGAATACCAACACAAAAGATATGGAATAGGATGGGTCCGAAGACAGTGGTTGGTCTCTCTGGGTCGGTCACGGCTGGCAAATATTCGTTTCATTTTCGTGCCAGGGCATGCGGGTGTGTAAGGAAATGAGCAGGCTGACATGCTTGCAGGTAAGGCTACTGTGGAGGACGGACGAGCCATGGGCCTGGCTGAGATACTGAATGCTCTATGGAAAGTAAGTCGTTTGCGAGAACCAAGTGATGACTGTGAATCTACAACATGGTCAGACTGCGAGAATAACAATTTACAAGAGGTGCGGCCAAACAAGAACACTTCGCAGGAAGCCAAAGAAGATTAATAAACCAACATAGAAGTGGTGTTGTGAGCCGCGCTACACGGTGCGGGGTTTACTGAGGAGAGGATCTGCGTACTTATGGACTGAATGGTTCAATGTGAAATGAGGGTGATATGTCAACTAACTAACTGACTAACTACCTAACCAACCAACCAACCAACCAACCAACCAACTAACTAACTAACTACATATCTACCTAACGAACGAAGCAGCGAATAACGAACGAAGCAACGAATAACGAACAAATGAAAGAAATAATGACCGAACTAATGAACAACCTAACGAACGAACGGACGAACGAAATAATCAACAAATTAACTAAACTAAGATAAAATATGATAGAGAAGTTCGACGGGTGGATAAACACGGGCATATTCAAGCGAACATTTGAACCAACGTCTTCATCCATCAACGGAACAACAAAAACTAACCATTAAAAAAAAAACACACACACACACACACTCTCTCTCTCTCTCTCTCTCTCTCTCTCTCTCTCTCTCTCTCTCTCTCTCTCTCTCTCTCTCTCTCTCTCTCTCTCTCTCTCTCTCTCTAAACGGTGTCCATTCCTGGGAACTCAAGAAAAGTGTTATATACTTCCTCGATATCAATCAGTGTCTGTGAACTTAGTTGGCTGGCTCGGGGTTTTCCCACTGACATTCTTGTGTTTAATACAGTGATATTGTTTTCCTTGGGAACATCTCTCTGTTGTTTGAGTCACAACTGCTACGACAGCTTCCTGTTGTGATAAAGAAGAGGGTAATTGTATTTTACCTTGTTTAATTCGCGAGGAGCGCCAGTGTCAGTTTTTGCGATTTTCGCAAAGAAAACAAGTACAAGATGTTTAGTTCATTTGAGTAAAGGCGGGACCTGTTATGTGGTGTTTAGTTCACGTGAGTAGCGTTCACGTCAGTTAACATTGTTAGTTGACACAGAAAGTGTTAATGTCAATTACACTTTTACTTAGGTCACGCTGGAGTTGTTAATGTTTAATTCACACTAGAAGTTTAGTTCGCTCTGGAATTGTTAATGCCAGCTACGCTCTTGTGTAGTTCACGCTGTAATTGTTAATGTCCTTTACGCTGTTGTTTACGTCAAGCTGGATTTGTTAATGTAAGTTACGCTACTGTTTAGTTCATACGAAAAGTGTTAATGTTAGTTACACTGTTGTTTAGTTCACGTTGGGGCTGGTCTGGTTCGCTAGATCAGTTCCGCGTCTAGCGTTCGTTGTCTCGGATGGCTGTGTGAGGTGCACCAAAATGGGATCTTCCCAGCCAACGTGAGTTAGCGAGGCAGGCGTTTCAAGAATGTAACCGCATCGTGCAGCCAGGGTCGTGGTTTGAGCGGGCAAAAGAGCAAAATTTGTACGACCGTTCGACAAAGTCTCGATAAGCGCCCACTCTCTCTCGATGAGTAGTGGGCCTGCAGTCAGTAAGCTGGTATAGCTTTTTTTTCGGTTAGTCCTGCCGGCGTAGCTTGTAAGCTCGTCGGTAGGCGTCCAGTGGTTTTGCATGTATCACCTTGTACCGGGAGGGCGCGCTTTAGCGATGCTACTCTTGGCTTGCGTGTGCGTGAATAGTCCGTCTGTCCGATAGATATCTGGTTGATCCTGCCAGTAGTCATATGCTTGTCTCAAATGGCTGTGTGAGGTACACCAAAATGGGATCTTCCCAGCCAACGTGTATTAGCAAGGCAGACGTCTCAAGAATGTAGTCATACGCCTGTCTCAGCTTTTGCGATGCTACTCTCGGCTTGCGTGTGCATGAACGTCTGTCCGTTCAGTCGCCATGTGCACATTTGCGCTGGAGAGACTCAACCGTAAATCGGGAGATCTGCTCGCAATTTAGACGAGCAGCATCTTCTGTGGGCAGACTCTCGCCTCATGTTGTGTGTGGTCTGCTCTGGCGGTCAGTCCGTCTTCGGTGAAGGAAATCGTGTTGATCCTAAATGAAATTATACGCTCATTGCTTGTCGCTACGCTTGTCTTAAAACTGAAAATTAAAGGGATTGACGGAAGGGCCGACATAAACAGGGATAACTGGCCGTGGCAGCCTAACGTCCACTGCATCTGTGTCCGTCTTCCAGTCGTCTTGCCATGCTCGCCACTGGAGCTAGACGGTCACAGACGAGGGAGCGGGGACGAGGGTGTTGCGCGACCACCTCCTCGCTATACAAAACCAAAGCGCAAGTCATTCGTTCCTCATCAAATCAAAGATGTAGTGTAATGAATGGTCATCGTCAATGAATGGCCAACGTCATTCATGATGGACGAACATCGGAATTGTTAATGCCAATTACGCTGTTTATTTTTTTACACGTGAAATGTGTTAATGTCAGTGTCGCTGCAGTTTAATTCACGCGGGAAGTGTCAATGTCAGCTACTCTGTTATTTATTTCACGCGAACAGTGTTAATGTCAATAATGCTGTTGTTTAGTTCACGCTGGAATTGTTAAATGTCCGTTAAACTGTTGTTTAGTTAACGCTGGAATTGTTAATGTCCGTTAAACTGTTGTTTAGTTCACGCTGGAATTGTTAATGTCAGTTACACCATTGTTTAGTTCATGCGACAACTATTAATGTGAGTTACACTGTTTAGCCGTGGCAGCTTAGTGTCTAAACTCTTGCCTCTCGGTCCAGTGGGCATGCGTTCCAATTCTCACCGACCTGGTGTGCCAGGCCGATGCACCCTAAAATAGGTACCAAGAAAGGTGGTGGGAAGTGGACGCGACCGGCGTCGTCATATTGACTACATCACACACCGAGGAGCGGCTGGCCGAGTGGCTAGAATGCCGCATTCTCCTTCGGGAGATCCGGGTGTCGAATCCTCGGTAAGATATGGAGTTTGTTATTTTTTTCTGTAGGGGCAAAAAGAAAACTCTAACCTGAATAGTTCGCGACGACTGCATTAGCCAGGCGGCCTTCCACCGCCTCAAGATCTCCCTGCCATACACCGCAAGGTACTATATTGGCAGCAAATGACAGGTTTTGACATACGGAGTGAAGATTGGTCTATTAAAAAAAACACTTGCATCTAACACCTTATCCCCAGAACACATAAGGCGTGTAAATATGTTCTTTAATATTGGTATTTTACGAACTATTACGACCTGGGCACCCATCGAAGTGGTATCGAACACACGGTGACCAGTAACAGACAAGCGTGATTGTCGCTGGGCTACCGCTTACTCTCAGTTAAGTAAGGAGCGGCCTTGTATTTCTGCTACAATTGAGAATATACGTTGGTAACTGAGACTGGAATTTTCTGGAAATGTTTTGCTGTATGTTTTGCTGTAATTCGGCTTCGGGGATTGGTCATTTGCCGTGTGCAAGTTACAGAAGCTAGGTAATGTGTTCAGCGGATAATATTAGTGCGTGATTCGTAGACTAGCGTGTTAGGATGAGCGTGTGTTGGTTTGAAGCTGTTGACACATCTCGCTAGCCAGTATATGGTCAGTTTACTGTGACAGTTGTGCGTGTGGTGTGTGTTTGTTTTGTTTGAGTGGTTGTGACTTCAGCTAGTTTGTTGGGCAGCTTATGCGTTTAGCCAGATATTTTTTGTTGGGAGGCGTTGCGAATAATACTGAGCGTTATTAGCAATTGCGGCTGGTCACAAGACGTTTACTTCGCGGGCTGCGAATAATATTGAGCGTTATTCGCAGTCGTGACGTTTACTTCGAAAATGGTACTTTCTTGCTCTTGAGTCCGCCTATCTGTACTCGGTCTCTTCTGTTGTGCAAGTATGCTTTGGCTCATTTTCATCCATTGACTTTACAGTTTCTCAATTTCTTTATCAGACCTTCTTTCCAGACTTTGTCAAAAGCTTCATTCAGATCTATCCATGCCGCAAGCACTAATTTCTTCTTGTTTTGGAATACAATTTCAATTTCTTGAGAGAGGTGGGTTGTCTGATCTTCCGTGGAGTAGCACTGTCTAAAGCCAGCCTGTTGTGGCACAAGGATGTCTTCACTTTCAATGTACCACGATTCCGACACAGCTTCCGCAGATCCGTAGAGCTCTTTATTCACAAGCTTCGAGTATATTTTAGTTCTATATTTTAGTTTGTAATGTTTAATGTTAAAAAAAAAAAAAAAAATTACGTCAGCTAATTAGTTTATGAAAAATGAAAAAAAAAAAAACCTGCCTGGGGAATCAAACCCCGGTCTCCCGCGTCACAGGCGAGGATACTTACCACTATACTACTGAAGACACGATTATAGTTCCACAAAAATTAATAATATAGGCAAACACATGTGCCGATGACGTCACGTACATCACGTGACCAGTCGCAATTGCGAATAACGCTCAGTATTATTGCGAATAATCAATACGTGTTTGTTTTTTTTCGCTCGCTCGCTCGCTTTTAACTCATACACACTAATCCATACACACTACTTCTAGTAGTGCTGGACTGAATTTTGTGTGTAGATTTTGCTTTTCCCTATTAACAGTGTCCATCGTCATCGGGCGAACCCACTCCGACTTCAGAGGTACTTGTAATTTACATTACTAGTCAAGGACGAGATATTGTTTCTTAATATGCGTACATCTTTCAGTTTGTCGATCTATTCACCCACACATTCCCCGTCTATTTATCCGTCTTCCAGAGTGTCAGGAAGTGAAAGAGGCCGAAACATTCGCGGAACAGGGACTCCTTCTGACGATCAGAGCCTCCTGATGTACTTACTTTAACTGATAGTTACCCGATCTGTCTGTCGGTCGGTCGGTCGGTCGGTCGGGTGGGCTGTCTACAATTTAACTGTATTATAAATAAAGTTGAAAAAAAAAAGTTAAAGTGACAAAATAATATTGAACTGAATTGTCTGTCGGTCGGGCGGGTGGGTGGGTGGGTGGGCGGGCTGTCTACATACTTACCTACCTACTTAACTCCATTTATCTGTTTGCCGTGTCTTGTCTGGCCGTGTTTTTCTGTCCGTTCTTGAACACGTCGGCGGATCTGTTAGTCTGTCTGTCTTGTCTGGCTATCTGTTTTTCTGTCTGTCCTTGCACAGGTCGGCGGATATAGACAGACAAAATGTGACACAAAACCCTTCTGTATTGTATGAAGACTGTGGACAATCAAAGGCTAGGGGACACACACTGGAAAGAAATGCTCGACAATTGTACTAGGTCGCAGCCTTGGCCAAACACTACATCCTAACTCGCTTTATGATGATGTCTGTCTGGCCATGTCTATCTGTATGTGTCTGTCTGTCTGCCTGATCCAGCTACCAAATACATGTCTGTACATGTTTCACGATTGCTGTCTGTCTGTGTCTGTTTGCCTGCCTGCCTACCTCGTCCACCTAGCTAAACATCCGTTTCTGTGTATTTCTTGAGTACTTATGGTTCCTCGATCTGCTACTGAGCTGAGTGCGTGGCGCGACAATGTGAGCTGTGGAATTTTGTTTTGGAATGTTTTTACATCTGTCCGTGGTTGTTGTAGCGTGAACTGAATGTTCGGAACGATGGCGGTCGGCCTGTCACTTGGAATTGACTGGATTGCCTTTTCGGTTCACGAGTGCATTTTTCTCGGAGACTCCTGGGGGTCGTCGCAGGAGCTACGGTGTTCGTGCTTTGTGCGATGCTTTCAGCGGGCTGTCCTGTCGAAAGGGACCGAGCTATATGGGATAAATCCCGGGGCAATGAGGTCGATCCTCTCGACTTTTAATGCAGTAATGTGTGGCTGCTGGTTTTCTAGTGACTGCCGCTTCCATCGACGATGAACTGTATTTTCCGTGGAGGACTTTTGTGTTGGCATTCTGACGACGGCATTATGCACAGTGTACCTGTGCGGGCTGTTGGCTTGTCGAGACTCCTGTCTATTCCACTTTTCACATATAGGACAGTGAGGTGCATTTACAGGAACAGAACATATTCTTCTTCTTCTTCTTCGTTCATCCGGAGTTTTTTTTTCGGACGTGATTGCGTTGTGCCTGTTTACAGTAGAGCTGCGTTCTTGCGCCGTTAGGCCGACACATCCGACTTCTACGGGCATTTGTTGACCGGGTTAACCTTCCCGGGGAGAACATATTGAGGATGCGCTGTTGCCGTGAAGTTGGAACCGCGACTGACTAACTAACTTCTCGAGTACTGTCTTGTCTCCCAGTGCCTGCCTGACTGCCTATCTGTTGTTCCCAATGCACCTGTCTCCACAATATCCTCTCTGTGCTTTACAGGTACTGTCTACCTATAGTCTTACAGCCTGCCTGCCTGTCATTTGTCTGTTTGCCAGCTTGATATTTTTGCTTCTACGTCTTTCACGGGTATTGTGTGCCTGTCGTCTTCCTGTCTGTCTTTCTATAATGTCTGTCTGTCAGTTTAATATACCTACCTTCGTACGTACCTCTTCATGTTTCACAGGTACTATCTGCCTGCCTTACTGTTTACCAACTTGATCTATCTACCATCATACTTGCCTCTACGTGTGTGACGAGTACTGCCTGCCTGTCGTATACTTGCCTCTACGTGTGTGACCAGTACTGCCTGCCTGTCGTCTTACTGCTTGCCTGAGTTTCTCTCTGCCAGTTTGATCTATCTACCTTCACACTTGTCTGAACGTGTTTAACGAGTACAGTCAGAACCATACCATTGTCCTATTGCAAACTTTTAATTATACAGTCGCGTTTATCACGAGTCTGATTTGTCTCTCCAGCTGGCATGTTATAGAATTACGTCCCTTGTCATGCCGAACAGACATCACGTTGCCATTGTCCTTGTACGTGGACTGCAATTTTCACCTTTACCATTTAGTTTCCTGGATATCTTTAGACGGGATTTCCCAGCTAAACAACAACCAAGTCAAAAACCTATCTTCTTCTTATAGTCTATGTCCGTGTGCCGTTGATGATCATGTCTTTCTACGGCCCTTTGTCTCGTGTGCTGCCGACACTTTCGGATACTGATATTCATTAATAACCATGACGTCAGACTGTTCAACATCTCACCCCTCTTCGTCTCCCCCCTCTGCCTCTCTTCCCCTCGAACTTTATCGTCAATAGAGTTCCGTTTGTAGAGTCACGTTTTGTTTGTGTTGCCCTCGCTCGCTCGCTCGCTTTGAAAGCATAGTCCATACACACTACTTCTAGTACCGCTGGACTGAATTTTGCGTGTGGATTAGCTTTCCATATTAGCAGTGTCCCTGGCCATCAGGCGAACCCATTCCGACTTCGGAGGTACGTGTAAGTTACGTCCCCAAGTCAAGGACAATAGATCAACATTTTAGTCCAGCTGTCCGATGTAGGGGTTTAACCCCTCACCTCAGCAACCGGATGTTTAAGAAAACGCGTTCTTATCCATTCGGCCATGCTGACCTACTGTAGAGTCCCATCAATAGAGTTCCGTCAGTAGAGTCTCGACAGTGGAGTATTTTAATCTCAGTAGACTCCCGTCGCCGGCTTCGTGGCTTAGAGGTTATGACTTTTCTCCGTAATCTCGTATACTCTCGTCGGTAACGTGATGGCGGTGAGAATCAGCAGTGGTTCGAATCGAATCGGTAACTTACTGGATATGTGAGCCGGCCGCTCAGAAAGCAATGGCAAACTACTGAGCGTAATCTAGCCAAGAAATCAACAATCAGCTGAAAGATGCTGGTGTTGACAGCGATGTCCTGTAAAGGATATGCAAAAGACTCCCGTCAGACCTCTGAATGTGATAGCTAATATACCTACGACATAACTGGGAGTCTCTGTGGCGAAGTGGTCAAGCCGTTTGACTCGTGCTCCAAAGGTTGTGGGTTCGATTCCGGGCCGCGCCCTTCGGTTTACGAGTTAAATGTTTCGGAGACTCCTGTGGGTCGTCGCTAAAAGCTACGGAGTTCGTGCTTTGTGCGACGCTTTCCGTGCTGCGGAAAGAGACCGAGACATATGGGATAAAACCCGGTGCAATGAAGTCGACCCTGTCGACTTTTAAGCGACTTTTTTTTCACAGAGTTAAATCTGGATTATGATGGAGAAACATCGAAATACTGTCATGGGGGATGATTCTCCCTAATTCAACATTGATGGCTCAACTTCCTCCTGATAATTTGTCATTCAGGTCGTTTCTCACTGTCATGAGATGCCATTTGTACCCTCGACACTAAGCCTCGCAATGTTTGGACATCTCTGCACCCCATCAATCATGTCAATGTCGGTTTACGTTTGTTGACGTGTCTGTTTACCGCTAGACAGCATCTCCGCGGCAGAATCGAATCCGGTAGTGTCGAAAGGTCACGATCATCTGCGCATGCATACAATAAGTAGTCCTATTTACGAAGCCATAAGTGTCCTCTGTACAAAGTGGATGGTATACCCACGTGGAAATGCCCTGACACTGAGCTGCCGCCTGTTGACATGGGAATCAGCATGGCCGAATGAATAAGACCACTTGCTATTACTTCCCTGTGTGTTGATGCCCAGGTAGCGGGTTCAAACCCTACACCGGTCAGTGGGACTAAAATGTTGACTTCTCTTCCTTGACTTGGGGACGTAAATTACAAGTACCTCTTAAGTCTGAGTGGATTCGCCTGATGGCGGGGGACACTTTGTAATAGGGAAAGCTAATCCACACGCAAAAATCAGATCAGCGCACTAGAAGTAGTAGTACTTGTGTGGATAAAGCTTGAGTTCAAATCGAACAAAACAAAAGTCTGTTGAAATGACCTAACACCGGTGTAGAAAACATTAGGCAGTTAGTCGACAGATCATCCTCTTACAAATCGAACCATCCAGTCCATAAGTGCTCGGATCCCGTCCTCACTAAATCCCGCAGCGTGTAGCGGCCCACGACACCAGTTCTGTTTTGATGTTAAATCTTCTTTGGTGTTCTGCAAAGTGTTCTTGTTTGGCTTGCCGTTCTCGCTGTCTGGCCATGGTTGTAGATTCACAGTCATCACTTGGTTCTCTCATAAAATCTACTTCTCGTAGAGCATTCAGCATATCAGCCAGGTCCATGGCGCGTCCGCCCTCCACAGTAGCCTTACCTGCCAGCCTATCAGCCTGCGCATTTCCTTGTACACCCGCATGCCCTGGCACGAAAATGAATCATTACTACACGAGGCCTAACCCTAGCCAGTATGTGCAAGTCCTGGATCCTGATGTGGCCACCTCCTACATTTCTTCCGCGGATGTGAAGTTTCAGCACCGGATCTGCCAACCCACCGCTTCTTTCTGAGCACGGGCAGGGGAACATGAGCTCTGGCAGGGGAACATGAGCACGGGCAGGGGAACATGAGCTCTGACAGGGGAACATGAGCTCTGGCAGGGGAACATGAGCTCTGGCAGGGGAACATGAGCTCTGACAGGGGAACATGAGCTATAGCAGGGGAACATGAGCTCTGGCAGGGGAACATGAGCTCTGGCAGGGGAACATGAGCTCTGGCAGGGGAACCTGAGCTCTGGCAGGGGAACATGAGCTCTGGCAGGGGAACATGAGCTCTGGCAGGGGAACATGAGCTCTGGCAGGGGAACATGAGCTCTGGCAGGGGATCATGAGCTCTGGCAGGGGAACATGAGCTCTGGCAGGGGAACATGAGCTCTGGCAGGGGAACATGAGCTCTGGCAGGGGAACATGAGCTCTGCAACAGATTGTCGTTTAATCCCTCGCTTTGAACTCCAGCGTGGTCCACACCGGACTGATTTTTACGTGCGGCTAGCTTTCCCTATTACTAGTGTCCCCAGCCATCAAGCGAACCCACCCCGACTTCAGAGGTACTTGTAATGTACGTCTCCAAACCAAGGACGAGAAGACAACATGTTAGTCCAACTGACAGGTGTAGGGATTGGGACCGCTACCTCGATATCAGCGCACCGTAAGTTTAAAAATGCGTGCTCTTATCCATTCCTCTATGCTGACCTTTGCAGTGTGTAATATATTAGGGCGCATTGTAAAATTGACACGACACGGTGGCATTTATAATATATCTGGACGAGTACTAAACGTCTACCAGAGACTGTGGAAATGTGTAATATATCCGGACGGGTAGTAAAATTAACTAGACACGGTGGAAATGTATCTTTACATCCCCCAAACCTACGGCGATTGAACTTTTCTAGTCGTCTGTAACAACCATTTAAACCCACCAACTAGCGACTGAACTATCTGGACGCCTACTAAAATTGCCTAGTTAGTTGCATATCATATACAGGACGTCGCAGTCAACCCCAGCGTTATTTGGTTGTTTGTGATTTCTTGGCAAGTTTGCGATCAGTAGTTTGCCATTGCTAGTCACGGTGGAAATGTCTGATATATCCGGCCGCTTACTAAAATTGACTAGACACGGTGGACATGTGTGATATATCCTGACGCCTACTGAAGTTGACTTGACGCGTTGAGTATGTGCAATATATCCGGGTGCCTACTACAATGACTAGACAGGGTGGACATATGTGATACATCCTGACGCCTACTAAAATTAACTAGAGACGGTGGACATGTGTAATATATCAGGGCGTCCTACTAAAATTGACTAGAGACGGTGGACATGTGTAATATAACAGGGGCGCCTACTAAAATTAACTAGAGACGGTGAACATGTGTAATTATCAGGGCGCCTACTAAAATTGACTAGAGACGGTGGACATGTGTAATATATCAGGGCGCCTACTAAAATTGATTAGAGACGGTGGACATGTGTAATATATCAGGGCGCCTACTAAAATTGACTAGAGACGGTGGACATGTGTAATATATCAGGGCGCCTACTAACATTAACTAGACACGGTGGAAATGTGTAATATATTCTGACGCTTACTAAAATTGACTAGGACAGGAAGGACATGTGTGATACATAAGGGAGCCTACTAACATTAGCTAGGACACGGTGGAAATGTGTAATATATCAGGGCGCCTACTAACATTGAAGACACAGTAGAAATGTGTGATATATCCGGGCGCCTACTAACATTGACTAGACACGGTGGAAATGTGTGATATATCCTGCCGCTTACTAACATTGACTAGACAGGAAGGACATGTGTGATACATACGGGCGCCTACTAACATTAACTAGACACGGTGGAAATGTGTTTCACACCACCCCTGACACGGCGATTGAACTCGGGGCGCCTTTAACTGACTAGGCACAGGGGACATTTGCCGAGCACATAAAAACGTGCCTTGGTGTCAGAAGCCACATTCTTCAACCCGTGTCAATGACACTGTGTGATTATTTTCTCTTCCCTTTAACCTGGGCAGCGGTCCTTAAACTGTGTTCACGGGGTCGCTTTCTGAATGAAAATTACTGACGCTAAAACTTCTTGTTTATTTCCTGTCCGCGGGGTAGCGGGATAATTCCACACACTGGTCAGTTGGATTTAAACCTTGACTTGTGGTTCAGAAAGCAATTGTCTACTTCTTTGTTTCTTCTTTCACCCTTTAACACTATATCCAGGCATAGACCCGCAATCAACTCTCCCCCACGCCCTCCTACCCTTAGTTTGGGGGGCTGCGTGGTCTCGACTTATGGTGTCAGCCTCGAGTGCTGGAGGTCCCTGGTTCAAGCCCCGGTGAGGACCGGGATTTTTTTTTCACGTGGACTTCTAGTAATAACATTTTCCTTGGTCTCTGGGTAGTGAGATCGGACGTCCGTGTGTATTGTTGCGTGGCAAAATTTCCAGTTAAAAATCTACCCAAAGTATTTCAGGATCCTCGCCGGTGCTACGGAGTTCGTGCACCGAGCTGAGTTTCTCCAGACTCAGGTTTGAGTTAGGACTAGAACGAGTGCTTATGGGTTACACCCGTGTGCCGTGATGTTGATCCGTCGACTAAACTAAACTAAACCCTTAGCAATCCCAAGCATCTTCGTCCCTGTCCTCCCCACATTATTCATTTCTTTTTCTGTTGTTCTTCCCCGTGTGTATTCCGATTCCGATTCCATTTCAAAAACAAAAATTCCAAATTCGTCCTCGTCTAACCTGCTTCATCAGCTGTGGTTATAATTGAGGATCGTGGTTTTTGTGGGTTTATTCACCCTAATTCTTGTCTTGTGAGTCCTATCTCGGACTGGTTATGTAGCGTTTGTGTCTGTGACGTCAGCAGTGGTCGGCGGCTATCCTTTGTGCTCTTCTGTTGTTATGGTTTTCTTTGTTGGTGTAGGCTCCTGGCTCGTCTGGCTGCAGTCCTTGTAAGGACTTTTCATGATCACACTCCAGCTGGGGGATAGGTCGGCGGCTGTCCTTTGTGCATGTTTCCTTTTGTTTTCGTTGTTGGTGCAGGCTCCAGGCTTGACTGGTTGCAGTCCTTAAAAGGACTTTTTATTTGGTATTCTTTTGTGCATTTTCTGTAGGAGCTTTTCGACGTTTTCTCTTTCCTCCTTGGGGAAACAGTTTTCACTGTTGCGTTTGCGTATCTGCTGCCTAGTGTTTTCTTCCTCCGTGGTCAGCCATGGGATGATTTCACCGTCCTCGATATAGTACTCGAAGTCGGCCTCACAGTTGTAGTGTACTAATGGGTATATCATCGGTTTCCCCCGGAGTTTTTTAGGCTTCTTCTTTTCTTTTTCTTCCCAGCGCCTTCTGAATTCCTGGCGCTTGAGTTCCTCCTTGTCGACTGGGTATTTTGTGCCTCCCTCAGAGATCGCTTGCTGTTCAGACTCGGTCTCTTGGGTTTCTTCTTGCGGTTTTTCTGTGAGTTCTTGTGCGGCTTCTGTTGGTTTGTTTTGAAAGAGTTCCATTTCAGCTCTATGCAGTTCTCTTTCGGTCTTGATAATTTGTAGGATTTCTTCGTTCTCCTTCTTTATCTCAGCCATGCGCTGAATCTCTTGTTGATGTTGAGCTGGATTTCTTTCATGTCGGCCAGCAGCTTCTCATTATCGCTGGTCGGAGTCGTCGTCAGCAGTGCCTTGACTTGTCTCTTCAACTCGTCTATCTGCTTTTGAAGTTGATCTCTTTCAGCTTGTGCTATACCCGTGGCTGTCTCGCCCCTCTGCATTGCTTCCTTGAATGGTGTCTTTGTGATGATGGCGATCTTTAAGACGTCTCTGTGTCTCTGCAGGTACGGACAGCCCAGGTATCTTGCTCCGTGTTTGCCCAAACAGTTGGCGCACTTTCTTCTGTTGTTAGGAGCTCGGAAGTCCGTGTCCAGCTTGGCCAGCGGACACTCCTTGAAGGCGTGGTGATCGGCGCAGTATCGACAGATTTCCGTCTTACTGCGACACGTTGCTCTGCTGTGGCCGGCCCTCTGGCATTTTGAACATTGCGTGATTCTTGGTATGAATCTCTCTGGTTGCTGCAGTCTCTTGTCGAGTGATGCTGTGGTCGGCATTTCGCTGCCCTCCGATGTCACCACTGCCAGGGTTGTAGGTATCTTGGAGTAGGTGAGAAGCCGCTCCGCCTTCAAGACTCGGATGTGAAGATTCTCTTCACGTAGCTGCTTCAGGATTTCTTCATCTGTCAGCTCCACAGGAATCCTCTTGACAACCCATCTGACTGTCTTGAGTCGGTGTTTCCGACTCTTCCGACCCGTGTGTATTTGGGTCTTCCCTTATTTATTTTTAATTGTGGATTCCACACAAAGTCCATTCAAGTTGTACTATTCTCATATTTTCTCAATCTGTGTCCGATCCAGCAACAGCGCGTTTTCTCCGCCGCTTGGCTCCCTGCTGTTTGTCTAGTTCTCTCGGTGAGCTCCACTTTCGTGCATCTGTTACATCATTGTATTCCTTCTTTTTAAACCTGAGATCCCCGCCTCAAAGAGGTTTGAATACTTGACCATCGGGTCGGCAGGCAAGAAATGATGCCACTGCACCATCTCTGCTACCTTCCGCCGTAGGGCTACCTTTTATTGGTGCAAAATTCTACACAAGGTATCTGTGTCGATCCAGAGGCAGACGTCGCACCACTAAATCACTCCGCCGCTGAATGAATGCATGAATGTATGAACATGTAGATGTTGTCTAGCTGTAATCCAAGTTCTTCTTCATAAAGCCCATGCCGTGTAGCGTTGGTGATCATGTTTGTCCACAGCCTTCTGTCTCGTGTACGATCAATCTTCATATAGTCCATGCCGTGTGGCGTTGGTGATCATGTCTGTCCACAGTCTTCTGTCTCGTGTACGACCAATCGTCTTATACCCCATGCTGTGTGGCGTTGGTGAACATGACTGGCCGCAGCCCCCTGTCTTGTGTGCGGCCAGTCATTTATGATACTGATGCTCCTCCATGATGTCAAACTCTCCATCCTCCCCCGATGTGTCTCCACCTTGCCGTGGTGGGGGAGCTTGCGTGTCCCATCGACCCTATGTGCTTGCCGATGGGTGAAAACTACACATCGAACGGCTCATGGGATAGGGACCAGACTAAGAGAGACACAACCTGCTGCTCTGCAGGTAAGACTGAGGATAGCAGTCTAAAATCTAAATCAGGCGCACGAAGGCAGAATATCTTGGTTCGGACAAAACACTAAAGGCTCCCTGTCGAGGGCTGTGGCTGAACGCCTCTAAGCCACAAACCCTCGGACCTGAGAGCCGGGCCGATATCCACCTTACGAAAAATTAAAGGCGTGATACTGAGCAAGCTACATGCTCAGGTCTGATACAAGTTCGAAGGCTCTCAGCTGGGGGATATGAGAGATTCCCGGATGAGAGGGCCAGGCCGTTTCTCGCTCACCGCTGCACGAAGGTAAGGTGCTGAGCCGGCAGCACAAGTAGCCTACCTCGTGAGCGAGTACAAAAAGTCAAAAAAGTGCCCCAGCCGAAGAAAATGGCTGCGAAAACTGTATCTAACTCATAGAGAGTGTAGACAAAAGTGGAAGAACGTCTCAATGACGCAAAATGGAACGCACGGCGAGCGAACCTATTGCGTGGTCCGAAGTCAAAAAGCAAAAGCTTACCGAGTGGGTGTCGCTCGCATTCTGACCGTCCCTGGTGTGTGCTTGAGCGATCAGAGGCAAACGTGTTGCCCAACACATGGAAGTGAGGAACTAAAGCAGCCATGAGCAGGACGTGGCAACTCCTCGGGTGAGCCCAGTCACAGAGCAATATGTGCCGGCTCTGCAATTATGGAAGCCTCCTTGGATAGCGAGGGAATGCTCATGGTCTGCCCCTGCCTTCCCTTGAGGGCCGACCACGATGTCGTTCATCGTTCTATCTTGACCAGCTGAGATGTTAGCGACATCACAACAGACCAACGTGCCTCGAAACCAGAGGAAGGCTAACCTCATTAAAAAATGCCCGCTGAAGTCGGAAGTGTCGTCCTACGGGTGGCAAACTAAAAATTGACACTACGCAATTACGTCCGAGTGAAATGTCTCGTCCGAATGTCTCTCGTGCTAGGAACAGCTCTGACTACCTAGTTTCCGAATGCCGCTCTTGTTCGGAACAGCTCTGACTGGGTAGTTTTCCGAATGTCTGTTGTGCCTGGAAAAGCTCTGATGGGCGCAACGACAAGCACATGTCCGAAAACTCGCTGAGTGGATGCCGTCTGCAAACCTGTCTGGTTTGTGCGGGAATGACCCGGGGAAACGAAGTGACCAATATATTGAAGTGAGGATTTAAAGCAGCCATGAGCAGGACGTGACGATCTCCCTCGGTGAGCCCAGATCCAGGGCGTTATGTGTCGGCCCTGCAACTATGGAAGCAACCTTGGATGGCGGAAAATGCTATGGACTGTCCCTGCCTTCCTTTGAGGGATGACCGTTGTCTTCGACCGTTCAACCTTGGCCAGCATGGTTGCAGATGGCACCACAAAAGTGAGAGTCTCCCAGGAATGCTACCTGGTCAAAAAAGCACGCTAAAGTCGATGTGTTGGCCTACGGGTTTCGGCACAAGGGCGCATAACAGACACACCGCAATCACATCTGAAAAAAAACACTCCGGATGAACGAAAAGAAGAGAGAAGAAGAAACTCTCCATCATCCTATCTCTTGATCTCCCCCTGCTTCTCATTCCATCCAACTTTTCCGTTGCAACAACAGACTCCAGCTTCCTCCGTCTGATGAGATTCCATACAAATGTCGAGTGCCTTCTTCTGATGCGGATAGCCACTTCTCTTTGGAAGCTACCCGCTTTCAAGATATCCCCATTGCACTTTTTATCCGTCTGCAGTGTTGGTGAGTTAACTTTTTCAAGATATCACTATTGCACTTTCTGTCCGTCCGCGTTGTTCTCGCCACTCTTCTATTCACTTTGAATACATTGCGGACATGATATGTGAAGCATCTGTTACAAAGGTAGTTTGCCATTGCTTTTTCGTCTTGTCAATGACCATACTGGTCAGTGACTGTAGTTATTGTCTTTATAAAGAGATTGCTTGCCTACCATCGTGAAACTTGAGATCATAGCTATCAACTATCTGTGGGTTGTTCCCCTGCTCCATCCACCACCTACTCAGGTGTCCCTTGAGATAAATTGTTACCAGCTTAGTTCTGGTGTTTGTGCGGGTTTTCTACACAGAATGATGGCAATACTGGATATGCTTTAGTTGTGTCGCCGTGCGCATCCACAAACACCGGCCGTGTCCTTCGCATAATTATTATCGATTTATTTCTTTTGGTTTACCAACATTCGGATTTTGGTTTCAGTGGCGGTCGTGAAGGTCTCTCTCTCTCTCTCTCTCTCTCTCTCTCTCTCTCTCTCTCTCTCTCTCTCTCTCTCTCTCTCTCTTTCTCTCTCTCTCTCTCTCTCTCTCTCTTTCTCTCTCTCTCTCTCTCTCTCTCTCTCTCTCTCTCTCTGTCCCCGCTTTTCTCTGTCTGTCGTTCTTTTCCTGATGGTCTGTGTCTATCTCTACGACTCTATGGTTTTATTTCTGTCTCTGATTGTCACTCTGTCTCTGATTGTCACTCTGTCTCTGATTGTCACTCTGTCTCTGATTGTCACTCTGTCTCTGATTGTCACTCTGTCTCTGATTGTCACTCTGTCTCCGGTTGTTTCTCTGTCTTTCTCTGAGCCCGTCCTTCTGTCTGTGTCTGTATGTATGTATGTCTGTCTGTCTTTCAGGCACTTTTTAATTTCGCCTGGTTGTCACAGCTTTGCAACACGCAATTCTATTTGTGACTGTGTGTGTGTGTGTGTGTGTGTGTGTGTGTGTGTGCGCGCGCTTTCGCCTGTAGTGTATTCTAGATGTCAATTACTCTCAACTGTTTTAAATCTGACTCACTTGTGTCATCTGTAGGCAGCTGCTGTCAGGCAATTCTATCTTGTGTGTGTAGCCGTTGTTGTGTGTTGTATGCGTCAATCATTAATTAGTCTTTTGTTTCTCTCCAGTGTTTTCCTCCTGGTTTCAATTATGAATTTGTGAAACATTAATCATCGTCATGATTATCATCATCATCATCATAGTCGTCATCCATCATCATCATCACCACCGTTATAGTCATCATCATTGATTGAATGATTGATTGATTGATCTAGGAACCGACATCACAGCATTCGGGGCATTCCTATAGGCGCTCCGTCCCCACCCTCAGCAGCCAGCGAAGAGTTCCAACACCAATAGTACCAGTAGTAATCTGATTATATGTGCGTCTCGCCTTTCCCCTAAGCGTCGAGCGTCGGCCAGATTCCCTCGTTACTCCACGCTGTCGCATTCTTGCCAGACCATGATGATCCATTTACTCCTCCGAGGTGTACACCATCATTATCATCATCATAGTCGTTGTCGTCTTCGTCGTCGTCGTCGTCATTATCATCATCATCACCATTATCATCGTCATCATCATCATCACCATCATCATCATCATCATCATTATCTTCATCATCGTCGTCGTCGTCGCCGTCATCATCAACGTCATGATTATCATCATCATAGTCGTGGTTATAGCCATAGTCGTCGTCATTGCCGCCATCAAGCGAGTTGCATTCTCTCGTCAAGTCTGTCGCTCACACATCCGACTTCGACAAGCATTTTTGGGGGACTTGATTGCCCTAAGATGCCACTATCCCTAGTTTACCTACAGGGTAGCAGGTTTGTGTTTGTCTTCGTCTGGTCCCGATCCCTTAACCTGTTCCGCATTGGAGGCCATGCCAAAAGCTGCACTACTGACGGCGTACTCCCTTCACTGGAACATAGGAAAGAAGAAACGCCGCTGCAGGCGATTTGGAAGCAGACATCATTGCGCAGGTTTTCATACAGCGGTCATTCAGAAAGCAATGGTAAACTACTGAATGTAAACGTGCCTAGTTGTTGTTGGCACCTTGCAGTCTTGACAGACCAAAGTATGTGAGTTTGAATGTGGCCAATATTCCATCACAATGCCTGGGCAGAGCTTCAGAGGAACATGTGGTGCCCAAACGACATGACCTCTCTCTCTCGGCCTAACCTTGTGTTTTCCAGAGGAATGGGTAACCAACACGTCTGGTACAAGGTAGGCTGCAGACGCTGGCGGCGCAGCGTCAATCCTCCGAGACCTCGCCACCACGAGCAGGTGGCGAGTTATGGCCAGACCCTGACACCCAAGGGACCCGGCTTAGAGGCGTTCAGCCAAGTCCCACAGGTGAGGGCCTCGTAAGAGCCCGGACCATAGGGGCGCGCACATCTGTCAATCACAAGTGTCCGGTCCTGTGTAAAGCGTGCACTATCGTCAGACTCTCCACCTGACTTTAGCAGACCCCGCGACCAGCGGGAATAGGCCCGCCAGAGCTACCGCAGGAGACATTACTTGTCTATTGCGAGCAAATCCCCCATCCCTCCACTGTGCGGATCTCGCGACCAGCGAGAATAGGCCCGCCGGAGATTATGCTCGTCTGCTGCGAACAAATCTCTACCGTGACTGAATAAGTAAAGAAACGATAAAAGTAGTGGTATTTAAATTGCGCTTGCGCTCCCACCTATGCTACACCCTAAGTAAATGCCTAGTAAATCACTAACAATTGATGGTATGATGGTGTTGACTGCGACGTCCCGTAAAGGACATGCAATTAACTCGTTTTAAAACCTTAAACGGGCGCGGATAGATTTTACTACAGTTCATAAATAAATACATATGTATTGTTTGGCACTCATAGAGGTGAGAAGAAGGGGGTAGTCACCTCCAAATGTCGACGGCCTCTTGCTGCAGGAACAAGTCTGCCTTCAACGCATGACCAACTTGACACCCCTAAAAAAGGAGTCTTCATTAGCCAGGTCTATCATACACATGAACCCACAACTATGGAATACGGACATAATTCGTATCTAACCATTGAGATTTGGAGGCTGCGTGGTCTCGAGGTATGGTGTCCGCTTCGAGTGCTGGAGGTCCCGGGTTCAAGCCCCGGTGAGGACCGGGACTTTTTCACATGGACTTTTAGTAAAAATTTCCCCTGGTCTCTGGGTAGTGAGATCGGACGCCCGTGTGTATTGTTGCGCACGTCAAAAATCCCTTGGCAGTTGGAAATCCAAAAAGAGTAGCCTAACGGCGCTGCCCGGGCAAAATTTTGTGTTAAAAATCTACCCAAAGTATTTCAGGATCCTCGCCGGTGCTACGGAGTTCGGCACTGAGCTGAGTTTCTCCAGACTCAGGCTTGAGTTAGGAGTAGAACAGAGCACTTATGGGTTGCACCCGTGTGCCGTGATGTTGATCCATCGACTAAACGACTAACCGACTAACCATTGAGATAGCACTATAAGTCTCATAATTTTATATTAAACCAGCATAGGTCAAATAACTAACACACAAACACATCGGACCGTAATGCTGTGTCCAGTATAGTAACGAACATTTAAATAAGAAACATTATTGGTCGGTTCCAATGTTGTACTACACAGAACCATAAATTAGGGAAGCCCCGGAGGCCACTAAATTGGGGGGGGGGGGGGGGGGGGACCTGGTAGCGCAAGTGGCTAGCCCGTTTACTATTTTTTTAAAAATTGGCCTGGGTCCGCAGGTCGACCCAGCCTAAACATGGGTACCATACAGTGTTCTCAGAAGTAAAGGCGGCCGACGGGATATTCACACAATCATCCACCGAAGGCTGATGGGTCTAGAAATACGCGACTAGCACCATATACCCCACGTGACTTAAGTCGTGTGCAAGGGTCCATTACTGTTCATTCATTCATTCAGTAGCATGTCCTTTGCAGAACTTCGCTCCCATAACAACCTTCCGGAAAACCTCGCGATCATAAGCAAGATGTCCCGCGTCCGATACACCCATCTGGAGATCATCCGCCACATCCTGCACCCATCTTCTCTCTGGCCTTCCTCTTCCTCTCTTCCCAGGCATATACCCCTCCATTATTATTCTCTCCAAACTTTCGTGACGTTTCAAGTAACCAAAATATGTCACTTTTTCTTTATTTTATCGTCTTTAATAGCCAACCTAATATAATATTCATCTCTTGGAGTATGAATGCATTTGTTCTTTTCTTTATCCAAGATATTCTTAGAACTCGTCTATATTATTTATATTCAAAGGCATTTATGCGCTGTTCAGCTTGTTTAGTAAGTGTCCAGGTCTCATGGGCGTATGTTGCAATGGGAAAGATGCATGCATGCTCTTAAAAATCTAAATTTTGTAGTTCTATCTGTCCCATTCCACAATTTATTCAGTTCTTTTAGTCTTTCAAGGGCAATAGATATTCGTCTTACTATTTATACCTTTGGTCTCTCTGGCTGAGGGGTTACACCACTTTCTCCGTAATCCCATTTATCCACGCAGGGTCTCGCTGCGAGGCGAGAACTGGAAGCGGTCTCGACCTGCGCTCGTGACTTGCGGGATAATGAGCCGGCCGCTCAGAAAGCAATGGCAAACTACTGAGCGTAATCTTGCCAAGAAATCAACATGCAGCTGAAAGATGCTGATGTTGACAGCGATGTCCTGTAAAGGATATGCAAAACAAAACATTTATACCTTTGCCATATACCCAATACTGGTAAAATCGATGGGAATATAGCTACGGGAGCGGCAGAGAGATTCATGCCTAGACAGCTTGATCACGTGGCATGATCGCCACGAGAACACAGAACTGATGCAAGACTGGTGATCGTGTGAGATGGCCAACTGTGATCGCCCACGCCTATCTGCATGCCGCATGATGATGATAACGACGAACACGCGCCATGTAGTGAAAAGAAGTCTATGCTTTACTGTATTGCTATTGTTTATACGGTTGTATGTACAGGGAGGGTGTAGTTTTAATGACTGCATTACTATTACTGCCTCTGCTCATATTACTACTACTACTACTACTACTACTACTACTACTACTACTACTACTACTACTACTACTACTACTACTACTACCCACTACTGCTGCTGCTGCTGCCGCTACTACTACTACTACTACTACTACTACTACTACTACTACTACTACTACTACTACTACTACTACTACTACTGCTGCTGCTGCTGCTGCTGCTGCTGCTTCTGTTTCTACTGCTACCACTACTTCTGCTACAGCAATAACAACTACTACAGCAACAACAACAACTACTGTCACATCTTCTACTATTACCACAACTACTACTACTACTACAACTACTACTACTACTACTACAGCCACAACAGCTACTACTGTCACAACTACTACTACTGCTCGTGCTACTTCCACTACTGCTTCTATTACCACTACCACTACCACTACCCACCACCACAACCAACATTGCACTAATACTGTTATTATTTTACACCGGATAGTTAAGAGCCTTGTCTTGTTGGTGAATATATTAGTTGTCTGTTTAGCGAAGATATTAGTTGTCTGTTTAATGATGATTCAGTGATAAAGCTACTTTTGCCATGAAATGACGCGAATATTTCTGCATGATCGCAAGCTGCCCATATTTGTTTAGCTACGTCCCGGAATGCAGCACACATGTGCTGACCTTACAGTGTGTTGTGTGCTTAACTTGAGAATGCGGGAGCACACTTGTGCTGACGTCACGGATAGTGTGTTGAACAATGACACACAGAAGCACACTTGTGATGACGTCACGAACAGGTGTGTTGTGTGCTAGCACAGAAGCACACTAATGCAAATAACGCGGGCAGTGTTTAACTGAGTTTGACATCACGCTGTGCAATAGTTGTACTGACAGGACGGCGCTCGTGTAATAGAAGTGACAATGGTCACTCCGTTACCAGTACTGCCTGGGTCATTTTAAGAAGCTAGGCTCTTCACGTAATCCCGGAAATACCAATATAGTTGTAATATTAGACTATATGTACTGGTGAAACTGCCGTTTGCTGAATGTAGGGCCTATAGCAAAGAACACGGACAACAAGACAAAGACGACACATTTTCTAATCATTGCAACAATACGACCTTTTTTTTTTTTTAAACAGAGGTATTGGATTCTAAACTGGGTTACAAATCATTCATCCGTTCATCGCCTGACGTGCACCGCCCAGGATTTAGTCCCTATCTATCTCCTGGACTTGTCTAAAACAGACTCCTTCAGTGATATCTGACCTTTGGGTTTGGGTTGACTCTCCTTATAGCATGAAGCCTTTAGCGATATAAAATAACACAAAGTAAGGCAGCTATACAGAACATAATTAGGAAAATACAGAACGTTGCGGCGACTAGCCTTCACCAGCAAACAAATACATACACCAAACACAACATATAATCACGTGGAAGATACTAGAGTGACTACATTAAGGCATACAAACGGGGTGAGAAGAATGAAAAGGTGAAAGAATGAAAACAATGAAGAGAAAATGGAAAATTGAAAAAAAATGTGTATTTTTAGATAAGTAGCATATTATGTTTTTCAATATCTTATTGTATCTTCATTGTTCTCATTTTATTTTCATTCTTTTCATCCCGCCTAGTATGTTGTGTTTCGTATATGTATTTGTTTCCTGATGAAGGCTAGTCGCCGCAATATCCTATATTTTTCGTAATTGTGTTCTGTAAAGCTGCATCAGTTTGTGCTATTTTATATTGTTTACATTTCCACAGCCGTACAGCTAATTCCATTCATTTTATTCATGACGCCTTTAGCAGCACATCCCGGCATTCCTGTCAGCGGATCCGTTCTAACCTCCATTCATGAATTAGGGAGCTGCTGTAAGGTAGTGGAGGGCGGGTTAGCGACCCTGATAGAGAACTGTGCTAATAATGTCATGGACACGGTGGGACGAGGGTTTAACGCTTGGGTTCGTCGCTTGCTAAGTGAGGGAAATATTGGCCAATTATACCTCCGTGCATTCAGCCCTACAAAATGTGATGGCCCAATCACGTGACAGAAACATGGCGGAAACTTACATCGAGGCAATTGTTGTGTATGTGGCGCAGTGGCTAGCATTGCCTGCCTGTCGGTCACAGTGATCATGTGTTCAAATCCCTATCGAAGCGGGTTCTGTCAAGTTAACCGCGCTACCAGGTAGCTTCACATTCTAGAGTGAGAACAGGCAAGCTTCGTGCAGAGTGGCGTGCTTCGCTTCGGAGGTCACAGGTAGCAAGCATCACATGGATCTTTTCTCCTGGGCATGCCGGTGTGCGGGGGATTGAACAGTCGGACAGATTGGCTGGCTCGGCAGAACTTGGTGGAGTATTGATACATGACAAGGCAGATGTGGTTGCGGCCTTGTGGGAGCACGTGGACACCTCGGAGGAGCAAATGGATCACCATAGTCTGGTTAGAATGAGGCAGCGAGGAGTGACGAGAGGATCTGGCCGACGCTCGACGCTCAGAGGGAAGGCGAGACGGACATATAATCAGATTGCTACTGGAACTATTAGTGTTGGAACTCTTCGCTGGTTGCTGAGGATGGAGACGGAGCGCTTATGGGAATGTCCCGAATGCTGTGATGTCGGTTCCTAGATCAATCAATCAATCAATCAATCAATCTAGAGTACACCCAGCTTGCCATATAATTAACACGTCACAGTACCACTTCTACTGGTTGTTGCTACTTCTACTAGTTGTTGCTACTTCTGTTAGTTGTTGCTACTTCTCCTAGTTGTTGCTACTTCTACTTGATATTTCTACTAGTTGTTGCTACTTCTCCTAGTTGTTGCTACTTCTACTTGATATTTCTACTAGTTGTTGATGCTGCTACTAGCTTTTGCTACTTTTAATACTTGTTAGTAATTCTAATAGTTGATGCTACGTCTACTAGTTGTTGCTACTTCTACTAGTTGTTGCTACTTCTACTAGTTGTTGCTACTTCTCCTAGTTGTTGCTACTTCTACTTGATATTTCTACTAGTTGTTGATGCTGCTACTAGCTTTTGCTACTTTTAATACTTGTTAGTAATTCTAATAGTTGATGCTACGTCTACTAGTTGTTGCTACTTCTACTAGTTGTTGCTACTTCTACTAGTTGTTGCTACTTCTCCTAGTTGTTGCTACTTCTACTTGATATTTCTACTAGTTGTTGATGCTGCTACTAGCTTTTGCTACTTTTAATACTTGTTAGTAATTCTAATAGTTGATGCTACGTCTACTAGTTGTTGTTACTTCTACTAGTTGTTGCTACTTCTACTAGTTGTTGCTACTTCTACGAGTTGTTACTTCTAGTGAGTGGACTGGACTGGTTTTGAGTGAGGGTTAGCCCAGTTAGCTTTCACCTATTGTCAATGTCCCATCCCTCGTCATTAGGCAAAGCCTCTCAGACTTCTGACTTGTAATTTACGTCGCCAAGTCAAGGATGTGAAGTCAAGGCCGAATCAAGGCAAGGATGAAAAGTCAAAGATGAGAAGTCAAGGATGAGAAGTCAAGGATGAGAAGTCAAGAATGTGAAGTCAACATTTCAGTCCAACTGACCAATGTATAGAATGAACCATTTCAGACTTGGCGGCGTCCCACACGTCAGTCAGTTGTAAACAAGAATAAAATAGTGCATACTACAGCTTTAACTGTGGCATGAATTAAATACAAAACAGTCTGTTCCCTGAGTGAATGTAAACACAGGAACCACGAACAAAATGTTTCACAATTTATTGCCTCTCATATTTGACTGTATCTCGTGAAGTGCATGCTACAGCATTAAATATGATATGGATTCAATTCATCCATTCATTCATCCATCCATCCATCCATCCATCCATCCACCCACCCATCCATCCATTAGCATGTTCTTTGCAGAACCTCGCTCCCATAACAACCTTCCGGAAAACTTCTCGATCATAAGCAAGATGTCCCGCGTTCGATACATCCATCTGGAGATCATCCGCCACATCCTGCACCCATCTTCTCTTTGGCCTTCCTCTTCCTCTCTTCCCAGGCATATACCCCTCCATTATTCTTCTCTCCAAACTTTCGTGACGTTTCAAGTGACCAAAATATATCAATTTTCTTTGTTTCATCGTCTTTAATAGCCAACCCTCTTCAATATACAGCTCTTGAAGTATGGATGCATTTGTTTTTTTCTTTACCCAAAATATTCTTAGAACTCGTCTATAACATTTATATTCAAAGGCATTTATGCGCTGTTCAGCTTGTTTAGTAAGTGTCCAGGTCTCACAGGCGTATGTTGCAATGGGAAAGATGCATGCTCTTAAAAATCAAATTTTTGTAGTTCTGTCTGTACCACTCCATAATTTATTCAGTTGTTTTAGTCCTTGAAGAGCAATTGATAGTCGTCGTTTAATTTCTTTCATTGTGTTACCATTGTTGGTAATCAATGACCCAATATATTCGAAATTTTCCACCACCTCAACTCAAATCGTTGATTTGGTTTTCTTCGCGGATTACCAATTCGACACTTTGGGAACCTAATTCTTTTATCACTGAGGGAGGGTCTCATCCGTTCCACCTGTGGATCCAGCTTGTTGTTTATGGTGGTGTATCTCATTGTGTGCTCCACGCACGCGGGATCTTTGACTCTTTGTCCTGTCCCCGCCTCTCTCTTGTATGTAATGTGATCTGTTTGGCACAGAGAATTCAGTCCTGGGATGTGTTATAGTCACAAGCCCTTACTTGATTTCTGCTGGTTTTAAAACATCATTTTTTTTTAAATGTGAGAAGGGATGGGGAGGGGGGTAATGATATTAGTCATGTAATTGTTCTGTAATTTGTAAATCGTCACATTACTTGGCCGGTTTAATGTCGTTTGTCATATTACTTAATGCGTGTTGGCCATAGCGTCGTTTGTCAAAGTACCAGATGATCTTCTTCTTCTTCTTCTTCTTCTTCTTCTTCTTCTTCTTCTTCTTCTTCTTCTTCTTCTTCTTCTTCTTTTTCTTCTTCTTCTTCTTCTTCTTCTTCCTTCGCCCGGAATGTTGTTTTAGACTTAATTACGTTGCACATTTTTTACAGCAGTGCTGCGATATTTGAACCTTTAGGTCAACACATCCGACTTCTTCAGGCATTTGTTAGCCGGGCTATCTTCCCGGGTACCTAACATTTTAAATCCATGATGTCGTTTGTCAAAATACCAAAAATTATAAATCTATGATGTCGTTTGTCACAATACCAAAAATTATAAATCTATGATGTCGGTTGTCACAATACCAAAAATTATAAATCTATGATGTCGTTTGTCACAATATCAAAAATTGTAAATCTATGATGTCGTTTGTCACAATACCAAAACTTATAAATCTATGATGTCGTTTGTCAAAATACCAAAAATTATAAATCTATGATGTCGTTTGTTACAATACCAAAAATTATAAATCTATGATGTCGTTTGTCACAATACCAAAAATTATAAATCTATGATGTCGTTTGTCACAATACCAAAAATTATAAATCTATGATGTCGTTTGTCACAGTACTTGTCGGATTTAAGTTAATTAACAACCATGTCACATTATTTAACCGGCTTAAGTTCAGAATGTAATTTGTCACATTACTTAACTACTTTACTGCCATCATGTCATTTGCCACATTGGTTAACTGGTTTACGTCCATAACGTCGTTTGTAAAGTCTTCATTCACATCCTACATACGTCCATAGCTTATTGTCTTCATTTGCATTGTCTGTATTCCACCTAATTTCTATTTTAGTTTTCATCACATGCATGCTCTTCATTTCGCATTTCCCACCTCACTTCTCTCTCTCTCTCTCTCTCTCTCTCTCTCTCTCTCTCTCTCTCTCTCTCTCTCTCTCTCTCTCTCTCTCTCTCTCTCCGCCTCTCGTGGGAATTCTGTGTATGGCTTGGGGATGTGTGAGTGGATGTGTTGGTTGGTGGGGGATATGTGGTGATGGAGGTGTGGTTGGGGGATGGGTGGTTGGAGGTGTGGGTGGGGAGAGGATATGTGTGTGGGGATGGGTGTGTGGGTTAGGATGTGTATGTGGATAGGCTTGGGATGTGTGGGTTGGTGGGGGTGTTTGTGTGGATGACGAGTGTGTTTGGGTTGGGGGAACAGGTGAGGGCAGTGTGTGTGGGTTGGGGATGTGCGGGAGGTGGATGGGTCGGTTGGTGGGGTATGTATGTGTCCCTGGGTGTGTGTGTTGGTAGGTGGGGGTGTGTGTGTATGGGGTGATGTGTGGGTAGGTGGGATATGGGCCTACATAATTCATTTCACGTTTTTTTTCCTATGTGAATGTATAATGCTCTTGATGAACGAAAGATGAGTGTTTGGAAGGGCCGAATGTAAGACGGGCCTGCGTGCCCAATTTGTGACCCTTTTAAAATAAAGTTGATTTGATTTCATTCTCTCTCTCTCTCTCTCTCTCTCTCTCTCTCTCTCTCTCTCTCTCTCTCTCCCTCTCCTCTCTCTCTCTCAACATACGTACAGACGCGTAAATATATATATATATATATATATATATATATATATATATATATATATATATATATATATATATATATATATATATATATATATATATACCCGCTAAGTATTGTGACAAACGACATTTTGGATTTAGAACATTAGGTACTTTGACAAACGACGCTATGGCCGCCAACACACGTTAAGTATTGTGACAAGCGACATTGGGACTTATTTGGAGGGCAAATATCAGAAATGGAATAAAGACAAAGGAGAAAATTATTGCAGGCAAGTCACACACCGAGCGTGTGAGACGTAAGATGGTGCATGATGGTGGAAATGACCATGTAATCCCATACATCCACTGCGAACAAACATTTACAGCACGAATTGGCCTTATCAGCCACATTCGCTACCGCCACGGGTTGTAGTTATTATACCTTTTTGAAGCACAATGTAACAAACTATCGCCTGTCAAGACGGCAAGGTGCCAGTGATGATGGTAAATATCACACACACACATCACACACACACACATACACACACACACACACACACATCAAGTGCCTTTCTTATTTGCGTAATTGGTTTGATCTTCATTCTACACATCACGTGGTCTCCAACAGAATGTGATTTTACAAGTTCATTTACAACATATAGCAGCTATGCGATCCCGTGGAATGTATATTTTTGTTTTTGATGTCTTTTTACAATATCATAGATTGTGTGCTATCACGAAAAGTTCTTCAACAAGATTCCAGTGTATTTCGTTATCGGCAATTGAACTCTACAGAGCGAAAAATTAAGCGTCACAATCCGGGAAAAACTCACACATAGAAATAAATATCAAGCTAGGTAATCCAGCTATTAAGGCAGAAAGTCTCCTAACTGCATAGACTGTTTTAGCTGGACGGAGCTGGCAATGACATCTTATTGGATAGATTAAGCTGTGCGGGTGTAGAACTTCAAACCTCATCATTTGGTAGTGGGTCATACGGATGACTACATTGCATCTTATTCATTAACAAAACTGTAGGGATAAGGAAATCCCCACTGATCATTGGATAACTCAACTGCAAAAAACTGCCATTTTAACCCGTTGTGACTAAATCAGTTATACCGAAGATCACATATACGCACTTTGTAGTGAGCAGTTCAACTGTACTCAGCACCATATTGCACTTCGTCGGGTATTTCTGCTGTGCAAGCATGTTGCTCTTCAGTCAGTACATCTATATTATATAGACAGGTTTTACAAATCGAATGCACGCTTTATGTGGTGTACCAACTTATTTGATAAGACATTTGAGAAATACAATAGTAGGCGTGCAATCAACATAATATAAATACATCTGCAAGCTGATTTGTGTACATCATTAATCGGAAAGAGTTGTACATTCAAGTGGATTATTGGCCTTGTGTAACAGACAATCTCTGCTAGAGTCCCTGTATTATCTACAGCTTATGCTGGCTTGACGACCATGTTGCTGACAGCACCAGTATACACATCGGTAAGTACATGTGCCGGCTCTCTAGTTTAAAACACGTGCAAATCATGTCATGACACATTCGAGCCGCGTAATGTGAAGTGACAGGGCGTTGTGGGACAGGGTGAACAGCTGTCTTAGTTTTGAACATTTTATCCTAGAGAAATAGTTAGTAATTACGATTCAACGATTTTGTAACAGGTGAGTCGTATATTGTTTCATCATCATCATCATCATCATCATCATCATCATCATCATCATCATCATCATCATCATCATCATCATCATCATCATGGTGTTAGTCAGTCTAAACACTGGTGTTAATGCCATGTAATCAAGTCACCTCAATGTCTATTTGCGTTTAAATAAAAGATAAAGTTACAAATGTTAGTAATATTAACATGTATGTAGTATTGTGATGTTAGTAGTATTAACAAAAAGGCATATAATTAATTTAAAAAAAAAATACCAAACCAGTTTGGGTGGAAAAGATAATTAATCAGTCTTAATACCTGACTCTCAATATTTGCTAACTTGCGGCCACAAAGTTACCAAAGAAACGCGTTTTACATATATTTTTTGACGAACAATAAAGTATTGCTCTAATATACCGAGGCTTTGCCAATTAGGCGATTCCGAACAATGTTGTGCAGCCAAAAAGACTTCATTTTAAACATGCGATTACCATGGGGATAACTAATGCCCCACATTGGAACAATATCAATGAGTATCTGCTGAATGTATTTCAGCCAAGGTATAATTCGTTTACTTACTTCATGTGATATATAATACTGCAGTATGCACCTAATGAGATGCAGCCAAAAATGCCAGGCAATAAATTGTGGAACTTTTTGTTTGCAGCTTGTGTGTTTAAATATCATACTTGCTGGAAATACACGAATTAGCATTAACCTCTTAAAAAGCATAAGCATCACAAGTGCTCAACAACAGAAATAAAAATGTATTATCTAGAATAGCAAAAGTAACAATGTGTCTCTGTGTGAATTTTTAGCGTTCAACTTACCTACTCCCCGTACGGAGAAGTAGAGACGAAAAATAACAATATGGGATTCTATCGATGCCCCGTAATTGGATTGAGTACACTTTAAACCCAGCAAATACAAAAGGGTTAAGTAGGTAAGGAACCTATGACAGGCCTAGCAAATTAGTAGGGAATTTACTTGATCCTAGAACAATACTGCTCACGAATCATAGGAGCAATGGAAGGACAGGCGCTGGTCACAAGCGCTGGAACTTCAATTACTTCTCCCCGTGACGCCCATCGGCACAAGTGGAAGACAACAACAACAATTATATGCCCCAGTTTAATCCAGGTTGTTCAGGACATCACGATATGGATTAGGCTTAGCAGTTAAAGTCGACAAGGGGTGATGATAGTGGAGTGGGAAATGTATCAACATACTATACACTACATTACACCGCGCGACGCTACGCTAACTACACAAACAATTGAAACTTGTGGGAGCAGCATATGTTAACTCATTATCTGTAACTCTTAATACTTATCCACCACTTTAAGTGGCTTACAAACTGTCCCATATTTACCAAACTCCACATTAAGTGGCTTACAAACTGTCCCATATTGACCAAACTCCACTTTAAGTGGCTTACAAACTGTCGCATATTTATTAGTTGAGACCATATAGAGTGGATCCGGTATTTGAGACAATATAGAGTGGATCCAGTTGTTGAGACCCCATAGATTTACTCCAGTAGTTGAGACCCCATAGAGTGGCTCCAGTAGTTGAGACCCTGTAGAGTGACTCCAGTAGTAGAGACCCTATAGAGTGGATCCGGTAGTTGAGACCCCCTAAAGTGACTCCAGTAGTTGAGACCCCATAGAGTGGCTCCAGTAGTTGAGACCCCATAAAGTGACTCCAGTAGTTGAGACCCCATAGAGTGGCTCCAGTAGTTGAGACCCCATAGAGTGACTCCAGTAGTTGAGACCCCATAGAGTGGCTCCGGTAGTTGAGACCCTACGAGTCCAGATTTAGTTACATACATGGCCCCCGTATCCCATTGTACTATGTACATGGGAAGGTGATGTGAAGAGATTAGAACAAGAATCGTTATGGGAAAAGGTAGTCCTTTGCAAGATGGGAAAATATATTGACCAATAAAAAGATGTCAATTGCAACTAGAAAATAGTGTTGAAGTGTTACATAGAATCTGTATTTTTGTATGGATGTGAAACTTATTCAATGACCAGACAAGTACAAACACTTATAAAGGCAGTGGACTTGTGGTCTCTGGGGAAAATGCAAAGAATACCATGGACAGACAGATAAATCAATCAGCAAGTCCTACAAGAAGGAAATAAAAACCGTGAAGTGAATAGAGAAAGTAGACGAAAACAGGCACTATTTTTTGGAGGCAATTTATGAGAAGATATAAGCTGCGAAACTTGTTGACAACTGGCAAAATTGCGGGGGAAAAGAACAAGGGGAAGACGGAGACATAAATATCTAGATGGCTTGGCCACATGGCATGGTGGAGACAAGAACGCAGAGCTGATCCACGACTCTGGTGATCATGTGAGATGGTGAAACAGGGCCGCCCACTTTTCTTGGTATAACACATGACAATGATGTCTACAAGTCACTTCTGGTAATCTGTGTGTTAACATATGGTGGCGTTGTCAGATACTGGTGCAACGGTTAGGACGTTACGGGCAAGGGGTCGATGTCAGCTCTCGTCGTTCGCTACGGTAGAGAAAGCCTGGTCGCCTATTCCTCCGTGCACTAAGAGCTAACTAAACTCTAGGGGGGTTATAGCTGCACTAGATTTTATTAGAAAGCAAGTCAAATGGTTTGGCCATGCAAGTAACAAGCAATGATGTACAGACCAGAGGGAACCAATGTTTATACTTCACCTCGACACCGCAAGGTACAAGAGGAACATGATGAGATGAGATGAGACTAAGAACTAACACACCACTTCCCCACATCAGGGGGACATTATTTTCATATATCAAGTCTTTTGCATATAGGTGGCGCTCGCTTAAAAGACTCCAGATCTCCCGCCAGTTCTTTTACCATGATCATGCCCTTCGTGTCTTTCATGTCCTGTGTCAGTTTATCGTGTTTTCCATCCTTGCCTTTTCTTCCAGGAACCAACATAATATAATATAAAGTAATGCAGCTTTACAGAACACAGTTACGGAAAACACAGGACGTTTCGCCGACAAACCTTCACCAGCAAACAAATACATACACAAAACACAATATATAATCACGGAGAAGACACCCCGGTGACTAAATTAAGGCATAAGAACGGGATGAGACGAATGAAAAGACTGGGCAAAAATTAGAACAATGATGAGAAAATGAAAAGTTGACAAAAAAATGTTGCTACTTATCTCAGAATAACTTTCGTTACTGTATCAACCTGCACATGATCCCAGCCATTTGTACGTGCCGGCTGAATCATAATATGGGCACATTCTAATATCCTGTAGATGTGAAGTTGCAGCACTGGTCCCCTCTTGCACACACCGCTCGTTTCTGGGCTTGGAGAGGGGGAGGGGAACTCAGTACAACAGCCCCCTTGTAGATGGTACTTTTGTACCGGGCCGAGAGAGAAGCTTCTATACCTGCCTCACCATCGGATTTTCAGGGTCTCAACTACCGGTGCATCGAATTAAGAGTTAACATTCAGTCTTCGACAGAATTCACAACCCACCCACCAACCAACCAACCAACCCACACACCCACCTCATCATCATTGTGACTTTCGTTAGTTGCATGTCCTTTACAGAACGTTGCAATCAATCCCATCATGGCTGTTTGGGATTTTCTACACAATTTTACGTTTATTACTTTGGCATAGTTTTCAGAACGACCGACGCTCATGCATTTCTGAAAATCAACGCAGAGCGGTCTATATGACAGTAGTGTGGGAAAAATAGGTCTGTTTGTGAATAATGATCCTGCTATGCCAGGGGTGGGCAAACGTTTTGTGCGTAGGGCCACATTGACAAATGTAAAGCTATCCGGGGGTGGGGGGGGGGGGCAAATATATTATGTCCACTTTGTTTACAGCAACCTATCACAGTAAGTAATTATGAATTATTTATAGGTTATTAAACAGTATAAATAACTAATTATTGCAATTTTATTTTACTTATACACTTATACATTATATTTTACAATAAGGACACCTTTTACTAATTTGGTAACAAGATTGTACAGTTTTTTAAAATTATAATAATTTTTCTTAATTACCTATCAAAGGCTTTAAGTTAGACACAAACCGACTACATTGTCACTATAATTGTTGATTTCTAATGAGATGTATGTAATTGCTTGCAATTTTTGACAATATTCGTGAAATCTGGAGCAAATTTACTTGTTGAAATTAGCATGACAGCATGGAAGGTGCAGTCCGACAATAAAGATCTATTCTTAGATTTGCTGATCTTCAAGCTAGAAAATGCTTGTTTGCAAATGTATGTTGATCCAAACAATGATAACAGTTTAGCTGCAAAGTTATTTTTATAAAGTTGGGAAATGATTCTTCTGATAAAGATCCATCAAAATATATTAAAAACGAAGTAAAACTTTTTAAAATTTATAAATGCTCTCGAGGGCCGCATAATAATAATATCAGTTGCCGGGCCGCATGCGGCCCGCGGGCCGTAGTTTTCCCACCCCTGTGCTATGCAGTCCAGTGTTCAGTCAAATCTCGTAGAATGCCTTTAATTTCCTTCAGCGTTCACGAATGAACTGGGTATGGTACAAACGAACTGCTGGATGAAGGTAATACAGTATTCGTGGGAAAGGGGAAGTAAACAGGCATGCCAATTTACGGAAGTCTCGGCTAATGACTTATCGCCCGTCACATCGTTGTGATTTGTGATCCCAGGCCTGTTTATTGAAGTGTGGTGTTTGTCACGTGAAAACATACATTTGCATGTAATTAGGGCCCTCCAGCCGCGAAACGTCGTCGTGTGTTGTATAGTTGGAGAAATGTTTGCAATTTAAATTAGAGGTTACTGTTTTGTTATCCAGTTGGCATTTCGTTGTATTTTTGCTTTTCGCATATACTTTACAGTCGGTCTCCCTGGTCTATAGGTTACACGCCTTTCTCCGTAATCCCGTATACTCTTGTGAGTAACGTGACGTTGCGTGAGAATCGGTAGCGGTTCTCTCCGCGTCGGTAACTTACGGGGTATGTGAGCCGGTCGCTCAGAAAGCAATGGCAAACTACTGAGCGTAATCTTGCCAAGAAATCAACAATCAGCTGAAAGATGCTGATTTCGACAGCGATGTCCTGTAACAAGATATGCGAAAAAAAATCCTTTACAGGACATTGCAGTCAACACCAACATTTTCAGCTGCTGTTGATGTCTTGGTAAGATTTACATTCAGTAGTTTGCCATTGCTTTCTGAACGACATGCTCACATACCACCGTAAGTAACCAGCGCGACGCAATCCACTGCCAATATCGCGCAGTTGTGTTCATACGTGGGTATACGGGATTACGAAAACCGTACTTAACCTCTTCGCCAGGGAGACCGGCATTTCGGTGTATATTTAGGCAATTAGTCTTACAAAAGGATACAAGCGCCTGCTCTTAAACTTCCAGTTCGCCGATGACGAGGTAGAGGTAGGCAGTTCAACCCCTACACCCGCATTTAGTTGGACTTAAAAGTTGACGTCACGTTCAGAAAGCAATGGCAAACTACTGAACTACTCTCTAGGACAGTGGTTCTCAACCGGTGGGGAATTCCCCCTTAGGGGGTAATTTTGGGGTTTCCAAGGGGGGAATTACATTATTTTAAGATCTCATTAATACAAGAACCAGTTACTTGATATTGTTTTTCCCTCTAAATTTTACGGCTCTGTACTTCTCGCCCTAATGAAATTCGTTTTATAACATAAGTAGGCCCGCAAATCACGTTTTATGTAGATGTCTAGACTTGTTCTAGTACGTGTTATTAAATTTAGCTTCAATTTTTATGTATACTGTGTAAGGGTTTGATGGGGGATTTATAGGGAGGAAATTCGAAGGGAGGGGGGGGGGGGGGGGGGATGACGTTCTGAACATATGGTATAGGGGGCATGGGCCAAAAAAGGTTGAGAACCACTGCTTTAGGACATCAACCTGGGGTTGATTGCAACGTCCTACAAAGCTCACGTAACGTTGTATTTAAATTCTTTACCAGCTTTATCGCTCTGTGTTGATTTTCAGAACTGTGGGGGAGTCGGTCGTTCGGAAAGCTGTGGCAAACTGATACAAGTAAAAATGCCTAGAAAATCCTAACAGCCTCAAGTGACAACATGAACGCTGAGACTAAAACAACATAGTCAGCACACAAACAATAAACATACACTAATACTTAGTTAGCTGGTCTCCGTGGCGATGGCGTTGCGGACGCGATTCGTAATGCCGCTTACCCGCATTCGAAACACTGCGGTGACCGATTTCGCAGCAGAACGTGTCGCGCTGGTTTTAACATGTTGGTATGGGAGCCGTTTGTTCAGAAATCAATGGCAAACTACTGAACGTAAAACTTGCCAAGATATCAACAACGGCAGTAAAATGCTGGTGTTGACTGCAACGTCCTGTAAAGGATCCATTTATCATGTGCCATGCCGGAAAGCGTCGGCGGTCATGACTCGCCATTTCACTCGATCACCAGAGTCGTAGATCAACTCTATTCCTGTCTCGACAGTTTCACATCCATACAAAAGTACAGGCTCTGTGTAGCACCTCAACACTCTTTTTATTGGTCAGTATGTTTTTCATCTTGCTAAAGGCTACTTTCGCCATGGTGATTCTTGATCTAATCTCTTCAAAGCATCTCCCATCAGATGGTATGGCTGTTCCAAGATAATTGTACCGATTCACTTGTTGAAGAATATTCCCATTTACTTGTATATGACATTGTGGTATTTCTTTCTTCCTAGTGACGCCACAATCTGTCATTTTACAATTTAATTCTAACCCCAGTTGGAAAAACCCCTCACTGGGTGCAACAACCGCATCTACTAATTGTTGCAGATCCTGCTCATTGTCTGCAATCAATACTGAATCATCTGCATAACTAATGTTATTGATGTTTCGTCCCTCCAATGATGATTCTATTTATATCTTCTACATTTCTGAAAATATTTTCACTGTATAAGAAAAAAAGATCTGGAGACATTACACATCCCTGTCTCACACCTCTCTTAATAGGCTGATATTGTCCTACTTCAAAGGATGTCCTGTAAAGGATATGCAACTTTAAAAAAAAGAATACTTCGTTGTGTAGAAGGCATCCTTGTCGTATGTTTGAACGTCACGGAGGCGGAGTGGCTAGCGCGTTTGCCTGCCAGCCTTGTCACCAGGTGTTTGAATCCTCGTCATGGAAGGGTTGTCTTTCTTTGACCTGGGTTTCCAGATCGACCCACCGTAAATTAGGTAGCGTAACGTTTTATGGGGAGAAAAGACGACGGATCTGAAATTATCACATGACCCATTGAGTGCCGGTCTGTCTACAAATATGGGACTAGCACAATAAGCCCAGTGGACCTTATGGCATGAACATGGATCATTTACATACTGGCCGGTCAGCATGGTCGAATGGATAAGAACGCGCCTTCTTAAACATCCGATATGCTGAAGCCCAGGTAAGGGGTTTAACCCCTTCACCGGAGTTGGGCAAAAATGTTGACCTGTTGTCCCTGACTTTGGGACTTAAATTACAAGTACCTCTGAAGTACGGGTGGGTTCGCCTGATGGCGAGGAACACTATAATAGGCTAAAAGCTAATCCACACGCAAAATTAAGTCCAGCACTACTAGAAGTAGTGTGTATGGACGACGCTTGAGTTCAAAGCGAGCAGGCGCAAAAAAAAAAAAGTACATACTGAATTTGTCTTATTTTGTTTATTTTTTGTGTGCATACACTGAAAAAGACTTGCCGAATCGAAACGTTCGTTTTTATCTGTATATGTCTGCTACGTCGTCGTCGCCCCCCCCCCCCCCTTCCCCCACTAGCCTCATTAGATTGCTCACTAGCTTTCTCTTGCTGCAGCCGCTTCTACTGTTGCTACAGCAGCAAGAAGATCAACAATTACTACTACAACAACAACAACAACAACTACTACTACTACTACTACTACTACTACTACTACTACTACTACTACTACTACTACTACTACTACTACTACTACTACTACTACTACCACCACCACCACCACCACCACCACCACCACCATTACCACCACAACCGCCACCACTACTGCTACTACTTCCTCCCATCCGGTCACCCTCCTCCATTTCTGTCCCCCACTTCCTCCTTCCTCTGCTACTCTGCATCATCCCACTACTTCATCCTTTATTTCTGATGCTGCCACTACTGCTATATATATTCCCTTTGCCAGATATGAAAACAATGTTTTCTTTCATCAATATACATTGTCACTTTTATTTTTACCAGACATCCATTCTATGTCCACCATCACTGCCTTCATATTGTATACTCTTAATTCTCCTTCCACCTTTTCTTGACGCTTTCATCTGTTTGCAGGCGTCCATTCACCCCCCCCCCCTTATTCCCCACAGATAAACTGTGTAAAGTGTTGTTGGTGTTATTGAATCAATATCTTCCATCATTCTGTTGTCTACTTCTATTTAGTTTTTATCATGTTTTCCGAAGTCACACTGGCTTAGTCTAAGAATCCATCAATACTACTCTAATTAGACGGAGATCTTACAGATAATAGATGGCCGAGTTGGCTTGTCCTTAGCGAATGGAGAAATTTTTTCTATTCCATTGACAGAATATCCCGTTTAAAGGAAACTTCGGATTGAAGCAATGATGTACCAATTCACCTTTTTAAGAATGCTTCCATGCGTATATTATGGATACATTACGGTCTTCACGGATCTATCACTATTTGTGCAAGACACGTAACAGAAGAGATCATCAAGTATTAGTGGTCGGCATGACCGAATGGATAAGAACACTCGCTATTAGACTTCCGGTGTGCTGATGGTGAAGTAGCGGGTTCAACCCCTCAGCCGGTCAGTTGAATTAAAATGTTGACTTCTCGTCCTTGACTTTGGGATGTAAATCACAAGTACCTCAGAAGTAGGAGTGGGTTAGCCTGATTGCCAGGGATACTGGTAATAATAGAGAAAGCTGGCCCACGTGTAAAACGCAGTCTAGTGTGGACTACGATCGAGTTCAAAACGAGCTTAAACTTATCTTTAGGCATTTAAAATGATACAACTTTGTTAACTTTAACACAAATGTTAGCCCTAACATACATGTAAACCTAACACACATGTAAACCTAACACACATGTAAACCCTAACACACATGTAAACCCTAACACACATATAAATCCTAACACACATATAAACCTTAACACACATGTAAACCTAACATACATGTAAACCCTTACACATGTAAACCTAACACATATATAAACCCTAACATACATATAAATCCTAACACACGTGTGAACCCTAACACACATGTAAACCCTAACACACATGGTGTCCACCAGAGAGAGAGAGAGAGAGAGAGAGAGAGAGAGAGAGAGAGAGAGAGAGAGAGAGAGAGAGAGAGAGCACTAGATGGCATTTACAGAGAAGGGAATGCACGATCGAACGAATATTATTTTCAAAAGGTCACACATTGGACACGCAGGCCCGTCTTACATTCGGCCCTTCCAATCACTCATCTTTCGTACACCAATTATCTATTGACCATGTTACATACACATAGAAGGGTGAAAAAGTCAAACGAATGTTCTAAACATAAACAATGCACATGACCATGTTATGAGACACGGAGGCAGGCAGACACACACACATACACACACGCGCGCACACACACACACACACATGCATAAACACAAACTTACATAATTTACACAAACTCTCACAGTTATGCGCACACTCAATAACACACAATAGAGGAATAATTAGACCAAAAAACATTTCTAAAACATGCATACACAAATCGTATCACTTTTTTGCAAGATACAGAACACAATGAAAAATCTAAGACGATGTCACATTCTGCCTAACACTTGAAGAAACGCCACAGAATGGCAATATATGGAGAAGAAAGGAAGATTTGAATCCCCACCCGTGTTACGGTTTTCGTACACTGTAATGAGATTCACCTTGTATGATCTTTGAGAGGAGACTGGGGCACTTGGTATAATATATCCGTTTCCGCAGAAGTCGGATGTGTCGGCCTAAAGGCGCAGTATCGCAGCTTCGCTGTAAACAGGCACAACGCAATCACATCCACACACAAAAAAAAAGACTCCGAATGAACTCAAGAGAAGATATATCTGTTTGCAATGGAAGTGATCCTGTGCTTAAAAACAACAACAACAACAACAACAACAACAACAACAACAACAACAACAACGCATTCTACGTTGTTTTCCTTTGGGAATTGGCATTTCAGTGAAGATTTGCTGTTAAGCGGACTGTAATAAGTTTGTTGTGTTCTTCCGTTTGGGCTCACCAGCTTCTTAGGAAGATTGGCTTTGTGGCTGTCGCGTTCAATAGTGGCTCGTTGATTAAGTGGCGTCCAGTGTCTGGCTAAGCTAGGCCAGGGGTGTGTCTGCCAGGCAGAGGTGTGTCTGCCAGGCAGAGGTGTGTCTGCCAGGCAGGGGTGTGTCTGCTAGGGATGTCACATCTTGATGTGTCTCCTGGATTAAATGCAGTGGGTGAATCAACAAAAAACGAGAAGTACAATCAGTAAGCTATACAAGAACATGACCACAAGAAACAAAATAGACGTTGCAGCAACACAAACAACAAACATACATCATACAACAACATGAAACATTCTACAAGAAAATATATACATAAAGGTAACTCGTCCGTTTCCTTATTATGGATTTGTGTAGCTGATGGAAATGAATGCTGGACCAGAACCAGTAATAGTCCTCCAACTCCTGGATTTATGTAAAGCAATCTGGGATTGAATATAAATGTTATAGACGAGTTCTAAGAATATCTTGGATAAAGAAAATAACAGATGCATCCATACTTCAAGAGTTGAATATTGAAGAAGGTTCGCTATTAAAGACGATAAAACAAAGAAAATTGAAATATTTTGGTCACTTGAAACGTCACGAAAGTTTGGAGAGAACAATAATGGAGGGATATATGTCCGGGAAGAGAGGAAGAGGACGGCCAAAGAGAAGATGTGTGCAGCATGTGGTGGATGATCTCCAGATGGGGTATCGGACGCGGGACATCTTGCTTATGATCTAGAGGTTTTCCGGAAGGTTGTTATAGGAGCGAGGTTCTGCAAAGAACATGCTACTGAATGAATGACTGAATGAATGAATGAATGAATGAATGAACTGAACGAATGAACGAATGTATGAATGAATTAATGAATGCATCTGGGATTGAGGGGAAGAGAGGCAGAGGCAGACCAAGAGAAATGTCGCTTGTCGTCTCTGGGGGTAGAATCAACAAGCACACTTCAACTTCCCTTTTTCCAATGTTGGGTCTATTGCCAGACCTTTGTCTACACACCCCCGTTCCCGTCTTCTATTCACTATCTTTCTCTCTATTATCGCAATGCCATACCTCTCTTCACTTTCCTTCAGAACATACCCACACAACACTGTCCTCCAATAAATACTAACATTATTTATTGAATAAAAAGTGTCATGGGTGTGTATAGAGTGTATGTAAAGACTTTGTTGGTGTGTTCTATCGTGTAGGTGAGATAAGAGTGACACTCTAAGATCCACATCACATTTTCATCACGCAACGACCTTATATTGTCACCACAGCACAGAACTGTTTTACTCTCACCCAGTGTAGTTTCTCTCTGCCTGATGATGATGATGTCTTCACAATATCGTTGACTTTTGAAATACAATGTATTTTCACAACAGCGTGTTTTTTATATGTAATGTCTTTCCGTGTGAAATATCCAATATTATGAATGTTTTTTTTTTAAATCCAGGGAATGTTTACACATCCGATATAGTTAATGAATTATTGTCTACTGGATGTAGGACTAATCACAACCCTGCGTATATATTACACTGACACACTGTTTGTATTAAAGTCCAAGAATGTTCTATTCCTCAGAGGAAAAGTTCTGGTATTACAGTTTGTTGGTATTTATCTTATGGTCATGTGAACCATATTGCTAGTCCGTTCTATGTGGAGTTGACATATCTTCTGCTGTCAGTATCCTATCAGGACAGACTTATTATGCGGTTACTTTTAGAAGTGGTTGACCTTAGGGTTGATACAAGACTTAAATCTTGAGGATATTGATCACTGCACCCAACTATGGTAATGTCCTTCTTTTTATGGGTGTAGCTATTACAATTTCAAGTGTAGTGGAATTCAGCTGAGTTCAGTGGAGTTCCGTGGAGTTCCGTGGAACCTGTCGAATATACAGTACCTTGTGAGATCAACCTAACTCAGACTTATTAGAAGTGAGAGTAGGCTAGTGGCCATTATCAGTTATAACTTCTACAGATTCAGAGAAATGATCTCTGACCTAAGGCATAGTAGTTCTTCACATAACTTAAGACAAGGTAAAAGAAGGAAAAGTCATAAGAAACTTTAAAAATCCTAGTAACCACCTACACTAGAATCTCCTATCATAGACCTATCCTCTATTATACTAGTACTCATACTATCGAGTGCCCTGACACCTTACTCAATCCACTAAGTTAATTCTCAGCTAAATTCGGCCGACACTCAATATTACGGTCACACACTAAAATACACTATGCTAGAGTTCTACTCTACTCTGGTTCAGGCCTGTCTTCACAACTAGGAGAACAACACAACCCCGTTCTCCGTGGGCTACCGACTCCTTCGGTATCTCAAACTCAACTCCTCGAAGTCCCTTGACTTCACACACAAAAATACACTATCTCTCGCCCCATCCACCCTAGGGGTTTTTCTCTACCCTCACTATTTTATTTTTCAGGACTGGCTGTTTTCTCATAGCCAGGTCAGTCACTTTACTGTCTCCCACTTTCATCTCCATTCTTTCTCATGCCCGGTCCCTCACCTCATTGTCAATGACCCAGGCTTATGTCACGGGACATCAATGATTATCCACTCTTGTCTTCGGACCACGGACATTTGTTTCCGTTACTTCAAAAGACATCTGATAGTTTTTATTGTAACAACGTCTTCGTTGTTCAAAGGGTTGTGAAACGGCATGATCGTGACTCTCGGTTTCCCATTTCAAAGGTTTGTGAAATTGTTTTATCGTGATTCTCTCTTCGGTGTTCAAAGGGTTTAAGATCGTCGTTTGCCTTCGCCCGTCCCCCAACAAACACGCGGTATCTGTTTTGATCTTGGAGTCAATAAGCGATCGCTTGTTTTCCCGATCTAAAGGTCAATAACTTTCCATCCTCGTGTAATATAAGCAATTTTTTTGTTTTGATATCTCATGGGATCGTTAACCTGTCAGTATTCTGTGACAAGAAACAATGCTGGATGGATTGAGACGGTGGCATGGAGGAATATCATCAGCAGAGCTGATCCAGAACACCAAAGACCTAGATCTGTGGAGAGCTATGAACGCCTACACCAGCTGGCAGGGCACTTGATGATGATGTTGATGAATGTGGGATAACGAAGGAGAGAATGAAGGACAAAGGCGATGAGGGACTCTGCCAGGCATGCATCAGTGGAATTCGTCTGATGCACAAAGAAGCCGGTTGAGCGAGTTGGAAACTTTTTCTTTTTCTATCAATAAAATGGAACTGAAATGTGTAATCATGGGCTGTGATGTGTATTTGTCTCAGCGGGGTTTGTCATGACGCTTCCAACATGAGCATGGGTGTGGTTTGTCATGACGCTTCCAACATGAGCATGGGTGTGGTTTTGGTGTGGATTGAGGCTTTGATTCACTGCAAAATTCTGCGTTGTTGTTGTTGTTGTTGTTGTTGTTGTTGTTGTTTGTTGTTTGTTGTTGGTGTAAGAATAATAATAATAAGAAGAAGGTAGGAAAAGAAGATGACGAACAGAAGAAGAAGAAGAAGAAGAAGAAGAAGAAGAAAAATAAACATGGACGAAGAAGAGTATAGGAGAAGGCGAGGAGGAGGATAATAAGCAGTAGGATGGGGGGGGGGGAGAGAGAGAGAGAGAGAGAGAGAGAGAGAGAGAGAGAGAGAGAGAGAGAGAGAGAGAGAGAGAGAGAGAGAGAGAGAAAGAAGGTGAAGTTAAAGAAGAAGAGAGGAAAGTGGGTGGAATGTAAGGGGCAGAAAAGAAGACGACGACGACGGAGAAGAAGTCAGAGAAGAAGGGGAAACAAGAGAAGGAAAGGGAAGAAATGAAAAAGAGGAGAGAATAAGAATCAGGCGGGAGAGAGAATAAAGGAAGATGTGGGTGATATGAAAAAGAAGAAGTAGCGACAAGAGAAGAGGAAGAAGTTCAAAGAACAGACGACCAAGATGTAGTAGTGACATTGCATCTTTTGTTTTTGCATGCATGCATGCCATGATGGGCAAACAGACAAACATCTGCATACGTACCTGCCAGCCTGTCTGTGTGCCTGTGTACATACATGAATGATTCATGTGTGTACACAGGCATATTGACAGAGAGAAAGACAGGCGGATAAAGAGACAGACTTACAACCCCTAGAAGCATGCCGTCGTATGCTAAATTCAGGATCATACACAAATATCCTCCCAGAGACACACAAACGCGACGTTTATTAAATCTAAACTCTAAACTAAGTTTACATCACCCGGACAACAGTCTTGCCCCTAACGGCTAACTCGCAGACGTCTTCCCCAACTTCCGGAGGTCACCGGAAATGACCCCGTCTACATTCATCTCTTGTTCAGTATTAGTACCATGGAAAAGTTCCTGTTATTCACATCAATAATTCAGTCGACTCGTCTGGCGAGTCGAATTCGCTGCGATTGTCTACAAGGCGCCATCATGTTTATGTTCTAATGATATCCTTTCGGAAGTCTGTCTATGTCTATTGTTTTTTATTCTTTCAGATCCCTATACTAATAATACTACCAAAACAAATTTTTAATACTAGAATTGCTACAAAAAAGTTACAACTTCGTTGAGATTTCCTTGGATTGCCAAAGTAACTAACAACGATTGCTGAAAGAGGCTAATGGAACTAGACCATTATATACGCCAATAATAAAGAGACAAACAACCTTCTTTGGTCATGCGATGAGTAGAGGGGCATTGGAGAACATCCTAACAACTGGAGAGATCAAGGGAAAGAGAGACAGAGACAGACCAAGAGAAATAATGCTGGACGGATTGAGACGGAGTCATGGAAGTATATCATCGCAGAGTTGATCCAGAAAGCCAAAGACCGAGATCTGTGGAGAGTCATGAACGCATACGCCAGCTGGTATGGCACTTGATGATGACGACATGTCTTTTAGAGCAGTGCTTCCCAAACTTTTCACTTTCGCGGACCGACATAAAATTTTCCTTTTGCACTAGGGACCGGTGTCGTTTAACCCTTTCTTTACTGACGGTACTTTTAAGTACCACTCACTTCAAATGGCTATATTTGTACAATCTGATCACGAATCCTGACGGTACTTAAAGGTCTATCTAAAATAACATTGCTTGTTTCCCAGGTAGGTGGCGTGAATGTTTGGAAGCGATCTGGGCATGCGCAATACATTTTCTTTGTGTTTCAATTGAGTTATAGATAAAATAATTCAGGATACAAAGGGTTAAAAAAGAAAACATGTTCTTGTAATCCGTAAATGAGGCTATACCTCGGATGGTAGAAAAGGTGGATGTGCAACGACGCCACTTCCGGAGACCATTAAAATGGTGGATAGCAACGGTTCCTGTTATAAATAAGTAAATGACGTTAGATGTATCTAACACCTTAACTCGCTCAGACGATGGCAAAACTCATTATAATCGTACAACGAAAATCACGTATGTTCTGCATCTTATGACAAACAGCAAATTATAATGTGCATCTTTCTCAGTTTTCGTCACACAGGAAACAAAAGAAACGCACGTCGTCAACAAACAAATGTCGACCGGGCCAGCTTTTAGTTACTATTTTTAACTTTCCCATTGAACCAATAAAAAGTCGATTAAAAGTCGACAGGGTCGACTTCATTGCACCAGGGTTTTATCCAATATGGCTCGGTCTCTTTCCGTAGCATGGAAAGCGTCGCACAAAGCACGAACTCCGTAGCTTTTAGCGACGACCCACAGGAGTCTCCGAAACATTTAACTCGTGAACCGAAGGACGCGGCCTGGAATCGAACCAACAACTTTCGGAACACGAGTCAAACGGCTTGACCACTTCGCCACAGAAACTCCGCGTCTCCTTACAAATAGATACTCCTTGGTCTATACTGCTGCAGGCTCAATTTATTTAAAAATTAAATCACCCTAAAAACGGTGTAGATATCATTTTTTGAGAGAAGGACAATCTTGTTTTTAAAAAGTTCTAAACAATCCTCAAAGGAGAAAATATTTAACTTTTTTCTTGCTTTTTTCAACTCACGTTACGGACCGGCAAAGAAGGGCTCGCGAACCACCACTTTGGGAAGCACTATTTTAGAGGACATTGTAATCAATCCCATTATTTAGTGACTGTGTGTGATTTACTAGGGCGACATGTAATAGCTTCAGTAGTTTTCCAGCGCCTTCTGAACTGCCGACGCCTCATAGTTTGTCTGCTTTCTGAACTACCGACACCTCATACCATCACAATCAACGCAAAGTGGTCTGCTTCCAAATCTCCCGCACCTGGTTTCAAACCCTCGCCGCCCTCGGGAGACCCGGGTTCGAATCCTCGGTAAGGTGTGGAGTTTTTTGTTTGTTTTTTCCTTCGGGGTAAAAAAAGAAAACTCAAGCCTGCACAGTTCACGGCGACTGCAATAACCAGGCAACCTTAATTCCTCAGGCTCAAGGCACACCCCCCCCCCCCCACCCCTTTTTTCACACGCCGCAAGGTACTATATTGGCAGTACATGACAGTTTATTGTTTGACAGTTAGACGCCATGGCGTGGCTTGGAATGATGAAACTGCGCGTCACTATCCCCTAAGGCCGGTTGAGAAACAGCTGCTGTTGATAATTTGATTGCCTACGTTTTATTTGGAGTATAAACAGAAAGGGGGGGGGGGGGGAAGGGCGGTAGCTCAGTGGCTAACACGATTGTCTGGTGGTCATGTACTGTATCCTCTATCAAGACCTGGTCTCTCAGGTCATACCAGCTTAAAATAGATCCCAGGAAAAAAAATTTTCGGGGATATAAAAGCGGCTTACGTGGTACTGACCGCATCGCCCAATTGAGTCCCGTTTGGTCAATACAGATATGCGACTCGCGCCTTATACTCACCATGTAACCTTCACCCGGCATGGCGACGGACATAAGTCAAGTATAATGGACAATGTGAACAATTCCATTGTCACAAGGAAGAGGGATTACCTTTGTATTAGACCGCAATGTGTACCTTACAATGTGTACCTTACAATGTAAGGGTGTGCATTTTTAAAATGGCAGTTATGGTGTCTTGTCGGCTGCTGGGACATAGGGATAGTGGACGCGTTTCTTAAATGTCACTGGCGGTTTGGGAGCGAATCCTTCTGTTTTGATTTTCACAATGGCATGAGCGTCGGCCGTTCAAAAAGCGCTGGCAAACTACTGAATGGAAGATTGCCTAGAACATCCCAGATTAAATACTGAGGTTAATTGCGCAGTCCTGTGAAAAATAATCGAGTGCCTGCGATAGAGAAAGAGAGAGAGAATGAAAGAGAGAGACAGAGAGAGAGAGAGAGAATGAAAGAGAGAGAGAGAGAGAGAGAGAGAGAGAGAGAGAGAGAGTGTATGTGTGAGAAAGAGAGATTGAGAGAGAGCGTGTGTGTGTAAAACAGAGTGTGTGTGAGAGAGAGAGAGTGTTAGAGAGAGAGAGTAGAGAGAGAGAGAGAGTTATACAGTGAGAGTGTCTATTCCGGACTACGACATTTCGTCTACGAATGTAATTTTCTCGTAGACTCCTGGGGGTCATCGCTAGAACTACGGAGTTCGTGCTCTGGTCGACGCTTTCGACAGTCAACTCTGCGGAAAGAAACCGTCCATTTGGGATAAAATCTGGTGCAATGAATGCAATGCTCTCGCTTTTTAAACCCTGGAACGTTTACTGGAAGATAAGACGACCCATGTGACTACTGACCGAATAAATAGTTATATACAAGGTGGACCCCCCCCCCCCCCCCCCCCCCCCCAAAAAAAAAAAAAAAAAAAAAAAAAAAAAAAACGGAACCAAATAATCTTTGATTGTGGGCACCGCATTCATCTGACTTGAACCACCTAGCTTTTTATCTATGGGGGTATCTCAAGGATAATGTGTACCAGAACAGCAAAGATCAGGGAAATTCCCACAGAGGAATGCGGTCGAGTAATTATGCATGTGTGCATCCAATGGCATGGAGGCCACATGGCGCATATTTTGGAAAGAAAATAACTTTTATGCAAAGCGACCGAGGTAACTGAAACTTTTGGAAATAATTGCAAACAGACTGAAGTTTATGATCACAAAATTTCAAGAAATTTGCTTGACCTTTGTAGGATTTAATACACTTTTTATGGGTTCTGTTTTGTGTGTGTCATCCTGTACCTCTGGACTAAACAACCACACTCCCAGTATCCCATCACGACATTTCCATGAGTTTCTTTATCAAAACACACAATGACCCATGCATTACATCCATTAAACCAGCCAACCAAATCCGATAAGTCACCATTATTCTCCTTCCGACACGGCAGAAATCAGCGATACTTATTGTTTCAGCGGAAGTCAAAGTTCACTCTTGTCGGGTTATTCCTCCGGGAATGTATTCATGGAGTAGACCTTTCCTTCCTGCCAGCTTCCCGTCGACCGGAACTCTCCTCTTGTGTCTGCAAAGATCAGCTTCAATGCTGGTATTCACCAACATCGATTACAGTTGGCTTTTGGGATCCGCCCTCTACATTTGCGTGGATTAGAGCATTGGATTTATGGGGTTTGGACGCGATCGATAGCAATTTGATTAAATTTATTTGTTTGCCAGATTGAATCGATTCCTTTTCATGATTTTGGAAAGGAACACATTAAGGATCCGCAGTGGCGTAGGGGTGAATACATGTTTACTTGTTTGGTTTTTTGTTTCCTCCTATCTCTTCAGCTATTTAGCTTCCATTGGAGCATACCATTGGAGGATATGACCTCAGATAACCCACTCTTAGCTTTTGCTGTCTCCAGCAGTGCCATCCATACCCTCATCATATAAATTACCTCTTTTATAAGTGCATCCTTGCCACTTAGTTTGTTTCTTTGTTCGTTCGCTTTGAAATCAAGCGTAGTTCATACACTAGACTTAGTTTTGCGTGTGGATTAACTTTTCCCTATTACCAGTGTCCCGCGCCATCAGGCGAACTCACTCCGACTTCAGAGGTACTTGTAATTTACTTACCCAAGTCAAGTTCAAGAAGTGAACATTCTAGTTCAACTGACCTGTGCAGGGGTCGAAGTCTCTACCTCGGCATCAGCACACCGGATGTTTAAGAACTAGCGCTCTTATCCATTCTGCCATACTGACCACCATCTAAGTTAGTTGATTTATTCTGTCGTTTTTGTCCTCTTTAGATACATTCCTGCATGCGCATAGACGTCAGTATGTATATTTCGGTCTCTTTCTTACATGCTGATCGCGTTTAATACACACATCTCACACACTCTCACCTACAACCACATAGAATCTCATAGCCATATCTCACCCAATCTCTTCTACAACCATATATAATTGTAAAGCCATATCTCACTCAATCTCTCCTACAACCACAGAGACTTTTATACACATATCTCTCATAATCTCTGCAATAATCAGAGACTTTCATACACATATCTCACCCAATCTCTCCTACAACCACAGAGACTTTCATACACATAGCTCACACAATCTCTCCTACAACCACAGAGACTTTCATACACATAGCTCACACAATCTCTCCTTCAACCACAGAAACTTCCATACACACGTCTCACCCAAACTCAACACTCCCGACTACTCACATACATTTCAGCCGACCGACGCTCACACACTCGCCAATTCAGCGCCCGACGCGCGTGTGCTGGACACTCAATTCTCTCTAACCGGAAGTGGCCAGACGGTTATATTGTCTTTATCTCAGCCTAACACGGTGACCTACTTCTTTTCCCCAGCTCCAGGAATAACTCTCCCTGGACGAATATTATAAAACTCATTTCTTTGTTGCCCGCTTTTTGCTCTCAAAACAATTGCTGGTCATTTGTTCTTAAATCTTTACTTTGGCTAGCTTTGAACTCAAGCGTAGTCCATACACGCGATATTACTTCTAGTGGACTGGACTGATTTTTGTGTGCGGATTTAAAATGACCAGATTTCTGATCTAACGTTCAAGTGATAAGAAGTGTTACAAATATTAATTGCTGATGCATTCTCGAGGCTGTTTACAAAGCAAGCGAAATAAAATCATAGGTATTAATTGCTGTTCATAGTGAGGAAGGAACGTTAATAGAATACATTTAACGTTTTTATTTTTTGGCGCCCGCTCGCTTAGATAGTTTAGTTTAGTTTAGTCGATGGATCAACATCACGGCACATGGGTGTGACCCATAAGTGCTCCGTTCTCCTCCTAACTCAAATCTGAGTCTGGAGAAACTCAGCTCAGTGCACTAACTCCGTAGCACCGGCGAGGATCCTGAAATACTTTGGATAGATTTTTAACTCGAAATTTTGCCCGGGCAGCGCAATTAGGCTACTCTTTTTCGATTTCCAACTACCAAGGGATTTTTTACGTGCGCAACAATACACACGGGCGTCCGATCTCACTACCCAGAGACCAGGGGAAATTTTATTACTAGAAGTCCACGAGAAAAAATCCCGGTCATCACCGGGGCATTGAACCCGGGACCTCCAGCACTTGAGGCGGACACCATACCTCGAGTCCACGCAGCCCCCCCCCCCCCCCCTCGCTCGCTTAGAACTCAAACATAGTCCACACACGTGGAACTATAGGGTGTATTTTTAATGACTGGGGTTGTTGAAATTATTGCCGTTCTAAGTTTTGTATTCACCCTCAGTGGAGTCCGTGCAATATAAAAGGTAAATACAAAACTTGGAACGACAATATTTTCAAAAACCCCACAGTCATTAAAAATACACCCTATACTTCTAGTGTAGTGGACTGATTTTTTTGCGTACAGGTTCGCTTTCCTATTACCAGTGTTCCTCGCCATCAGGCGAACCCACTCCAACTTCTGAGGTACTTGTAATTTTCTCCCCCAAGTCAATGATGAGACGTCAACATTTTAGAGCGACTGACGGGTGTAAGGGTTGAACCCGATTCCTTGGCGTCAGCACACCGGATGTTTATGAACGATCGCTCTTGTCCGTTCGCCCATGCTAACCTCTACAAACGAATATGAATTACACCGTAGAGGGCTTAAGATGGCACGCTAAGTGACTTTGCCGACTCTTGGTGTATTACTTGGTCACTTGCCAGGTAATAGAAAACCACCTAGTCTCTTTAAGCACTCGCGGGACACAGAATAGACCCATGTGTGGGTTAGCTTTGAATTGTTTTTCAATTCTTAACAACATCAACAACAACAACATCAACTACTACTACTACTACTACTACTACTACTACTACTACTACTACTACTACTACTACTACTACTACTACTACTACTACTACTACTACTACTACTACTACTACTACTGTTGCTGGTTACTACTACTACTACTACTACTACTACTACTACTACTACTACTACTACTAATACTACTACTACTACAACTACTGTTGCTGCTTACTACTACTACTACTACTACTACTACTACTACTACTACTACTGATCTGATGCTGCTGCTGCTGCTGCTGCTACTACTACTACTACTACTACTACTACTACTACTACTACTACTACTACTACTACTACTACTACTACTACTACTACTACTACTACTACTACTAATACAACTACTACTACCGCTATCACAACTTCTACTGCTATTAATACTGATGTTATTACCACTACTGCAACTACTACTACTGCTACTACCACTACTGCTACTAGGGGGCTGCGTGGTCTCGAGGTATGGTGTCCGCCTCGAGTGCTGGAGGTCCCGGGTTCAGGCCCCGGTGATGCCGGGATTTTTTCTCGTGGGCTTCTAGTAATAAATTTCCCCTGGTCTCTGGGTAGTGAGGTCGGACGCCCGTGTGTATTGTTGCGCACGTAAAAAATCCCTTGGCAGTTGGAAATCGAAAAAGAGTAGCCTAACGGCGCTGCCCGGGCAAAATTTCGAGTTAAAAATCTACCCAAAGTATTTCAGGATCCTCGGCGGTGCTACGGAGTTCGTGCACTGAGCTGAGTTTCTCCAGACTCAGGTTTGAGTTAGGAGGAGAACGGAGCTCTTATGGGTTGCACCCGTGTGCCGTGATGTTGATCCATAAACTAAACTAAACTAAACTAAACACTACTGCTACTACTACCACCATGACCACAGCCGTCGTTTCCAACACTACTATTGCATTGCTGCTACTACTACTACTACTACTACTACTACTACTACTACTACTGCTGCTGCTGCTGCTGCTGTTGCTACTGCTATTACTACTACTATTGCTGCTGCTATTACTACTACTACTACAACTACTACTACTACTACTGCTGCTGCTGCTGCTGTTGCTACTGCTATTTCTAGTACTATTACTGCTGCTGCTGTGCTTCTGCTACAGCTGCTACTATTACTACAACTATAACAACTACTACTACTACTGCTGCTGCTACTACTACTACTACTACTACTACTACTACTACTACTACTACTACTACTACTACTACTACTACTACTACTACTACTATATTTTCTCTTTATTTTATTGATCTATATAAACACCGGGTCATATAATCATTTTCACTGTTATTGTTATTGCAATGATATTTCACCGCCATCCCCTCTTCATTGATTGTGTTCCGAACCGCCTCCTGGAGAACGCCATACCTTAGGCTAACTTTACACCCTTTGAGTGTGGCCACAGAATACCGGCAACTGCCACACAAAAAAACAGACCCAAAGAAAGAAAGAACACATCTTTAGAATGCCAGGCTATGGCTGAGAGTCCTGGAAAACGCTATTCTTTGTGACATGGTGTTTTTATCTGGCGTTTGGCTAAAATGTCCTTTGTGTCGTGGCTCCGGGTGAATCACCGACTGTGCCTAGCCATGTTTTGTGGTCAGAGCTAGGCTGATCTTTGTCTTTACTAGTAGATGGAGCCGTGTGTTCGTGTACTAATGGTAATAATTATTCTAATAGTTTTGAATGGTGGTAGTAATAGTAGTAGTGTTAGTAGTAGTAGCAGCAGCAACTTAAGAAATAGTAGTAGTGGTTGCAGCAGCAGCAACAGAAGTAGTAGTAGTAGTAGTAGTAGTAGTAGTAGTAGTAGTAGTAGTAGTAGTAGTAGTAGTAGTAGTAGTAGCAGTATAAGTAGTTGTTGTGGTAGTAGTCGTCATTGTTTACGTCGTCGTCGTAGTAGTAGTAGTAGTAGGATGAGGGGGAGTTGGAGGAGGAGGAGGAGGAGGAGAAGAAGTTGGTAGGTAATAGTAGTAGGCGGGTTCTAGTCAGTTTCATTCTACAAAAATTCAAACAGTCTAGCTCTCTCAAGACATTAAGGACGCAGTTCAAGATTAGAATCTGTTGCTTGCGGCATGGCAGGTTGGAGGAAAGACGTAGACACGGTTTGGAAGGAAAGTCGGATTAAGAAACTATGAAACTATACAATATACTTGCAGAACATGAGAGCCCGGATATAGGTAGACGTGCTCTGTGGTGAAGGAGTTACGGACGCAATTCGTAATCATACATACCGCGTTCGAAACACAACACCGGGCCATTTGGCAACAGACTGCCTGGCATTGGTTTTCATACAATGGTAATTGTGCAGGTCGTTCATAAATCAATGGCAAATTACTGAACGTAAACCTGCCCAGAAAACGCAAATATCCCCCCCCCCCCCAAAAAAAAAAAATGCTGGGTTTGACTGCGACGTCCTGTAAAGGCTATACAACTAATTATAAATAGACGGATTCAAGAGCAGGAAAATACATCATAGTACATCCACCCCCCCCCATCCCCTCCTCCCAAACAAAAATGGCGAAAAATGGGAAGTAGCGGTGTGTCACAGTTAAGACTTAAAAGTTGTTAATATGGTAGCAGACATGTTGTACTATATATCGAATTAAAGGGGATTACGTTGGGTAAAACTACTGTATATAAGCACTTGGCATTTACGGGAAATTGCTTAAGACGAATAATCATCCCATGGCACTTAATCGATTAAGTTATAATTGGAGTGGTGAATTAGTCCGTTCACAAATGATTGCCCTCATTCACAATCAAGTTTTTGTTTTTTAAACTGTCTCTTGCATCGTTATGATGCGACTTTTCTTTGATGTTTTGGCGAAAATGTAGTGAATTATAGTTGCTATTTATTTTCGAGTGCATTTCTTTCGCTGGCCTAGAGAAACGTAGATGCTAAACTTTATAGGTCACTGAGTGAACTTACAAGACAATGATGTTTTATACGAGAGACAAACATTGCAGTAGATGGTGTGCTAGCATCAAAATAGATAAATATAGCACCACTCTCTTCACCCTCGCCCCAAAACAAAAATGAGGCGCCATATAGATACATCAAACACCCCTAAGAGAAGATAAACAAACCACACACCTCGGAGTCTCTGATAACAAGGCTGACGTAGATAACGGACATGAACAAGGCAGCAACGAAAGCCAAGGAGGAAGATCGCCATCCTGAAAGAACTAAATAGAACCACATGGGGAGTGTTTACCCACATAGCGGACGACCACAACAGACATGCGGGTCAACTGTGTGGCTTTCAACAGCAGATACCGCACTACAAGCGCTGGACAAGGTGCGCAACCAAGCGGTCCGGAGCCGGGTGAAATTGACTTCTTTATTACACACAACGAAGATTGGGATTCGAGGGAGGCTAAAAAGGCAGGCGATTCGACTTCATTGCACCGGGTTTTATCTACCCCTATATGAATCGGTCTTCTTTCCGCAGGACGGCCTGCCGAAAGCAGCACACAAAGCACGAACTCCGTAACTCCAGCAACTAGTCTCCGAAAAAAAAAAAAATTGCAGTCGTGAACTTAGCCGGAAATCGAACCCACGACCTTCGGACAGCGAAGCAAGTGGCGTAACCATTTCGACACGGAGACCGGCCACGAAGATTGGAAGGACACAGGAAGATAAGTTGCCTAGTTGAGCTAACGACGGCGGGAGTGTTTTAAGACCGAATAATCAATCACACTACCTGCTTCTCTCGGCTTTAACACACTGCACGTGTTCACCAAGCAGACACAGCTGCATGCTATTTGGCAGCAGACCACCTTGCTTTTGTTTTTACTGAAAATGGTATGGGTGCCGGTCGTTCAAAAAGCAATGGCAAACTACTGAACGTAAACTTGCCAAGAAATCACGAGCAGCCAAAACTGCTGGGGTTGACTGCGACGTCCTGTAAAGGATATGCAACGGCGAGCACGAGAAATATATTGGCCTTCTGAATCAGCACTAGTCTCCAAGCTGTGTGGAGCTTCCGAGGATTCAACATTAGTCTCCAAGCTGTGCGGGGCGAAAGAGAACCTAAGGAAAATATAGTTGGGTTTATTCACGAGAACTCACCTGATTGTGTAAGCGTCGAAGATAGTAAGAAGAGGAGGACGAAGAAGAAGAAGAAGAAAGAAGCAGAGGAGGGGGGAATAGTAATCGTAAGAAGAAATCAAATCAAATAAGAAGAAGAAGAAGAAGAAGAAGACGATGATGATGATGATGATGATGATGATGATGATGATGATGATGATGATGATGATGATTGATGAACATAGCAGAAGAGGGGAAATGTAGAGAGTTGAGGGAAAAAGAAGAAGAAGAAGAAGAAGAAGAAGAAGAAGAAGAAGAAGAAGTAGGAAGATGAAAGAAAACCGATGGAGGGGATTTTAACATGAAGGTGATGAAAGATTGACGTGGAAGGAAGAGGACGGGAGGGGACAGGGAAGAAGAGAGAGGAAGAAGAAGACTGCAGATTTCATTGAGAAATATGATTGCCACAGCAAATAATAGCTGCATTCAGCAATACACATTAGACTTCAGATATACACATATAATTTGTGTATACAGCAATAAACATTTGAGTCAAATATGCACAAATAAGTACTGTATTCAACATGACAGCTGAGACATTCACAAAGAACCCATCTGTTAATTCTATGCTTCCCACTGCGAGGCCTCCGGAATATCAATATGTAATCAAGCCATAATACTCCAGGCCCTCGATATCCACTGATTGATAACATCTTTGTTCCTGACCTGGTCTGGGCAGAACACAGTCGGGGACCCCTGTAAATCCTCCCCCCCCCCCCTCCTCTGATGCCCTCTGCGTGCTGCAGCCTGTTTCTTTGTTATCTCGCCTTAGGATGATATTCTTTATTCGCCAGTCAATGCGTTTCTATTCCCGGAGCTATCTGACCGTTTATTTTCAGTCACTTGTGAGGATTTTTCTGTGAGAGATTACACTTCTAGGTATTGTTAGTATCCGCGCGTGTGTGTGATGTTTCCAGTGCTCTGAGGAATATTTTCATAGTTAACATATGTATGTGTATAAGAGAGAGAGAGAGAGAGAGAGAGAGAGAGAGAGAGAGAGAGAGAGAGAGAGAGAGAGAGAGAGAGAGAGAGAGAGAGAGAGAGAGAGAGAAATAGATATATAGAGAGAGTGATAAAGATAGATTATTGTGTCGCATTAATTGATTAAGTGCCATGGGATGATAAATCGTATTAAGCGACATCCCGTATCTGTCATGGGCTTATAATCGCCGACATGTTTTCATTGCGTTATAATACACACATGTCTGCAACCATATCAACAACCTTTAACGTAAATAATCTGGGTAAAAAGTTGTATCTAGGTTTTTATTTGTGTGGCCGTGCGCGGAGTGTCTTTGTGTGTGCGTTAGTAAAATGGTAATGGGCCCCTTTTCACGTGGTGGTGTGTATTACGTGTACGATGACAGCTCCTTTGTTGTAGACCAGTTGCTTCTCAGTGGATAACGTGCCCAAAGTCACACTGGCTGACTTTACTTCCAGACAGTTTTCTGGTTCCCATTATTGGCTGGATTCACCTTTAGGCCTGGATCGATGAAACGAAATCCCCGCCTCGATGAGGACTCGAACACTGATCACCAGCATGACAGGCAATCGTTATAACATCTGCGCCATCACGCCAAATTCCACCTCTCCCTTATGTGTGAGTTTTTAAAAAGTTAGTTGCATATCCTTTACAGGACGTTGCAGTCAACACCAGCATTTTTTGCTGTTGTGATCTCTTGGTAAGGTTATGTTCAGTAGTCTGCCATTGCTTTCTGAACGACCGGCACCCATACCATTTCGTAAAAACCAACGTAACGCGGTCTGCTGCCAAATTGCAGTTTTTCGAATGCGGGTATGCGGGATCACGAACTGCGTCTGTAACAACTTGGCTATGGAGTCGGCTTCTGTGTGAGTATTGAACGCAAAAGCTGTGCAATTGTGTCGTGTGGAGACTTACACGGCGTCATAGAAAAAACAGACATACGTGATATGTGGTAGTTCATGCTTATAATAAAAGCAGCAAAAAACAAGAACATAAAAACAAAGACGACACTGAAATAACTACATCAGCTCATTAATTATTAATGGCTGCCCACAAAAGCACTTTATGCAGTTAGTAAAGCTAAACACTGACGCATCCACGAAGCTCAAACATCAGAATTTTACAATGTTTTGGCGACCCAAAACAATACCCATTAATGAATGTAAACACAGAAGTCACAAACAATATACTGCACCATTTATTGCCTGGCATATTTCGCTGCATCTCGTCAGGTGCTTACTGCAGTTATATCATATGACTTGAATAAAATGCATTATACTTTGGCTGAAATACTTACAAAACAGTAACTGATATTGTTCGAATGTGGAGCATTTGCATTCGAGGAACAAGAAAAGACTGCTCAGATATACCGAGGATCTAGCAATTAGGCGATTCCTACCAATTTTGTGCAAACAGAAAGACTGTATTAAATGTGTTTTACCGTGGCGATAACAAATGCCTGTTTACACGTCTGGGGCGGGACAATTTACAGAGTGGGACCCTTTTGTACGTATTAGAGAGGGACCCTTTTATACGTATTAGGTCGGGACCCTTTTATACGTATTAAAGAGGGACCCTTTTATAAGTACTAGAGCGGGACCCTTTTATACGTATTAGAGCGGGGACCGTTTTATACAACTTAGAGCGGGAACTCTTTTTTACGTATTAGAGCGGTACCCTTTTGTACGTATTAGAGCAGTACCCTTTTGTACGTATTAGAGCGGGACCCTTTTGTAGGTATTAGAGCGGGACCCTTTTGTACATATTAGAGCGGGACTCTTTTATACGTATTAGAGCGGCACCCGTTTATGCGTATTAGAGTGGGACCCTCTTATGCGTCTTAGAGCGGAACCTCAATTTTTTTTTTTTTTTTGCATATCCCTTACAGGACGTTGCAGTTAACATCAGCATTTTTCAGCTGCTGTTGATGTACTAGGCAAGATTACGCTCAGTAGTTTGCCATTGTTTTCTGAGCGATCGGCTCACATACCCCGTAAGTTACCGACGCGGCGAGAACCGCTACCGATTCTCGCGCACATCTCGTTACTCGCGAGAGTATACGGGATACAGAGAAAGACGCTAACTCCAAGGCCAAGGAGACCGCCGGACCTTTATTACACGTCTTTTTCTTGCGCTCGCTCGCTTTGAACTCAAGCGTAGTCCATACACACTATTTATAGTAGTAATGGACTGAATTTTGCGTGTGGGTTAGCTTTCCTTATTAACATTGTCCCTCGCCATCAGGCGAACCCATTCCGCCATGCGGACCTGCGTTACACGCCTTATAGCGGGACCTCTATTACACATCTTAGAGTGGGGCCCATTTTCCACGCCTTGAGACGTGTTAGACTTGCGCTAAGCCCCGTAGTTTTTATAGAACAGTAGGCATTCTCGCTGTGATGTGGTCAGAGAATTTAAAATTCCACCTGGATACCATTTCGAACCCAGGATCCCTCGGGCTGGCTGGCAGACGTGCTGGCCACTAGAGCACCGCGGTGAATGAACAAGTTCAGACATACAAATATTCATCTCGTCAACGAGCGCCATAGCAATGTCACAGTGGGGCTGGGGTGGGATGTTGGGTACCTAACCTAGCGACCAGCCGCTCCCTGGGGGGGGGGGGGGTGGGGGGGGGGGGGGGGGGGGGTGTGGTTAGGTGTGTGTGCGCGCGTGTGTGTGAGTGCGCACGCGGTTTTTTGGGGAAAGGGGGCGGGGGTGTAAATTGTAGGTCAGTAACAAGCAATAGGTAAAATACCTAGTGTCTAGGCGTCTGTGTGTGTGTGTATGTGTGTGTGCGCGCGTTTGTGTGTACCTGCGTGTGTTTGTGTGTGTGCGTATGTATGTTTGTATGTGTGTGTGTGTTATTGCCACCCGAGAAACCAGCAGTACGTAACAAATCTAGCTGATAGGTCTCAGTATTTGTGGAAGTATGTCTCTGGCCTTCTCTCTGTATCTATATTCCTCTGTCTTTCTGTCTGTCTGTCTCTCTCCATCTTTGTCTCTCTATCCTTCTCTCTGTTTCTCTACCCCTCTCATCCTATCTCTTTTGTATATTTCTTTCTTTTTCTGCCGCTGCCCTTTTCTTTATCTTTCTGTATCTCTATGTCTTTCTCTATCTTCCTCTGTCTATCCTTCTCTCTCTCTCTCTCTCTCTCTCTCTCTCTCTCTCTCTCTCCTCTCTCTCCTCTCTCTCTCTCTCTCTCTCTCTGTATGTTTTTATATGTTTATTGCTACTCGAGTAACTAACAATAGTAACGTACCCAGTTTCTATGTGTGTATGTTTATGGACGCGCCTGCGTGTGCTTATTTTTTCCCCCCGGTATACATCGATAGATAACGTAGCTGGTATATAGGTACGTGTGTGTGTGAGTATGCGAGCGCTTACGTGCGCGCGTGTGTATCGATTTACGGTCTGAACTAAATATACATACATTCTAAAAAGAGACGTGTAACTAACATGAGGATAATTATATTTGTAATTTTTCTCTTCTGAGTAAGCAGCTAATTTTTATACACTATCCTCCAATTATATATATATATATAGGAACAACAGGAAACAGTATTTCTGACAAAACAAAGACCCCTTTGATTAGCTCTCAACTTGGTGTGCTCCCGTGATCACTTTTGTCACGTTTATTTCCGCATCGTGACATCGTGACTGGTTATAATAGTTACATTTTACTGCCGGAGAGATTTATGTCCGCCTGAAGTCGGTGGCTGTTCTAAGCAGCAGCAACAGCAGCAACAACAACAACAACAACAACAACAACAGCAGCAACAACAACAACAAAAGCAGCAACATCAACAGCAACAGCAGTAACAGCAGCATCATCAATAACAGTAACATCAATAACAGTCCAATGGTGTGCTCAAACATTGTCCAGGTTAGTGAGGTCACCAAATGAATGTGTCTGGGCGTGTGAGTGGATGTGGGCGTGTGAGTATGTCTGTGGGCGTGTGAGTATGTGTGTGAGTATGTGTGTGGGCGTGTGAGTATGTGTGTGAGTATGTGTGTGGGCGTGTGAGTATGTGTGTGAGTATGTGTGTGGGCGTGTGAGTATGTGTATGGTCGAGTGGGTATGTGTGTGAGTATGTGTGTGGGCGCGTCAGTATGTCTGTTGGCGTGTGAGTATGTGTGGAGTATGTGTGTGGGCGTGTGAGTGTGTGTGGCGTGTGAGTATGTGGTGTGGGCGTGTGAGTATGTGTGTTGAGTATGTGTGTGGGCGTGTGAGTGTGTCTGTGGGCGTGTGTGTGTGTGTGCCAGAGTGTCCGAGGTAGTGAGTCTGGTTTCAGTAGTGTGAATGATAGATGTGTGAGAGAGACTGTGTATGTGTGATTATGTATGTGTGTGTGAATGTGTTATGTGAGTGTTGGTGCGTGTGTGAATGCATGTGGTGTGTAGTGACGACATCTCATGCTGATAAATCGACACGCATTAATTTCTCTTAACGAGGTAACTTCGCTATTTATTTCATGAACAAAAAGGTTGTATTAATGCAGTATTAGTATTAGCAGCAGCAACAGCCGCCGCGCTAATAGTGGTGGTGATGATGATTATGGTGATGGTAATCGTAGTAGTAATTGTAGCATCGGCAAAAGTAGTAGAAACAATGTTGTACAAGTAGCAGTAATAGTGCTAGTAGTAGTTGTTGTAGTAATAGTAGCAGTAGTATTGTAGGAGTAATGGTAGTGGTGGTAGTAGTAGTGGTGGTGGTAGTAGTAGTAGTAGTAGTAGTAGTAGTAGTAGTTAGTAGTAGTAGTAGTAGTAGTAGTAGCAGTAGCAGTAATAGTGTTAGTAGTAGTTGTTGTAGTAATAGTAGCAGTAGTATGGTAGTAGTAGTAGTAGTAGTAGTAGTAGTTTAGGAGTAGTAGTAATAGTCTAGTAGTATTAATAGTAGTTGGAGCAGTTGTAGTAGTAGTAGTAGTAGTAGTAGTAGTAGTAGTAGTAGTAGTAGTAGTAGTAGTAGTAGTAGTAGTAGTAGTAGTAGTAGTAGTAGTAGTAGTATAGGAGTAGTAGTAAAAGTAGTGCTAGTAATAATAGTAATAGCGTAATAGGAGTAACAGTGGTGGTAGTTGTAGTAGTAGTTGTAGTAGTAGTAGTAGTAGTAGTAGTAGTAGTAGTAGTAGTAGTAGTAGTAGTAGTAGTAGTAGTAGTAGTAGTAATAGTAGTAGTAGTAGTAATAATAGTAGTAGTAGTAGTTCTTGTTGTTGTTTTTGTTGTTGTTGCTATTGTTGTTATTTGTTATTCGGTAGTTGTTGCTAGTACACACAACAACATAATCGGGTACAGGGAGGTAACTGGGCCCTGTATCTGAAGGCAAGCAACATAATCCCATCTTGCTCGACGTCATCATGTCTGTGTGCTAGAATCAATTGTTGGTTCTATTCTTGAATCGTTGTTCTCCTGTTCAGATTGCCAGTCGATATCAATTGTTGTATTATCCCAATTGTTTGATGCGCCAGGCTTTTCCCACAATCCCCAAATTATTTTGTTGACATATTACGTTCGTAGGTTAAATTCAAGATGCCTAGTTTGGACTAAAATGTTGATTTCCCATCCTTGACTTGGGGACGTAAATTACAAGGACCTCTGAAGACAGAGTGGGTTCGCCTGATGGCGAGGGACACTAGTAATAGGGAAAGCTAATCCACACGCAAAAAGCAGCCAATGCACTAGAAGTAGTAGTATGCGTATGGACTACGCCTGAGTTGCGACGCTCGCAACTTTCCAGCGGCAGGGCACCTGGTCCTGATATAACAGTGTGATATATTGAGAGGAAGGCCGGTCGTTTGTTTGTTGATAAAACGTTTATTGGCTTAATATAAGAAAGCTCCGATGAACACCTCCATTCGCTACTAAAGCCGGGTTCTAACTGCCCATACCAACCCAATACGTCACGATTGAGCATCTCCCCCCCCCCCCCGCACCCCCCCCCCCCCCCCCCCTTTCAGTCTCAATGCTCAATCGTGCTGTATCTGGGTTTCCCACTAGATCCCAATACTGTTACACCTCCCCATGTTTAATAAAGAATTTTCCTTATAAAGGAAAAATCTTTACTCTAAATCCCCATACTCCATTCCCTCTTTGTCTTCTAACCTATGCTAAAACCAAGTTTGAGTAAACAATACATCTTTTACTCTTCTCCCAGTGACATGGTCTGCCAACAACCTCCCCATATACTTCTTTATACTTCTTCTTCGCCTTTTATTTATATAATACCACGGTTAATCCAACCAGTCCTTCTTTCCCCAACATTATATAGTCAACCCACTTCTTCTTCGTTCTTGGTCCTTCAACCAAACATAACATATTTACATATAACATTTCAAATTCAACTTTATATAATACATCATAACCTCATAACACGTTTTCTTCAATACTCCTTCTCCACTTCAATAAGCAATCCGCTTTCCACTTCAAACACTGATACCAACTCCTTATTCTTATCACCATACTACTAATTCCCCACTTTCAACTAAGCTGAAATCACTTTCATACGATAGGAAGATAAAGAATCGGTGGCCACCGGAATTTAAAAGAAGCAGTAGAACTCTTCCACACAAAAACCACATTCAGCTACCTCACACACCCCCTTTTCCAAACCCTACTCCTTTACCCTCCTATGTCATTTGAGATTTTATGTAATAAAATCTAAAAACCACACTCAACTAAATCATACACCTTTACCACTCATTATGGTAAACGTTTACGCTGCTATCTACAGCTTCAAAAACCTTATCCACATCCATTGTCTATATACAGACACTACTTAACCTCAACCTCATATTGTAATGTTAACCACAAATTATAAAGGTCTATTATCCCTTAAGACCTCTTCCAACATTATGCCCCTCACCTCACATAAGTATATAACTATATCTCACTCAGAACCTCTCTTAATGTCTATTTCTCCTTCTCTTATGCCGTTATCAACAGCCACCTAGTAACTTTGAAACCTCCCCTTAAATGTCTATTTACTACAGACACCAGTAACTTCGGAATGTCAATCAACTAACACAACATCGTAATTTGACCACTATATACATTCCTCTAGCAACCCACTTATTATTCTATCTCAGAATCTTAATACTCCCAAAGGGATAAACACTTACATCCTGCCCAGGCCATGTAACCCAATGCCTCTCTAAAATCTTCCAATTCATAATTCAAGCCGTAAGCCCCAGCAGCAAAAATAACAGTCTGTGACTGTTTGCAATCAACTTTATCTCAGTTCCCACAAACACTCCATGTCGTTATGTCTCCCCTATGTTCATTTCTCATTTACTCCCGCTTATTATTGTACTGTTATCTACAGTGTCTAGTCAAACATGGATCCAATTCATGTTTACTCTTTATCTGGGGTAATTTTCTTATTCTTCTATAACCCAGCAATCTCGTGTATATCATGGCTCTTCTGAACCCCCGGAAACTATGTTCAAAACTTTTCTCAGCTTTACCCCACTGAATATATTCATTAATCTTTTCTTCTCCCATGTGGTTTCTAATCCCATATATTTCTAATTAATGCTTACTTTAGTGTATCTCTAATCTTTCCCATAACCATCCCCGGTATATGTTTCTTCTTCTTCATAAGCCCATCAACCTCACTATGCTGATTATCCCTAGCAATATACACCCATGAAGTTATTCTTCACAAAGATAATGTGTCTCTCTATTAGCTCACAGTAGTTTATTACTACTTTCTGAACGAAGGGTCCTAATTAAAGCCCCCCGTATTGTCTTTATTCTAGACAAAACTATGGAAACCAACCATGTTACTACTTTCTGAACGAAGGGTCCTAATTAAAGCCCCCTGTATTGTCTTTATTCTAGACAAAACTATGTAAACTAAACATAACTTAATTAACTACTATTTAACATACAAAACAGCGAAATCAAATCACAACAGGACATCAAACCCCCCCAATTTTTTTAACAATCATTTATGTTTCCCCTCAGCTCAACTAAAGGTATGATGATGATGATGATGATGATGGTGATGATGATATAACATACATCCTATTCTATTGTTACCTAATACTACTGGTCTCTTTTACGGACCAGTAGTTTACAGCATGAAAGTCTAAGGAGACAATATACCTTACTCTAAAATAATTACAATCAATTTTACAGGACCAAATCAAGCAAAATTAACTTTATATATATGAGCATTGTAAGCTCAATTACAATAAATACAACTGTCTTCTCACTAAAGGGAAGGTTTTCAAAAAAAAATATAATTCTCTTAGAATTAACCACGTAAAGTGACCCAGCAAGCATTGGTCTCCTTTGCTAACCAATGTAACACCTATCTATTTAGCCAAGTCATATATAACAAACAACTCCATACCAAGCATTAATGCAAAATACGTATATACATATATACAAATATCTATCTGTTATCTACAGACCATCATAATGCGGAACAATACTTGTTCCCCTCCAAGCAAAATCATTACTCAACGAAGTGACCAGTTCCTTTTTCTGGAAGTCAAACATTGATTATCTCCCCTCTTAATACATCGTCACATCTAAAATATCCTCTTAATCCAGCACTGTAAACTACAGGTCGACACATTTATTCCATTATGTGGGGATTATTCCCAATGTCATCTCAATGTACCAGCCGTCAATATAAACTGTACCTGTGGCTCGATACACCAATTGTTTCCCTTGGCTTTGTACCAAACTTCATAATCACTACTGTTAACTACAGTATCTTCATCCTCCTACTTCCAACAAAACTTTGTCTATTTACTATAGACTTATCATCAATACTACTACTTCCTGTCCTGATAACTAATTCACCTTTTAAATTTCTCGTCTATCCGAAGCAATTAATATTCCTTCTCTTGCATCAGTACTTTCTGTATCTCAGCACCATAACCTCAAATCTCTCCTATCCTTTTCACCTCGTGACGACAGTCAAACCAGTCGAAACACCCTTTCTAATTTTCATTTACCTCACCTTGTTTACCTTCGTATCTTTCACTCCTATTTATCAGGATTCTTTCGGAACAGCAACTCATGTCCTGATAACTGACAACGGACCTCATTTTTCTCACATCTCCGTATTAGTCACTCCTGCTTCGGCATGTTCCTGTCAAAAATACTAAAGATGTTTTGTGAACTGTCAGTCAGAATATTAACTCTCTCTCTGTCAACCTGTCATACGACTTCTATAATTTCCTTCCTAAGATCACACATTCAAACAAAAGACATCACAGTTTAGCACAAACAAAACAGAGGCGACGACTATAGCTAAAGAAGAACAAACAACCACAATTCCGCTAAACCGAAACGAAACAAATGATATTGACAACAGGTGTAACCAGGCTGTTCAATTCTCTGGACTTATCAATCACTCTTCTCATATTCACACGGACAATGATACACAACCTCGCTCTCATCTCACGACTACTTTTGCATCACGACAAATCTAACATGTCTCTTCTATTACTACAAAAAGCATCTTTAGACGCCACCTCAACATTCCATCAATCATTCACCACATATCAACACGTATTGATCTCCTCAAAACAGATTGACACAAGACATGTTAACGCCACTCTTATATTTTATCTATGTATTTCATTTATGCGACGTCATCACACCTCTCTCTAACTTCCTTCATCACGACGAACACCTGTCTGACTACGGTTATACTCACGTATGAACACCGCACAACTAGACGAATTATTCCAGAGGACTCTCTCAATTCACTGCCCTCTTATATCTCTACTTCTATACGAAGGTCAGACCCTATACATGACAATCTCGCAAGTTATATTGTTTTCACAGCACTATCTACTATCTCTTCAAAACAAACCTCATTCCTACAGATCCCTAATCTCGTAACTATCCTTCTATACTTCTTCACACACAACTACTACAGTCTTAACTGTCACATTCAACTGTCTACTTTACACACAGGATATTCAGTGCTTTCTCAATCTATATCTCCTTACCAGTCAGTCTCGGTTCACCTATCAACAATACTATTCTTTCTTCTCAAACCAACAAACAAAACTATCTTGGACATCACGTCATAGCTCTGAGTCAAACTATTTCTAATACTTAGTTTATCTCTCACCCTCTACTAATTCTATGCTTTATCTACTCTATTTTAGTCATATAGTGTGTCCAAGTTGAACACTTCACTGTCTCTCAATACATTAACCCGTCTTTCACTTATAATGTCATCTTCACTATCTGTTGTCAAGTTACTAAAGTACTCAGGTCTTAAGGTCCTAAGATCTTCTATTTTACTTAAGTCACTTTCTGTCGTTGAATAAATTTCCGCTAACTGTCTACCACTATTCTTCTTCTTAAATTTCTTATTTACGTCAGTCTGTTCATTGTTTTCTGTGTACCTTACGTAACGTTTGTACCTTCCCATCTCGTCCTCAGATGACACACTAATAATAGTTCCCACATCAGAGTCACTATAGTTTACTGCAAACACGTCGGCTCTATTCCTATAGTCGTCCCTAAAACGTCTGACTTTCTTTCTCTTCCTCGGTCTTCGTCCCTTAGCCTTCCCTACTGTCTTGTCATACAAACCAGTATTTTGTTTCAAAGAGTCACTACCCAAAACTCTGTCCGTCTGTCTACCTAGCAACTACTCCATATGAGGGAACATCACGCCTCGATTCAGGACCTGTCCGTAGTGTAACACTCTCCTTCTCCGAATCATCTGTAATAATATCTGATTCAGCATCACTATAATATTCGGCTGTAGGAATATCGTCTCCGTAACTCTGACAGCTAATATTCCTACACCATTTGGGAATTAGTTTCTTGTCTATAGCTGAAGAAGTTGACATGGTACTACCTCTATTTACAACCATACTAACACTTTTCTTCATTGACTTCCTTTCGTCCTTGGTCCCTTGTCTGTCCATCTTTCCTAACTTCAACCTTGTCTCTCTTAGTCAAATGAGTTAGGTTTTGACTGAGTCTCTATTACATCCGTTTGAGTTCCCTTTGTCATCTTGCTGACTGATTGTACCTGAGTCTGCGTACTACTTTCTACCGTATTATTTGTCTGCGTCTGTGTCTCTCGGTTTCTTTTCTTTACTAATACCGTCGTCTTCTTTTCCTGTCCCCTAGTCACATTCGCAACCATTTTAGGACTAGTCTGTATTTTATTTACAGGTTCACCTCTGTCTCTTACACCTGAGTTAAGATATTGTCTTTGTCTTGCTCCAACCAGTCGTCACGTCTTTTTCTAGCAGTTGCACTGTGAGAGGGCCAGTTCCATGATTTCCTTGAAAAGTTTCTCTCACGCCCATTTTTGTTTTTATAACTACTATACCAATCCAACCTTTCACTATTTCGTCTGTTCTCACTGTCTTTTATTCTATATACATCAGGCCTTGGTTCGTCATAACCATATTGTCTTCTGTCTTTATTAAGCAATGGCTGTCTCCTGTTATTCTTTCCTACTCTATTACTGTCTACCATAATTCTATAAGGGTCCTGTCTAGTTGTTTTGTTCTTCAACGTTTCAGAAAACTCTCTACCTCCGTAATTGACATCTTTAATTCTCCTAACCATGTGCTAACCCGTTGTAACTCCCCGCACAAGAAATTCATATTCAGTTCCTTTGAAATATCTATCCAGCTGAAACAATATTGTTCTGTATACTTCTTTAGTACCTGAGAAAAAAACTTATTCTGAGTTCATCTGAAACATGTGCTGTGCTGAGTCTTCCAAGCTGAAATATTTATACAAGTAACCAATTTCATTTTTGTAATTTCTTAATTTAACTTCTAAACTTGTGCTCAGGTGTGCTGTTCCGCCATGCTGAAAAAATTAGTAAAACAAAGCAAGCAACCAATTACACAATTATAATTTCCCAAATCCCAACCAGCACAATTCAGTTGGTTATAATATTGTAAGATATTACATTAACCAGAAGAAGCACCAACTATGTCCTGTCTGAGCATAGGAAGAATGAACTCTGTCCTCAATAAGAAACATAAGAAACTCAAATTTGTGGCAATCAGAAGGTTCTTTGTAGATATTTGGTTCTTAGACCAATATAATGTCCTGTACTCCACTCTAATTAAGAAATTCGGAACCTCACGGGAGACCTCGAAATATACAACTCTGAGTCTATTTCCTAAATTACTCTGTTACCTTCAGTTCAGTTCAACCAACCAGATCCCGCATTAGGTGAAACTTAGTCTCAGAATTCAGGTGGTGGAGTTCAGATACCACTTCTCTTCCCTCAGGTGTTTTCGTCCTTCTCATGGGCTGCCAGAAAATTCTTCAACCCCTGGTCGGGTCACATCTCATGGGCTGCCGGAAAATCTTCGACCCCTGGTTGGGTCCCTTCCTTGATTCTCAGGTGGGTACTTCAACGTCGTTTGGAATGGGTCATAGGATTAACGTGGCCCAAGGATGGATCAGGTGTGTTTGGGTCATAGGAATTACAAGGCCCAAAAAAGGATCAGGATCAGCCAAGGCCTAGCGATAATTGCGTGTCTTAAAAACTTATGGCCCGATCAACGATCATGCTGTCCTGACAACTCCTGATTAGCTCTTTAACTTTGAGCAACTTAAATTGCTGGTTTGCCCAAACTTTCAGGACAGGATCACTCCTGGTCAATCAAAACGATGTAAGGCAGCGGCTTTGATGGCTCTTGCTAACAGTCAAACTTTCTTCACCGTGACCTCTGCAAAACGGCTGGTATAACAAACTTCTGATTACTACTAACCGTTATCTGAAGTCTTAAAAAAGACTTACAAAGGACCACTCCTGGGTGAGCTTTTGGCCTCTGTATTTCAGATATTATTACTATCTCGTCTTATAACTTGCTGGCCATCTTTTGGTGCGGCTGTTATCAGGTTCAATAATTGTTCTTTTACGTGCCGCTAGTATTTTGTTTGTTTATTTACTTCTTGAATCTTTCCGCGACAACCGCATCCTGGTCAAGTGGCTCCATTTCTCCTCTTATAACAGTGTGATATATTGAGAGGAAGGCCGGTCGTTTGTTTGTTGATAAAAACGTTTATTGGCTTAATATAACAAAGCTCCGATGTACACCTCCATTCGCTACTCAAGCCGGGTTCTAACTGCCCATACCAACCCAATACGTCACGATTGAGCATCTCCCCCCCCCCCCTTTCAGTCTCAATGCTCAATCGTGCTGTATCTGGGTTTCCCACTAGATCCCAATACTGTTACACTGACTCCCTCCCAGCAGAGATATACAAGGCAGGTGGGCCGCTTCTGATAGAGCAGCTTCACCAAGTCTTTACAAACATAAGCCTGGTGAACGAGACCATGCCACAAGATTTCAAGGACGCGTTAATAGTCCACCTTTACAAACGAAAAGGAAACCAGCCAATCCTGTGACAGCCACCGAGGCATCTCTTGCTTTCAATTGCAGGGAAGACACTCGCCAGAATTCTTCTCAATCGTCCTCACGGCCCATCTCGATCAAGGTCTTCTTCATGAGAGTCAATGTGGCTTCAGAAAAAGAACGCGGAGCTGTTGACATGATATTTCGCTGCAAGGCAGCTGCAAGAGAAATGTCAGGAACAGACTCTGAAATGTTCTCCACTTTCATTGAACTTACCAAGGCTTTTGATACAGTCAGCAGAGAAGGACTGTGGAAGATCATGGCAAAAATATGGCTGTCCACGAAAGTTTGTCCAAATAGTGCGGCTATTTCATGATGGCATGCAGGCAATAGAACAGGAAAATGGCGAACTGTCTGAGCCCTTTCCTGTCCCCAATAGAGTGAAGCAAGGATGTGTTCTGGCACCAACACTGTTCAGCCTCATGTTTTTCAGCTATGCTGACGAATGCCTTCGAGAACAACGACGTTGGAATAGACATCCTACTGCATTGACGGAAAGTTGTTCAATCTCAGAAGGCTGAAAGCTAAAACCAAAACTAACAGCTACCACGTCAGAGAGCTCCTGTTTGCTGATGATTGCGCTCTATATGCCAACCCAGAGGCAGACATGCAACACAATGTTTCAGCTTTCTCAGATGCCTGTGCCAACTTTGGGCTCAATATCAGGGAATAATCACACCGTGCCGAATATCAAAGTGAATGGTCATGGACTAAGTGTTCTGGGCAAATTCACCTATCTTGGCAGCACTGTGTCACAAGCTGCCACAATTGATGACGAAGTGAATGCAAGAATCTCCAAGACCAGCGCGGCCTTTGGCAGACTGTATAAGAATGTATGGGACAGAAATGGAATAAGCCTGCAAACAAAGCTGAAAGTCTACAAAGCAGTTGTATTATCCACACTACTATATGCTTGTGAAACCTGGACTGTTTATCAGTGACACGCTAGGAAATTAAACCACTTCCACACAGTCTGCCTTAGGAAGATATTGAAGATTAAATGGCAAGACAAGATCCCAGACACTGAAGTCCTAGAAAGAGCGTCCATGCTCAATATCCACACTCTACTAATGAAGAATCAGATTCGTTGGGCTGGTCACTTAACTCTCATGCCAGATCACGGCTCCGTAAACGAATTTTTATAGCGAGCTGCGTTGTGGTAAACTCCTCCCCCCCCCCCCCCCCCCCCCCCCCCCCCCCCAAGGCGGCCAGAGGAAACGATTTAAAACAGTGCTTCCCAAACTTTTGACTTTCGCGGACCGACATAACATTTTCCTTTTGCACCAGGGACCGGTGCCGTTTAAAAAATGTGTCTCCTTGTAATCTGGAATTTTATATGACCTCAATATACATTTTAATATAAATATAAGATTTAACCTATTTGTGGGTGCTGTCCCGGTGCGCTAAATACTGCTCCATAATATTGTTGGATGACGGTGATTTATTTAATGGTGGTCCCATTTTCATGAGTAACAATTTTATTGTAGCTATTTACAAATCAAAACATGCTTCAAATGTCAAAACTACATTTAGGTCTTCTTGTAAAAGGTTATATACTCGTATACACCGACAGTAATAAACACCAATATAAAATAAAAATAAAATATATTCTGGAAAACGATACCAAATCAGATTTTAAACAGGCTGACTAAATTACAGTATATTGTAATAAATGTGATTTAATGATCAGCTGCTAACAGTAACTATTTAATGCGAGGGGTGGGCCTGTTTATTATTTACAAGCTTATCAAATCGTTGCTAGATTGTATTCAGCGCTACCGCAAGGAGAACAAATTCCATACTGTGTGTCTTAAGTAATGCTCATTTACGAAAAAGAAATACTCTTCTTTCAAGTTGTTTTATCAATATCTCACATACACCATCAGAATCGCTAAGTTGGCAACGTCCGTGCTTTCGTCCAGCTGTAATGAAAAATACTTTGCAGATGTATCTAACACCTTCACTCGCTCAGACGATGGCAAAACGCATTATAGTCGTACAACGAAAATCACGCATGTTCTGCATTTTATGACAATCAGCAAATTATAATGTGCATCTTTCTCACTTTTCGTCACATAGGAAACAAAAGAAACGCGCGTTGTCAACAAACAAATGTCGTCGACTTATATTATCGGTCTCAGCTGGTTACTATTTTTAACTTTCCCAATGAACCAATGATTCGCTTCTTCCTTAAAAATAAACACTCCTTGGCCTAGCTCAGGCTCAATATGTAAAAGTTAAAATTACCAAAAACGGTTGCGGGATCTCATGTTTTCAGAAAAGGACAATCTTGTTTTTAAAAAGTTCTAAACATTCCTCAAAGGAGTAATATTTAACTTTTTTCTTACCTTTTTTTTCAACTCACGTTGCGGACGCAGCAAAGAAGGGCTCGCGGACCGGCACCGGTCCGCGGACAACCACTTTGGGAAGCACTGCTTTAAAGACACTCCTGAAAATCTCACTGAAATGCTTTTGGAAATCATCATGATACATGGGAGACTGCTGGCCAGAGCACCGAAATTCGTGGCGTGCTATCATTACGCAAGGGTTGCAGTCACTTGTGAAGCAGACAGTAACTTGCAAAGCTGTGAAGGAAAGGCTGGAACAGAAAAACCACTGCAGGAGATTCCTGCTTCCTGAAACAGTCAAGCATCTTGCCCACATTGTCAAAGAACCATTTCGAGTCAAAATAGGCCTTAACAGCCATCTTAGACCATCACGGCTCCATACTTTCAATCTCTACTGGACGAAATGAATGGTCCTCATCATTCTCGATGGACAACGATTGAGTTAAAGCGAACGAAGGCCAGAAACGATGCCTAGTCAGTGGCAGGGAACTGATACTAACCATAATTGTATAGTTATTCCCCATTTTGTTAGCTTAGACAAGGGCGGGAAACTGCAGTTATATATATATATCATGATATATATATATATATATATATAATATATATATATATATATATATATATATCATATCTATATATATATATATATATTGTTTTGTTCGCATATCCTTTACAGGACATCGCTGTCAACATCAGCATATTTCAGCTGATTGTTGATTTCTTGGCAAGATTACGCTCAGTAGTTTGCCATTGCTTTCTGAGCGACCGGCTCACATACCCCGTAAGTTACCGACGCGGAGAGAACCGCTACCGATTCTCGCGCACGTCACGTTACTCACGAGAGTATACGGGATTACGGAGAAAGTCGTGTAACCTCTAGACCAGGGAGACCGGCTGTAGTTATGTAACTGGTTAAAAAGTTAGTTACATATCTTTACAAGACGTTGCAGTCAACACCAGCATATTTTTTGTTTGTTGCTGTTGTGATCTCTTGGCAGGTTTACGTTCATGTAGTTTGCCATTGCATTCTGAACGACCGGCAACCATACCATTTCGTAAATAAATCATCACGCAAGGCTGTCATGCTGCCAAATCGCCCTCAGCTGTGATTCGAACGCGTCCGTAACCCTTCGCCACGGCGCAGGCTTATAATTAGTTACACATCCTTTACAGGACGTTGCAGTCAACCCCAGCATTATTTGGATGTTCGTGATTTCTTGTATAACAGAAAGTAAGAATTAACTGACGAAACAAGTGAAGTTACAGCTATTGAAACAGAAAGTAATAATTGTCTGGGAGAAGCAAATTATAACTGTAACTATTGGTAGCAAGTAAAGTACCGGGCATATGGTGTTGGTCCATATTGTTAGACACCGACCGGCACGTCAGGGGTGATGTGGACAACACCACACATGTCGCTTTTACTTCCCCAGACGTTTCCTGGTACACTTGTTAGGCTGGATCGACCTGGTCGCCTAGGTCCATTTGACTCATCTCCCTGGATGCCATCCTGTGACCACCTGAGTAGGCAAAACACACAGCCACTGCGTCACTGCGGCTGCCTGTAACTGTTGGGACAGAAAGTAACAGTTATCTGGGAAGAGAAAGTTACAGTTATAACCAGTGGGGCAGAAAGTAACAGTTATCTGGGAAGAGAAAGTTACAGTTATAACCAGTGGGACAGAAAGTAACAGTTATCTGGGAAGAGAAAGTTACAGTTATAAACCAGTGGGCAGAAAGTAACAGTTATCTGGGAAGAGAAAGTTACAGTTATAATCAGTGGGACAGAAAGTAACAGTTATCTGGGAAGAGAAAGTTACAGTTATAATCAGTGGGACAGAAAGTAACAGTTATCTGGGAAGAGAAAGTTACAGTTATAATCAGTGGGACAGAAAGTAAACAGTTATCTGGGAAGAGAAAGTTACAGTTATAATCAGTGGGACAGAAAGTAACCGTTATCTGGGAAGAGAAAGTTACAGTTATAATCAGTGGGGCAGAAAGTAACAGTTATCTGGGAAGAGAAAGTTACAGTTATAACCAATGGGACAGAAAGTAACAGTTATCTGGGAAGAGAAAGTTACAGTTATAATCAGTGGGACAGAAAGTAACAGTTATCTGGGAAGAGAAAGTGACAGTTATAATCAGTGGGACAGAAAGTAACAGTTATCTGGGAAGAGAAAGTGACAGTTATAATCAGTGGGACAGAAAGTAACAGTTATCTGGGAAGAGAAAGTGACAGTTATAATCAGTAGGACAGAAAGTAACAGTTATCTGGGAAGAGAAAGTGACAGTTATAATCAGTGGGATAGAAAGTAACAGTTATCTGGGAAGAGAAAGTTACAGTTATAACCAGTGGGACAGAAAGTAACAGTTATCTGGGAAGAGAAAGTGACAGTTATAATCAGTGGGACAGAAAGTAACAGTTATCTGGGAAGAGAAAGTGACAGTTATAATCAGTGGGACAGAAAGTAACAGTTATCTGGGGGGGGAAAAACTATTGGGATCTCCGGGAAGGTTAACCCGGTCAACAAACACCCGCATAAGTCGGGTGTATCGGCCTAACAGCGCAAGAACACAGATCTGCTGTAAACAGGCACAACACAGTCACGTCCGAAAAAAAACTCTCCTGATGAACGCAGCAGAAGAAGAAGAAACTGTTGGGACAGAAAGTAACAATTATCTGGGTAAACAGAAGATACAGTTATAACTAGTGGGACAGAACTTAACAGTTACCTGGGTGAAAAGGAAGACACAGTTATAACTACAAAAATTAATAATTGTATGTGTAAAACGTTGTTACAGTAATAACTAGTCCGACAGAAAGTAGTAATTGTCTGAGGAAAGAAATATACAGTTATAATTTAAAAGAGAGAAAGTAACAGTTGTCTGTGAAGAGAAGTTACAATTGTACCTAATAAAAACTGGTTTGTGTAACTTAACATCCGCTCTAGCCTCAATGTTGTAACAATAGACGCGGTATTCAACTACACACGTGTCCAATTCATAACAAGAAAACATATGAGTAATTTTTTAATATATTAGTGTTGAGTTTTTTATATAGGTGTATCGGTGTGTGCTTGTTTGTGTGCTGACGAAGGCTTTCACCGCAACGCCTATTTTATCACTTGTGACCGTGTTCTAGTCAAGCTTATCGATTCTTCTTCCTGGGGCTGAGTGGTCTCGAGGTATGGTGTCCGCCTTCGAGTGCTGGAGGTCCTGGGTTCAAGCCCCGGTGAGGGCCGGGAGTTTTTCACGTGGACTTCTAGTAACAAAATGTCCCCTGGTCTCTGGGTAGTGAGATCGGACGCTCGTGTGTATTGTTGCGCACGTAAAAAATCTCTTGGCAGTTGGAAATCGAAAAAGAGAGCGTAACGGCGCTGCTCGGTCAAAATTTCGAGTTTAAAAATGTACCCAAAGTACTTCAGGATCCTTGCCGGTGCTACGGAATTCGTACACTTAGCTGAGATTTTCCGGACTCAGGCATGAGTTTGGAGTAGAACGGAGCACTTATGCGTTACACACATGTGCCGTGATGTTGATCCGTCGACTAAACTAAACTAAACTTCTTGTGTTGTTGATGATTCGCTCATGTTATGTAACATCCGACTGAGACGGGTTCCCCCGTTTTGAACTCAAGCGTAGTCCATACACTTGCTAGCACTTCTGGTGCACTGGACTGATTTTTGTGTGTGGATTAGTTTTCCCCAGTACTAGTGTCACTCGCCATTAAGCGAACCCACTCCGACGTCAGAGAAATCAAAGTCATAGACGAAAAATGAACATTTAAGTCCAACTGACCTGTGTATATGGGTTGAACCCGCTACCTCGCATCAGCACAACGAGCGCTCTTATGCATTCTACCATGCTGACCTCTTGTGAGTTAAATCATGAGCTTCAAATGATTGATTGAGTTAAGGCAGGAGCTAGACATGATTGAGTGAGTTAATGCAGGAGCTAGACATGATATGAGTGAGTTAAGGCAGGAGCTGTACGTGAGTGAGTGATTTAAATCAAGAGCTATACGTGATTGAGTTAATGCAGGGCTATACGTGAGTGAGTGAGTTAAATCAGGAGCTGTACGTGATTGAGTGAGTTAATGCAGGGGCTATACGTGAGTGACTGAGTTAAATCAGGAGCTCTACATTATTGAGTGAGTTAAATCAGGAGCTTTAAGTGAGTGAGTTAACAGGAGCTTTACGTTAGTGAGTGAGTTAAATCAGGTGCTTTAAATGAGTCAGTGAGTTAAATCAGGAACTTTGAGTTAGTGAGTGAGTTAAACCAGGAGCTATAAGTGAGTCAGTGAGTTAAATCAGGATGTTTATGTTAGGGAGTTAAATCAGGAGCTTTAAGTGAGTGAGTTAAATCAGGATCTCTAAGTGAGTGAATTAAATCAGGAGCTTTAAGTGATCGAGTGAGTTAAATCAGGATCTTTAAGTGAGTGAGTGAGTGAGTTAACTCAGGAGCTTTAATTGAATCTGTGAGTTAAATCAGGAGTTTTAAGTACAGCAAGAAGTATGTCTTTGCAGAATTTGCTAAAGATGTCGAATTAACTTCAGATCCAGCTCTGATTCCAGGCCAGGCTGTTGGGTCGGCCTGGAATCTATCTTATCGCGTGTGTAAGAGAGCACGCCCGTCTCACATTTCCTTAGGCTCGGGAGAAGACCACAACTCTCCAATCAACAGGCGAAGTTGCTATAACCACTACCGTAAACGGACCAATAGAAATGTACATGCCTTGACCTTTAGCCTTCCATCTACCGTCTCCTATGCAGCCTAGCACCACACTTAACACTACTTACTCAAGTGTAGACTTTGATTTAGTTGGCTTGAACAGACAGTAAAACACTCACTAATGAGTATATAGCCTTGGTTGTGTGTAGAAGATACGAGATATACGTCTGAGGACGTTACGCCAGCAGTTTTCTACTTTGACAGAAGTTTGAGGAAGTTCAGAAGCCAGGCGTGACCTAGTTCCAGATTCTGCGCGTGCCCGGATAGTTCCATGATGATGTGGCCAACATCTATCACCGCAAAAATCTTTGGTAATTTTCATTTTTGATTTACATTTTCCGTCTTTTCATTGTAGATTTGTATACATTTGATGTATCATGTTCCATTTACAAGCAATGCTTACATTTAGAACATTAAGGAAACGTTTATATATATATATATATATATATATATATATATATATATATATATATATATATATATATATATATATATATATGGCGGATGTGGTAATGTTATTTGCATGTTCTAAACACGACGTTGCAATCAACTTCTATTGACTATTTATTATAAACTAATCAGTGTTAGTTCAGCAATTTGCTATTGCTTTCTGAACGCCCGACGCCTCATACCAGCGAAATCAACGCAAAGCTGTGCTTCCATATCGCCCGCCATTGATTTCTAGCGAGGCCTATATGCTCTTGTTATGTCGACTTATGTTGCCTCTCTTCAACCATATTTGTAGTGGTGGATGTAAGTGGCGTCTCCACAATGTAGGTCAGTGCAGAGGATCGCCAGCACATTCAGACTGCTTTTGCTTGAGCACTTAACAGACTATTTACAGTTCGTCCATCTCTTGATGTTTTATCCCCACTTGTATATGTTGTTGGCTACTTTACGCACGACTTTCCTTCCATGTATGGTTCAGCAATAACAGTTTTTTTTAAGGGGGGGGGGTGGGGGGGGGGGGGGGGGGGGTCACCCGTTTTGAACTCAAGCTTTGCCCATTCACATTACTCTTCTTATAGTGCAATGGGCTGATTTTGCGTATGGATTATTTTCCCTATTACCAGTGTCCCTCGCCATCAGGTCAACCCATTCCGATTTCAGAGGTACTTGTAATTTACATCCCCGAGTCGAGGATGAGAAGTCAACATTTTAATCTAGTCCAGCTGACCTTTGTAGAGGCTGAACCCGCTACCCCGGCATCAGCACACCTGATGTTTAACAACGAACCCTCTTATCTGCCACGCCGACCTCACAATAACAGATGAAGCAACATAGTTAAGGATGTCTCAGTGTAGGTGTCAGGGAGGTACCACTTCTTGCCTGGGGAAACAACAGGGGAGATGGGCTCAATGGACCAATGAGTAAACTAGAAAAAGACATCGAAGTTCATTTTTTAAATTTTTTTGTTCGCATATCCTTTCCAGGCATCTTTCATCTGATTGTTGATTTCTTGGCAAGATTACGCTCATTAGTTTGCCATTGCTTTCTGAGCGACCGGCTCACATACCCTGTAAGTTACCGATGCGGAGAGAACCGCTACCAATTCTCCCACACGTCACTCACGAGAGTATACGGGATTGCGGAGAAAGCCGTGTAACACCCAGACCAGGGAGACATTGAAGTTCATACAAGAGACAATTGCAGATATAGACAAAATTACAGATATAGACAAAATTGCAGAGATAGACACATTTCAAGCGAGCAAAAGAAGAAGAAGACAAAAGTGTGGTTCCTGCCAGGGGCGAAGTATGAGGAGACGAATCCGGCGTGTTTACACACGGTGTGTTACCGGAACCATCAGCATTATACACATTACTACATTTGCTGGGGAGACTAAGCATCTGTGGTTTTTCCCGGAACACAAGGATGTCGATTCTTGGAAATCAAGATGGACGGGTCGGCATGATATTTTGCTAAGGTGTCAACGCGACCGAAATATTAAGAGCCCTGGCTCTGAAACTTCTCTCAGAAATCAATGGCAAACTACTGAAAATAAATTTGCCCAGGAAATCAACCTAGGGTTGATGGCAGCGTCCTGCAGTGGGCATGAGGCACGTCTTCTATTGTGCTCAAAATATTTGTCAAGCCGCGCCCAGTTAGCTGCTGTCTTTTGCAGGGCATTTCAATCAACCCCAGCATTTATTGGCTGTTTATGATGTTTTTCGCAGTTTTGCCTTCAGGCATGTAAAGATATATACGAGGGGACGTCAATTGAAAACCTTAAAAGTGTGATATAAATTACAATAACCATGCCATTTTCTTTCTAACCAGCCAGTATTGTAGTTAAGGGTGTCAAGAGTGATAAGCACGTGAGCGAAATTTAAGTAACCATGGGGTGAGATATCAAGTGTGTTTCAGCACTTGACACAACGGTGACGAATATGTTGACGTGGTAAGGACAGTTTAGAGATTGCCACCCCCACTTTTGACATGCACCAAAGAGGAGCAGCGTTCTGATATGGTTTTTGTTTTATCCGTGGAGGGATGAAACCTATAGAAATCCATCGGTGAATGGTTTCCAGCATATCGATGCATGTCTGTCAATACAGCAAGTGTATGAATGAAGTTTCCAGTATATCGATGCATGTCTGTCAGTACAATAAATGTATAAATGTAGGTAGTAGGAATTTTCAATGCAGCGTCACTTCTGTGACAGACTGTTCACGACCGGGCCACGCACACCGAGTGGTGACCCCAGATTCGATTTTTCTACAGGAATCCAAGCACTTTATCGGGATTGGATCACTTGCATTGAACGCAGTGGTGGCTACATCGAAAAATGATACATACATTCGTTCTTTGCTTTTTTAGAATATATTAACAAAGAAAAAAACAAACAAAAAATTCAGGTTTTCAGTTAAATCCCCCTCGTATCTCCTTTTGCAGGATGCTACAATCAACCGCAGCTTGGTTCTCTAGTCCGTTTTACGTTTAGTGGTTTGCCATTGCTTTCTGAACGAAGAGTCTACGTAAGTGTCCAAATCGCCGGTTTGTGAAACACACCCATCTCCCCGCTTTCAGCGCACAGGAAGTTGTAGTGCTTGCACGATAAACCTCTCGGCCACTTTATATAAATAATTGATAAAATAAGCAATGATGTACAGACCAAATGGAATCAGAAGAAGAGACCGACCATGCATCGATAGACAAAGGAAGAAGAGACCAACCACGCATCGATGTACAAAGGGAGAAGAACCAACCATGCATGGATAGACAAAGGAAGAAGAGACCAACCATGCATCGATGGACAAAGGGACTAACAGTGTCCATGGGTATCTCGATATATGAAGTCCATAAACGGGTACACTCCTACCCTTTTATGCGTCACCTCGACAGCGCAAGGTACAAGAGGAAAATATTAGATGATGATGATGATGATGATGAAGGTTATATATATATATATATATATATATATATATATATATATATATATATATATATATATATATATATATATATATATATATAAAAGGGCTGCGACCGATTAATGTAAATTTAATAGTTAACTTTTGAATAATTAACGATTAATTAATCGTTAATTTCGATTAAAGCAAAACAATTATAGTCATATAACTCACACTATAGTCGTATTTGTCAAATGCAAACAGACGAGTATGTTGACAGTATTTGCTTCAAGTGACGAGCGCGTCTTATTAACAATATAACCATGCAGAGCTGAACAATCGTTCACATGGAACTGAGGTAGCCGGTATGCACAGAATGGTCTTGGCAAGGAATGCCAATTTTGGATATCGATGTTCATTAAGTTTCCACCATTGTAAAGGGTCAACCGATTCAGCAACTTTCTTATCCATTTCAGACTCAATTAGCTTAATACTCTCTTCATTTGGTTCACATATAGTTTCATTGTCAATGTCAGTATCATTCGTTGCAGCAGTCTCCATCTGCTCATCATGAACATTAACTGCTATTTGTTGTTCAATACGTGACCAAGTTCGTTCTTTTGCATCTTTTGACAAACACTTCAGGTATTTGTAGCGTGGATCAAGTGCTGTTGCAATCTGTAGTATTTAAATACTTGTCATATTAGCTACACGTTCACTGAAGTCATTAATACATGCTGCCTTAAATTTAGCTATGTAGCCCGGATCATCATCGTGTACAGTCATATGCTTTGTCAACGATGATAGCAGTGGCAATACACAGCTACATGAAACATAATCTTGACCGCCAAGCAGGACCGTGGTCTGACAGAATAAGTCCAAAACTTTGACATATTTCGAAATCTTCTCCCAATCTGAACCTGACAGTTTTGGACCTTTGTATTGCTTCTTTTCATCTGACATGTAGACAGTTAATGCTTCTCTGACCTGTAGAAGACTCTGTAGCATAATAAACATACTGTTTCATCTTGTTGGTACATCTTGCTGCAGCTTACACAATGGTGACTCAGTACAATTTTGCAACTCGGTTGTGTTTGCAGCACTATGTTTAAAATGTCCGACAATTTTTCGACATCCGGTTCATTTGTATAAGTGATGGGAGAAAAGTTTTCGATTAATCGTTAAAAAAAATTAATCGTTAAAAAAAATTAACGATTAATCGATTAATTAATCGTTAACTTCCGCAGCCATAATATATATATATATATATATATATATATATATATATATATATATATATATATATATATATATATATATATATATATATATATATACATGCCGGCTTCCTGGCCTAGAGGTTAGCGACTTTTCTCCGTAATCTCGCATACTCTCGTAAGTAACGTGACGACGGTGAGAATCAGCAGTGGTTCGGGTTCGAATCGCGTCGGTAACTTACGGGGTATGTGAGCCGGCCGCTCAAAAAGAAATGACAAACTACTGAGCGTAGTCTTGCCAAGAAATCAACAATCAGCTGAAAGATGCTGAGGTTGACAGCGATGTCCTGTAAAGGATATGCAAACATGTTTAAATTCATGTTCCCGCCTTGCTCACCCTCACGGCAAGTCTCACCCTATGCATGATTATTTAGATCCCGCTCACTTTGGGTCAGTTGCCTGCTGGTGAACTCTGACCTCTCGTGATCAACCTGAAGCACGTATGTGTAGTTGGGCAAGCAGGCAAGCCTAGCGCCTGCAACAACATCTGGAACACATATTTGTGAAGGGCGGTTGTTGTACGCAGTTCCCGTCTGCACAATCGCATGTTCCTGGTGGTCCAGATCAGGGTTTCTCAAACTGTTGAGGATTGCAGGACCCGACAGTAATTCTAGCCATCAGTCCTATATTTATTAGTGCAAAGATTAAAAAAAAAAAAAAACAACAACTGGTTATTCTAATAAACAAAAAACTTAAAAAATCATCTTATGGCTTAGATATACATCCAATGTTATAGTGTCTGATAAATTAGATATATATACATATCGTGACATCCGATGTTATAGTGTATGGTGAATTAGATATTTAGACGTATATATGTCACAGACGGCGTAAACTATACACTAATACGTAATGCCAAAATATAGAGTGAGTTGAGTTAAATCAAGAACCGACATCACAGCACTCGTGGCGTTCCCAGACACGTTTCATCCCCATCTTTAACAACCAGCGAAGAGTTCAGACACTAACGGTACCAGTTGAACTCTGATTATGTTTCCGGCTGACCTTTCCTCGGAGTACCTAATGTCTGACAGGATCCTCTGGTCACTATGTCTTACCATTCTCTCGCAGGCTATGATGGTTTATCGGCTTTTCTACACATGATTATCCAAAAGAAACCTTGGGATTTCTGCCTTGTCGTGCACCGATCTTCCACCCATCGGAGTAGACCCGTCCAGTGTGTCCGCCTGCTTTCTTTCCTAACACGAGCATGCCCTGGGGAATAGATCCAGCAGTTGCTCTCTATTATTTTAATCTTGAGCTGAAGCATGCAACCTTTACTTTTGTATGGACGTGAAGCGTGGACAATTAGCAGACAGGCAGAAAAATATAAAACGGCAGTGGAAATGTGGTTCCTGGTGAAAATGCGAAGAATACAATGGGCAGATTGGAGATCTGAAATACCGGTGAGCTGAAGCATGCAACCTTTACTTACAATGGGCAGATTAAAAAAAAAAACCAATGAGCAAGTCCTACAAGAAACACATGAAAACCATAAACTGATTGGAGAAATTGGACGTAGACAGTGGAGATTTTTGGGGCACGTTCTGAGAAGAAATAAACGGGTTTGCTCTTCTGGTAGGGCGCCTGAACTGAGCAGACAGGAAGATCGGGTTGTCTTGTTGTTGCACCAAACCAACACGCGATGATGAAAAACTAGAAAACAAACGTAAAGGAGTTCGGGCCGCTGATCGGGGGAACAACTTGAGGCTTACACTTAAACTCTCTGCCTTTGCCTACAACGAGTCCTTACGAGGACTGGACATAACCGTGACCAGCCACTGGGAGGACAACACAAGAAACAACAAGCACGTAGTAGGCCCGACCAAGAGCTGGTCTTATCAGGGCCAGCCTAAGACAGAAAGTAAACAACCAGATAGCACAAAATAGCTTTAGTTGACGAACAGAGCGGAACCAATAACACCAATAGGAATTAGGACTAACAGTCCACGCAACCACGGCTCTCAACAATAACCACCGCTGAGGAAGCAGGTTAGAAGAGACCGAATTTAGAATTTTTTTTTTTTTTTTTTGGAAAATTGGAATTGGAATTAGAAGAAATAAACTGGCGAACTTGGTGATAACTGGCAAGAATGAGGGGGTAAAAACACGGGGAAGGCAGAGAAGTAAGAGTCTGGATGGCTTGGTCACAAGTCATGTTTGAGACAAAAAACACAGAGCTGAACCACGACTCTGGTAATCATAAGAGATGGCGAAACATGACCGCACACGCTTAACGGCATGGCACATGATGAATAAACCAAAATTATAGACTGGAAAGAATATGCTAGACTATGTCATCAAAGCGAAAATCTAGAATTCTTGAGATCCATTCCCCTTCGTCGTGAAGATGGCAGCTTAGTTGATAGGAACAACACAAATAATAATGTTTCTGGAGGATATGAGCACTTGATCTTAAACTGCCGGTGCGCTAATGCCGATGTTCAACCCCTACACCAGTCGGCTGAACTAAATCATTGACTTCTCGTGCTTGACTTGAACGTGAATTACAACAACCTCTGAAGTCGGAGTGAGTTCGCTTGATGGCGAGGGACACTGGTCCCGAGGAAAGCAAATCTACACGTAAAATCAGTCCAGTGCAATTCCCAGTATTGTCATCTACTAGAAGTAGTGGCACATGTATCGACTACGTTTGAGTTCAAAACTAGCGAACGCAAGAGAAAACATGATTCTGTAATTTCAACTGGGTTTATTTTGTAGCCGAGCATATGTATGCAAGAGACGGCTGAACAATTTTGAATATTTCGATATGAAACATACGGGCCTACAGCCACGAAAACACATTAAGTAAAACGTGTTGGTAATAACTTAGTACGAACTATGGGACTACGAAAACACACAGTCTTTAACTTGTCTATTCTATATTGTTAAATATCTGATAACTAAGTAGGAAGTATGAAACCACGAAAATACACACTCAACATATTTGTGTTGTTAAATGTCTGATAAATGAAGACGAATTATGAGATCACGAAAACACATACCGAATATATTTGTATTGTTAAATGTCTGATAAATGAAGACGAACTATGAGACCACGAAAACACATTTTCTTTAACTTGCTTGTGTTGTTAAATGGCTGATAACTTAGTATAAACTGTCAAGCCACCGAAACAGATATTCAATGTTTGTTGAGTAAGTTACATGTCCTTTACATGACGTCGCAGTCAACCACAGTATTTATTGGCTATTTGTGATTTACTAGTCAAGTTTAGTAGTTTGCCATGCTTACTGAACGACCGATGCTCAAATGACTCTATGAAATACAATCGAGGCGGTCTGCTTACAAATGGCATTCAGCTGTGTTTCCAGCGCGATGTGCGGGACTGGGAATCTACATCAGACAAGTGTGGCTATTTACTTCACCACAGCGCCCGGTTCTTGTATTGTTAACTGTCTGATATTGTGTACGAAATATGAGCCCACGAAAACACATATTCGTTAACTTGTCTGGGTTTATTAAAATGTCTAACATCTTGACGGGGCCGCGGTGACACAGTGGTTAGTGCGCTGGCCTGCCTAGACAAGACCCGCGTTCAATTCCCAGCAGAGGCAGGATTATTTGTCCCTCACCAAAATGAGTACCAGAAAATTTACATAATTTTCCATGACTTGTCTTGGAAGAAAAAACTAGGAAGAAGGGAACTGGTCACTAGACCTCATATGTCAGAATATATGAAGATCCTGACACTTCACTACCCCATCTGCAGTATTTGCCATGGGGATTATGTTTACCTGGGAATATCTTGGTACGAAATATCTACTCACGAAGACATACTCTCTAGCTTATTTATATCGTGATATCTCTAAAGCCGTGACGCTAAATATGAAACCACAAATACACATGTTCGTTTTTTTGTCCGTATTAGTTAAATGTCTAATCGCTTGGTGACTTATGTAATTTTATTATTTCTGATACTGCCTGTGGACCATACACAGACTCGCGGTTGGTCTGTCATGCATTGCGCTTGTTAATCCCGCTCTGTGATAGAAACAAGGATAATCCCGAATTTGATAAATAAGTTAAAAGGATCAGTTCAGTACAGATTACCGTTTTTGCACTTCAGACATGACCACGGTTGTTCTGGTCCCTTCTCCCTCAATCCTATAAGCACACAACTGATTGTCCAATTTTAGTAATAGTTGACCCATCAACTTGTGCGCTTAGTGTGCTGTTCTTTTCCGTCCACTCCCATGTCAACCCCAAATTCCCCCATTCCAGCTATCAATGAGGGCTCATTTAGCTGACAAGTCCACGTTTCAGTCCAAACCTCCAAGAGCGTCCACGCAGACGACGGTCGATGCGCGATGACCCTGTGGTATTGTGACAGAACCAGCCAGCCCGTATGCCCTTTCACTGCCCGTATGCCCTTTCACTGCCCGCGACGCTCGCGTGCCCCGGTGTAAGGATGTTAATAGATATTGATTTGCGCTTATAAATCTCAAGGGAGGAGAAGTAGCGTCAGAAAACACGCCAGACAGAAATATTGAAAGTTTTGAATACACAAGCTAGTTGGTCGAGCTTAAAAGTACACTTGCTGCTTCAGTAATGCTGCCGTGTTATTGGAAGTCATAAACAAAACTCATTTTACTGCCTATGGGGGTCTTGGGCCTGAGGAATTAAGGCCGCCTGGCTAGTGCAGTCGCCACAAACTGTGCAGGTTAGGTTATTTTTTTTTGCCCCCGACAGAAAAATAACCCACGCCTTACCGAGGCTTCGAACCCGGGTCTCCCAAAGAAGAACCCGGGTCTTCAGAAGGATAACCCGACGCTCTTAGCCACTCGACCAGTCGCTCCTCGTTACTGGAAGTATGTGGGTTAAATTAGCAAGTAGATTTATGTTTCTTCTGTTGGCATCTTTCTTTTTCTGCATTTTAAATTGCCTACGCGGGTGGCTCGTGCTAAGAGGTAAAAGAAGTAGCTGAGGGTTCAGGGGGAAGGTTAATGGCCAGAGTTTAGTGCAGGAGAGCCAGGCATATGATACCACTGACATCTAATATGAGAATGGGGGTGCTGTGTTTCGCTGGCTGGAGGACAAATAGCACACACCTGTCGCGATTGTTACGGACTCACAGTGCAATCTGAGAAGGGCGAAGACAATGCTTCGTGCAGACTGGCATGCTTTAATAAACAAAAACAAAAAAACAAAAAAACAATCAAAGGAAATAAGAATCCGTTGGCTCTGTCCACAGGACGTGCTGGTTTATTGGGAAACTAGCAAGCAGACACCGCGTGGGTAGGGTATTGGTGCACCATAATTCAGATGTGGCAAGGGTCCTCTCGGATCATGTATCTTACGAAAATAAAGATAAATCTTCATGGCCTGTAGAGAACGGTGCCCAGGGAGTGACCAGAACACCCGACTAACATTCAGAATTCATAGGAAAGGCCAGACGGACACATATTTTGACTGCAGGGGCACCATTAATATTGGGACTCTTCAAAATGACGACGGAGCGCTTATGGGAATGTTCCGTGTGCAGTCATGTTGTATATTTGACTCAACTCACTAAATTAACTCTCACTGTTCGCGCTCAGAAACCCTTGTTGTTTGCAAGTATTGTGAATACGTTTCGCATCATGATTGGTAATTGTAATTTGTAGCTCATATCAGGATTGGTAATGGTAATTTGTAGCTCATGTGTGCCCTAGAGATTTTACGCGCTTAAACTTCCTCTTCTGACCGCGGCGTAGTGGCTTCGTTCGAAACATCGGCCGCCTGGACTTAAATGTTTAACTTCTCGTCCTTAACTCGGGGAGTAAATTAACGAGTACCTCTGAAGTCGTAGAAGTAATGCCTGATGGCGAGGGACACTGGTAATAGGGACAACTAACCCTCTCACAACATCAGTCATGTGCACTCACTAGTAGTAGCACCAACTTATAGCATAGGGTTCAACCAGTTGACACATATCCACTTTATGTCCTCCCCATATAATTCATCATTGTCACTAAATCGCCTGGGTCTCCCTCTTTTTGGTTTCCCCCCGTGGGTTCCAGAGAAAGGATTGTCTAGTTACACTATTATCATATTTTCTCAATGTTTGTTCCATGGGTTCTTGAGAAAGGATATTCTGCTTACATTGTTATCATGTTTTCTCAGTGTTTGTTCCGTGGGTTTAGAGAAAGGATTGTCTAGTTACATTATTGTCATGTTTTCTCAATGTTTGTTCCGTGGGTTCCAGAGAAAGGATGGTCTAGTTACATTATTGTCATGTTTTCTCAATGTTTGTTCCTTGGGTTCTTGAGAAAGGATATTCTGCTTACATTATTATCATGTTTTCTCAGTGTTTGTTCCGTGGGTTTAGAGAAAGGATTGTCTAGTTACATTATTGTCATGTTTTCTCAATGTTTGTTCCGTGGGTTCCAGAGAAAGGATGGTCTAGTTACATTATTGTCATGTTTTCTCAATGTTTGTTCCGTGGGTTCCAGAGAAAGGATGGTCTAGTTACATTATTGGCATGTTTTCTCAGTGTTTGTTCCGTGGGTTCCAGAGAAAGGATTGTCTAGTTACATTATTGTCATGTTTTCTCAATGTTTGTTCCGTGGGTTCCAGAGAAAGGATGGACTTGTTACATTATTGTCATGTTTTCTAAATGTTTGTTCCATGGGTTCCACTCTTGATTCGCTGAAATCTATTTCTCTCCCTAAGACGTGATTTAGGGGCGGTGAACGACATCAAAGACATTTTACAACCACATGGAAAGACACTATCCGGGTCCACCTTTGGAGCGCTGGGATTTATAGGAATCCACACGACACTTGACGGCAAAAGTCGAAGATGATGATGATGAACGCGTTTGACAATTCTCCAACAGATATACTGAATCGAAATTAGTTGCAGACAGTTATGATGATACTTGTGGTGATTTCGATGGTATGGACGTCGGTAGTTCAGAAAGCAATTGCAAGCTTCTGAACGTAAATAGTATGGCGTAGTAAATTACAAAACAGCCAGAAAATGCTGCGTTTGATTGCGACATCCTTAGAGGGCATGCAGCTATTTTTACAAACCACTGTTATACTATTTTATTCGTATTCTGAACATGCACCAGGAAATGAATGTTTGTAGTCGATTATAAATTACAGTACAACTGTATGTTCTGTTACATGTCTGATTACTAGGGCATAGAGTCGGGGATGTGTTTCCTTCTGTGTGTTCTTTTTTTTCCCGAATGGAAGTCCGTCACAGGCAGTACTTCTTCTTCTTCTTCTTCTTCTTCTTCTTCTTCTTCTTCTTCTTCTTCTTCTTCTTCTTCTTCTTCTTCTTCTTCTTCTTCTTCTTCTTCTTCTTCTTTTCCTTCTCCTCCTTCTCCTTCTTCTCCTCCTCCTCCTCCTTCTTCTTCTTCTTCTTCTTTTTCTTCTTCTTCTTCTTCTTCTTCTTCTTCTTCTTCTTCTTCTTCTTCTTCTTCTTCTTCTTCTTCTTCTTCTTCTTCTTCTTCTTCTTCTTCTTCTTCTTCTTCTTCTTCTTCTTCTTCTTCTTCTTCTTCTTCTTCTTCTTCTTCTTCTTCTTCTTCTTCTAGCCAGTCCCTTACCACGAGTGAACCATGTAGCTTCTTAGTACGAAGCCGACACCGATCCCTCTAAACCCCACCCCATAACGTACGAGTGTGGGACATGCCCAATTTCTTTATCTGGTCCATCTCCAGGCTAGAGCCAACACGAGTATATGAATCTGACATAGGTCCAAGCCTGATACAACGGACGCGAACATTAACACAACTACCTACTTACTAAACCACATCGAGTGTTCTTAATTACGAGTGTCAATAAGACACAGGCTGAGAAACGTTGTCTGTGCAAATTTGTTCCTAACTAGGTCAACGGTTCATTTCCTGTTTGCAGTGAGTGAAATTTGCCTTACAGGGATGGTGAATTTAATCAGCAGTGTGTACGTTTGCCAATGTGTGCCCGTGTGTGAGCTGTTTTGTCTGTGTGCAGTTTGTGAACTGTAGCACGCCTAGCAGCGGATAGCGCTGAGATACTGCGTGTTGTTGTATTCGGGCGTTCACATGCGTCGTATTACAACAGACAGCTATGACAAGCGCCAAAGCACAGTCGATGTAAACCGAAACTCTGCCCCACATAACTGACAAGCGAGGTAAAACCGGACTTGAGAACAACGTTGTGTATCATCAGCCATGCTGTGAGGTCAGAATCGCCGAATAGCTCAGAGCTTTCTCTCTTAAACTTCCTGTGTGCTGAGCCAAGGCAGCGGGTTCAACCCCTACACGGGTCAATTGGACTAAAATGTTGACTCCTCGTCATTGACTTGAGGACGCAAGTTACAAGTACCTCAGCAGTCGAAATGTGTTCGGACTGATGGTGAGGGACACTGGTAATAGGGAAAGCAAATCCACATGCAAAAATCAGTATAGTACACTAGATATAGGAGCACGTGTATGGATTACGCTTAAGTGTGTATGGATTACGCTTGAGTTTGTATGGATTACGCTTGAGTTTGTATGGATTACACTTGAGTTTGTATGGATTACGCTTGAGTTTGTATGGATTACGCTTGAGTTTGTATGGATTACACTTGAGTTTGTATGGATTACGCTTGAGTTTGTATGTATTACGCTTGAGTTTGTATGTATTACGCTTGAGTTTGTATAGATTACGCTTGAGTTAAAAAAAAAAAATAAAATAAATAAACATCAATGCTGGAGGAACAGATACATTTAAGGACGCCTGGGAATCTGCTTCCTCGTCCAGAGTGAGGGAGATAGGAGTGAAGTGGGGAGCCGTCAAACATGAACTTTTTGTAACAGAACAAGACCTTCGAATAACCAACACAGAACTGGTATACACTCTGGCCGGGAGTTCAAGGTTGAGATAGGAGCTCCCGTGGACTTGTCCGGAGTGCCATGATGATGATCTTCACTAATCATAAATGTTATGTATGTACGTGTGCATATATGCGCGTGCGTGTGTGCGTGTGTAATGTTTATAGTACTCTGTGCAGTATGCATTCACTGAACGTATACCTTGATATATCAACTCCAATGGCCACCCTTTCTGTCCGAGATGGGCGCTGTTTTAAAATACCATTTTGTGTCGGAACAGAATAATGGAATAATTGGCAAAAGATATGAATTAATTTATCGCCAGGCGCAGAGATCATCGACTTCTTACACTGTAAGCGACAGAGTTAAAGTAATATTTTAGATTAGATTATCATAGATTAGCTTATCTTAGATTAGATTAGTTTAACTTAGCGTAGATTTGCTTATCTCAGATTAGCTTATCTTACATTAGATTAGATTAGAATAGATTAGATTAGATTGGGAGTCTCCGTGGCGAAGTGATCAAGTTGTATGCCTCGCGCTTCGAATGTTGTAGGTTCAATTCCTAGCTACATCGTTCGGTTCTCGAGTGCACTTTTCTCCGAGACTCCTGGCGGTCGTCGCTGGAGTTACGGAGTTCGTGCTGTATGCGACGCTTTTCGGCGGGCCGCCCTACGGAAAGAGACCGAGCCATATGGGATAACACCCTAGATTAGATTAGATTAGATGCACGTCCTTCACAGGACGTTGCAATCAACCTTATAATTTACTTGTCGTGGTGGGATTTTAATAGACAATTTTACGTTCAGTATTTTGCCATTTGTTCTTAATATCCGACACCTCATGTCGCCGAAATCAACGCAGAGCGACCTGCTGTCAGATCGCATGAAGCGGATTTAGAACTCTGGACTTGGTTTCACGTGGACTTGTGAAACTGCGTTTCACTAATACTTGCGTGACAGACCCGACTGGAATAAAAGTTTTTGTTACTGTCCCGAAGTAAGTTTTCTGCTATGGGCCTGCGATATGATAGCGCCATCACATTTGTGTAGATCTTAGAGCAAGGAGGAGGAGGCGGGCAGTCTTTTCTTCACCTTGACCAGCGACGAGCCCAGGCGTTGAACCCGCGTCCGACAGTGATCATGACATTACCAGTGCAACCTCAAGAGACCTCACAGCCAACCAACCAAATACGCAAACAACCTCAAGAGACCTCACAGCCAACCAACCAAATACGCAAACAGCCAACCAACCAAATACGCAAACAGCCAACCAACCAAATACGCAAACAATCTCAAGAGACCTCACAGCCAACCAACCAAATACGCAAACAACCTCAAGAGACCTCACAGCCAACCAACCAAATACGCAAACAACCTCAAGAGACCTTATAGCCAACCAACCAACCAACCAACCACGCAAACAACCTCAAGAGACCTCTAACCAACCAACCAACCAACTAGCCAACCACGCAAACAACATCAGGAGACCGTCCAGCCAACCAACCAACCACACAAACAAACAACCTCAAGAGACCTTCCGGCCAACCAACCACGCAAACAACCCACCACGCAAACAACCCATCCACCCCGCCACTTTATTTTATTGTCCCCCAACACGCCAAATTTCCCTGACCTTGTAAGATCTAAAGTTTGATACTCCTATGGTGGTATTTTGTTTTTTTAATGTGGTACTGGTTACCCCTTTATTCACAGACAGCCAGACACGCCGATGGAGGCCCTTAGTTCAAAGGGAATTCACCAGTCAGGCAGACGATCATGAAACCAGCAATATAAATGTTTTCCAGTGGTTCCTAAACTTTCAACATGCACCTACATGACCCCGAGATCACGTTTCCAAAACCCACATATATCAATGTTCATGTTCATTTTTGGGTTGAAAATGGCTGTAATGAGTCTTTGGCACCTTCTGGTCTGGTCTGCCTTTCACACTCAAACAGGCTGGTCTAATCCAGCTCTTGATGGTTTCTAACAACGTAAAAGTGCCCTCATTTTGCACTCTCGCTCGATTTCTCTCAGAAGTTTTGTCTCTAGGGTATCTCTCAACGAGGGGCTGTCTCTTTATACGTCGAATGTGTTTCATTTGTTTAGACAGATCTCATTAAGTGCCTGCTTTTTTCTGTCTTAATGTTTGTAAGGCATCTTTCCCTATATGATATACTCGCGTAATAGAGAGGAGGGAAGGAGATAGAGAGAAGAAGGAGGGAGACAGAAGGATGACTGTATGGATAGAAGATAAATGAATACATAGACAGGCATACAGAGAAGAGAGAGAGAGAGAGAGAGAGAGAGAGAGAGAGAGAGAGAGGTGGATGAATGTATGGATAGAAAGAGAGTGAGAGAGAGAAGGATGGATGTCTGGATAGATAGAGAGGTGGGATGGATGGATGGATGGTTAGACAGAGAGAGAAAGAGAAAGAAGGATGGATGTAAGGATAGATAGGTGGAGAGAGAGACAGAGAGAGAGAGAGAGAGAGAGAGAGAGAGAGAAAAGAGGGGCGGATGTATGGATAGATAGAAAGAGAGAGGGGGGGGGAGGGAAGGATGTATGGATATACAGACATAGAGAGAGAGTAGAGGGATGGATAGATGCATAGTTGGGTGGTAAGACAGACAGAGAGAGAGAGAGAGAGAGAGAGAGGGGAGACAGGGATGTATGAATAGACAAGCTCACACACATTCACGCACAAAGAGAGAAGGAGAGATAGAGAGAGAGAGAACGAACGAACGCCCGAACAAACTTTATTTTCAAAGGGTTAAGAATTGGGCACGCAGGCCCGTCTAACATTCTGCCCTTCTATCACTCTCTTTCATACATTATTTCATTCACACATCATTCAAGGCTAACAGAGAACAGCAACAATATAAAAGATATGCATTATAAAGGCATGGGCAAAAATGCGAACATCAAAACTACACGACACAGTAAAATTAGAAAATGGTATGACACTTGTTATTAGCCATGTGGAATATACTGGCCTACCAAAAGGGGACTGGCTGTTATACTAGGGTTTTGTTATTATTATTATTATCTCTATTATTAAGGGGGAAGATAATCCGTACTGAGATAGTGTTCGAGTAATTTGCGATTATATGAATAGGGATTGGTGATGTCTTTGATTTCTTGTGGAAGATTGTTCCACAGCTGAGCTGCAGAGTACGTTAAGCTTGTTTTGTATAAGTCAATCCTAGGCTTCGGAATGTGTAATATATTTAAACGTTTACTGTGTCTAGCATTATATTTAAACAATGGCCAAAGGAGAGCGTTGGAGAAAAAATGGTGTTGGAGAGAGAGAGAGAGAGAGAGAGAGAGAGAGAGAGAGAGAGAGAGAGAAAAGAGAGAGAGAGAGAGAAAAAAAAAGAGAGAGAGGGGGAGGGATGTATGAATAGACAAGCACACACACATTCACGCAGAGAGAGAGAGAGAGAGAGAGAGAGAGATAGAGAGAGAGAGAGAGAGAGAGAAAAGAGAGAGAGGGAGGGATGTATGAATAGACAAGCACACACACATTCACGCACAGAGAAAGAGAGAGAGAAAGAGAGAGAAAAGAGAGAGAGGGAGGGATGTATGAATAGACAAGCACACACACATTCACGCACAGCGAGAGAGAGAGAGAGAGAGAGAGAGAGAGAGAGAGAGAGAGAGAGAGAGAGAGAAGGGAGAGAGAGAGAGAGAGAGAATACACAAGTACTTTATTTTCAAAGGGCTTTGAATTGGGCACGCAGGCCCGTCTAACATTCAACCCTTGTTATCTCTCTCCTCACATGAGTTATGTCAACCACACATCACTTATTAGGTCAGTATTAAACAACGACAATAATGTATGCATATATTATACACTGACCATGTAAACGTTGGGCGGAGGGAATAGCAGAGTCCATGGGAATATCGATACATGAAGCCCATAATCGGGCACCCTCACGATGTTTATACTTCACCTCGACACCGCAAGGTACAAGAGGAACATGATGAGATGAGATGAGATGAGATATATTATACACGTTCAAGAAATGTGCAAAGGACATTACTACATGGCTAATTACTACTAGTTAATTACTATAGTCAGTGTGGGGGTCGGCATGACCGAATGGATAAGAACGCTCATCCTTAAATATCCGGTGTGCTGATGCCGACGCAACGGGTTCTGCACAGGTCAGTTGGACTAAGAATTTTTTGACTCCTCTTCCTTGACTTGGAGATGAAAGTTACAAGTACCTCTGATGTCGGGGTGGATTCGTCTGATGGCCAGAGACACTAATCATAGGGAAAGCTAACCCACACGTAAAATTCAGCCCAGTGCTACTAGAAGTAATGTGTATGCTCTACGCTTGAGTTACAAGAGGACGAGTGCAAATAAAAAAAAGGTGCCATCTTGAACAATATGACTCACAACTCACACAATCACCAGGCTCAGGAGAGGTCTGTGGTACTTTTCTAAATATCTCTTTGCCTTCCCTTTGCTCTTTTCCCCCATTAACTTTGCTAACTGCTAACTGTTTCAAGTTTGCCTGTTCTTGGTTTAAAGATTAAAGTTAATGGCATATCCTTTACATAACGTTGCAGTCAATCCCATAATTTTTGGCTGTTTGTGATCTCTTGGCAAGTTTACCTCCAGTAGTTTGCCATTATTTTCTGAACGACCGGCACCCATACCACTTTATAAAACACCCAACGCAAGGTGGTCTGCTGCCAAATCGCCCGCAGATGTGTTTCGAACACGGTATGCGGGATTGCGTACTGCGTCCGCACTCCTTCGCCACGGTGCCGGGTTTCTTGGTATTACCTTCGGTTAATCCTAAACACCCTATGTGTCTGCCAAACACCTCAAGGGGCCCATAACGTCCAGTTATAGAACCGCTGAAGTAAACAGTCTATACTGGCCAGTGACTCATCTAATTGAAATGCCAAATACAGTTTAGCAATTCCCTGGCGATTCCACTGACGTCCCGGCTCTCAAGACATCAGGGAGGGCAGAAGTGCTAACGTATTAGGACGGAAATAATTAAAAACGTATGAATAGAATAAATGAATCTACAAATTGGTTTTTCTCTCTTTACTTTTAGGTCTTTGTGCCGTTTGTTTCCTTATAGTGCTTCCGTTGTTTCTTCTTTTTGGTTTTTAGTTGCTGAAACGTTGTTTGTCAGTGTTGTTATCTTTAGTAACATTCCCTCCCCCTCCGCCTCCTTTTTTCTCATACTCCTACTCTTCCTCTTGTATCTCCACCTCCTCCCCCTCCCCTCCTCCTCCTTCTTCTTCTTCTTCTTCTTCTTCTTCTTCTTCTTCTTCTTCTTCTTCTTCTTCTTCTTCTTCTTCTTCTTCTTCTTCACTTCATCTTCTCTACTTCTTCTTCTCCCCTACTTCATCTTCTTTTTCTTCTTCTTCTTCTCCACTACTTCTTATTTTTCTTCTCCCATTCTTCTTCTCCTCTCCTACTTCTTCTTGTTCCCCCTTCTCCTTATTCTCCTCCTACTTCTTCTCCTTATTATTATTATCATTATTAGTATACACCCCCTCCCTTCTTCTTCTCCACCACCTCATCCTCCTCCTTCTTCTTCTTCTTCTTCGTCTTCTTCTTCTTCGTCTCCCCCCCCTCCTCCTTCGTCTTCTACTTCGGAACTAAAATAGCCTCATTCTATCTCTTAAAGACAGTATTCTGTCCCGGGTACCCCAGCACCGCTTAGTTTTGCCACTGTGTTTATTCTCGTGACACCAATAACCTTAATAATAGTCATGCGTTACCACTTGATTGTGCCACTCGATGGGATGTTCCTTTGAAAATAACTATTTCTCAATTATAAAAGTAACACGATCGCCATTTGGTATCAAGCTTCACATTCTAGTTTTGTATGTCTAAAGTCAGTTTTGGTTAAAGTTATTTTTACATCTAAATAATCTGATGTCTTCATGTTTTTCTGTCGTCACTTTACGTTTGTTGCCACTCCCTATAGTTGACAAGGCTAGTTAAAAAATTGAACCATAATGAAACAAATCTTCTCTGAGACAAAGCGTAACTCCGTCTAGACTTTCACAAAAAATATGCAGCGACGGAGTTAAAACCCTTAGCTTTATAAGACTATTGGGAATGGTGAAGTTTTTGTCCCCCCGCCCACCTTCCCTGAAGCTTCCAGAATTATCGACTTATACATAAATAAGTAACAGTATGGCGAGCTAGGAGTCGCCGTCATAATGATTAGTGAACTGCGTTTCTCAGGGATTCCAAAGCCGTTTACATCGAAGGTACCATAGCAGTTGACATGACAGAAGCAGGAACTGTTATAATATTCTTTATTTTATACTAACATTAGTCTCATGTGCTATACAGAACGTCGCAGTCAACCATATCATTTTTAGCTGTTTGTGATTTTTCTACTTTCAGTAAGTTTGCATTGTTTCCTGAACGACAGACGCTCACATCAATGTTAAATACAACGCAAGGTGGTTTGCTTGCTTCTAAATCGCCTGCATCACTAACATTCAATAACGACAGTCGTTTAGGTCTTATCTTTCGACCCCAATGGTGGCTTAGGGGCTGAGCGGTCTCGAGGTATGGAGTCCGCCTCAAGTGCTGAAGGTCCCGGGTTCAAACCCCGGTGAGGGACGGGACTTTTTCACGTGGACTTCGTGCAATAGAATGTCCCCTGGTCTCTGCGTAGTGAGATAGGGCGCCCGTGTGTTTTGTTGCGCACGTAACAAAACCCTCTGCAGTTGGAAATCGAAAAAGAGTAGCCTAACGGCGCTGCCCGGGCAACATTTCGAGCTAAAAATCTACCCAAAATATTTTCAGGATCCTCGCCGGTGCTACGGAGTTCGTGTGCACTGAGCTGAGTTTCTTCCTGACTCAGGCTTGAGTTAGGAGTAGAACGGAGCACTTATGGGTTACACACGTGTGCCGTGACGTTGGTCCGTCGACTAAACTAAACTAAACTGATCGCAATGGTTGCAAAGATCTTTTTGTTTTTGCGTTCAATAGTCTGGGGACGATAAATCTTTTTTGATTTTTAAATGGATACCAGAAGTTCTGGGAAAGCGCTACCAGCTGGGGTAATTCTGTCTGTACAATCATCTGACGTTATACTGTCTAAACAACGCGCTGACGTAATACTGTCCATATAACCAGCTGAAGTAACTCCAAGCAGCTATGTAAAACTGTCCATACAACTCTTCGCGTGCTGCCACCAAAGCCATGTGTCTAATCTGGAAATCTCCAATTGACTTTATGACGTGTTAGTTGGTTGGTTGGCTGGTTGATTGGTGGCTGATTGGCTGGTTGATTGGTGGCTGATTGGCTTGTTGATTGGTGATTGGCTGGTTGGTTGGCGTAAGAAGAAGAAGAAGAAGAAGAAGAAGAAGAAGAAGAAGAAGAAGAAGAAGAAGGAAGAAAAAAGTAGGAAGAAGGAGGACGAAGAAGGAAGAAGACTGGATGGTATGCCATGACAGGAACCTGTTGTGCCAACTGTTAGGACTATCAATGTTTTACAGGCCTGAGAGCAGAGAGCTATTTTTGACCAGTCTTTCCCTCCTGCAGTGCATGACGAGAGCTTGCATCGAACCCTGGTCTGATGCCACAATCAGGATAGCGCAGTAAACGAGCAGACCTTCTTTAAATATAGGACATCAAGGATCAACATCATTGCACACGGGACATCCCCGCACGTGCACCCTCCTCCCCACCACACTCCTTTAGGAGCTAACGAACAGGTGCCATGCTGATGAACAACAACAACAACAAAACTTTATTTTGAAAGGGTTAAGAATTGGGCACGCAGGCTCGTCTAACAGTGAGAGCCTGATTGAATGGTCCCCCTACATTTTCCTCTATGGGTTAAGTGTTGTCCCGGTCCGCCTGTTCACCCCATCTGGATCAGCTCATCCAGATGCGAGCTATTGTTTTTCTTACACTTTTCACTCGATCACGTAGAGCTTTCATCTCCTTTTTCTTGTAATCTAGCTCGTCTCCTAAAGGAGCAACATCGACCAATCTACCAGCCCGTACACACTCTCAATCCCTGGGCAGAAAAGCCATGATATGCTCTTGACCTTCCTCTATAGGAGCGATTCTTTAAATATATTGCCTGATTGTTTTTAAAACCCGGACTAGAAAGCTCTTCTGTCTGGACCACCTCGGCTGTATCCAGACTGCGGCGCGTATCGATCTCAGGTCGGATAGCAGTAATGTGTCGGCCATTGTTCGCGCCAGAAACTTGCTTGACGGACGACATTGGAATGCCAGCCGGCAGACTTGAATTTGATATCTCGCGCCGAGGCTGAAGATGACGGGAAATGGTTATAGAAACGTTATGCACACCTTACAAGCTCCAGAGAGAGGAAGGAAGAGTGGGAGATGAGCAGTGGAGATGGAGCCGTGTAAAATAAAAAGACGGCGGTAATTAATTTGTGCACTATACGACTTGAAAAATAATATATTCAGATGTATTGTTTGGCACTTATAGAAGTAGAAGAAAAGGTGAGAGACTAGAGGACACACCAGACAACATACACATTGAAAGCTGTAGTTACCTCACAGGATTCGAACCTGTCACCTCCAAATAACGACAACTCGCTGCAGGTACAAAGATGTCTTTATTAGCGAGGTCTTTTAGTTTAGTTTAGTTTAGATTAGTCGATGGATCAACATGACGGCACACAGGTGCAACCCATAAGTGCTCCGTTCTCCTCCTAACTCAAACCTGAATCTGGAGAAATTCAGCTCTGTGCACGAACTCCATAGCACCAGCGAAGATTCTTAAATACTTTGGGTAGATTTTTAACTCGAAATTTTGCCCGGGCAGCGCCGTTAGGCTACTCTTTTTCGATTTCCAACCGCCAAGGGATTTTTTACGACCGCAACAATACACACGGGCGTCCGATCTCACTACCCAGAGACCAGGGGGAAAGTTTATTACTAGAAGTCCACGTGAAAAAATCTCGGTTCTCACCGGGGCTTGAACCCCAGCACTCAAGGAGGACACCATACCTCGAGACCACGCAGCCCCACTTTTCTTTTATCCACTTGAACCCACAACTATGGAATTTGGACAGAATTCATGTCTAACCATTGAAATAGCACCACAGGTCGCAGAATTTTATATTAAACCAGCATAGGTCAAATAACAAACAAACAAACACATCAGACCGAAATGTCCGGTATATTAACAAGCATTTGAAGCAGAGATTTCAAAGATTCCCCAATTGATATTTCTGTGTATTGTGATTAACTGTAGTATATTTGAACCTCTGAATGTAGGTTCAATGTGGCATGTTCTCTTCTGGCTCAGTTTATTTGTCTAATTTACTTACTGCCAGCCACATTCCCATTCACTACATTTATAACTCTTTCGTTCACTAACTCTTTCATTCACAAACTTTTCTCGCTCACTATCTCGCACACTTATTATAATTATTTGTTCAAACACTCACACACTCGTTTTGTTTCTTGCATTATATCACCCATTCATTAATACGCTCTTTGTTTCTCCCACACAGTGTCGCTCATTCATTCTTTCACCTACGCACTTCCTAACCGTTCTTCTCACTTACTCCTTCGTTATCTCTCGTTTTTTAAAAATATTTTTCTTTCAAAACCTAAAGATGAGAGGGAAAACACTCCTTCGTACAGACCATCTATATGTATCTAGTGTGTAAGGTCTCTGCGCTGATATCATAACAGATCTGGTCCCGGGTCTCTGTACAGTTGAACTATAGCCACGGCCAACGGCTTGTGCCATGGATGAAATGCCAGACTCCGGGAGTGAATTTTAAGTCTATTTTATCGCTCTCACCTCCCCCCTCCCCCCCCCCCCACACACTCTCTCTCTCTCTCTCTCTCTCTCTCTCTCTCTTTCTCTCTCTCACATAACTCTTTCACGCCTACCACATCCTATTCCACCCCTCCATCTCTTTCCTTCAACGACGCTAACGTTTTTCTTGATTTCTCCAGAACATTTTTGTCTGTCTGTCTGTCTGTCTGTCTGTCTGTCTGTCTGTCTGTCTGTCTGTCTGTCTGTCTGTCTGTCTGTCTGTCTTTTCGTCCGTCCGTCCGTCCGCCCGTCTCTTTCTCTAAACCACTCCAACGTTCTTCCAGATTTCTCCACAACAATTCTTTCTCTCTCTCTCTCTCTCTCTCTCTCTCTCTCTCTCTTCTCTCTCTCTCTCTCTCTCTCTCTCTCTCTCTCTCTCTCTCTCTCTCTTACTCCATCTCTCTCTCTCTCTTTTCCTCTCTCTTTCTCTCTTTCTTCTCTCTCTCTCTCTCTCTCTCTCTCTCTCTCTCTCTCTCTCTCTCTCGCATTTTCTTCAGCTACCACTTCCTATTCAACCCCCTCCCCATCCTTCAACCACTCTAACGTTTTCCCTGATATCTCGAGAAGAACGCCCTCTTTTTCCAGCTCTTTTCCCCCTTTGTCCCCGCAGCCTTCATTCTCCCATCTTTCATTATTCCTCATGCTTTGTTCTAACTATCTTAATATCTTCCTTTTTCGTCACCTCTCCGCCCTATCCCAATTCTTCACCTCATCCATCATCTCCTCCTCTTTCATCCCAGTTCATTCACCTCCACTTCTTCATCTGACCCTACTTCCACTTCTTCAAGTGACCCTCCCTCCACATTTGTTTACCACTCCATATCTCTCCCATCTTCTATCTCATCCCACCTTTATCTCTCATTCGAACCCCGTCATCTCGTTTCCTCACTCACTCTAGTTTTCTCTCACACTCTTTCCGGCTTACTTTTCCTTCCTTCTTGATCACGCCTTCATTGATCTCTCTTTTTATCTCATCTGTTCACCACCATCTCTCCTCCTTTCCATCTCTCTCCCGTTCTACGTCCCTCTCTCCCGTTCTCCGTCCCTCCCTCTCCCACTCTCCGTCCACCACTCTCTCTCGTTCTCCGTACCTCTCTCTCCTGTTCTCAGTTCCTCTCTTCCGTTCTCCGTCCCTCTTTCTCCGTCCCTCTCTCTCGTTCTCCGTACCACTCTCTTCCGCTTGCCGTCCCTCTCTCTCCCGTTTTCAGTTCCTCTCTCTCTCTCGTTCTCCTTCCCTCCTATTCCCCATATCACCTCATCTCTTATGCCGCCCCAGATCACTCTCATCTGATTGAAATATACATAAACTTGATCCCAACACCATTCTCTTTCCACACCTCATCTTTTTTGGGGGTTATTGACACTTGCCTTCATCAAGATCTGTGTCCTAGAGACCTTTCCCCTCCCTCTATTTCTCTGACAGAGGCTTCTCCCAACTCCCCGAGTCAGCATCAGTTTCCTTGACGTTTTTTTTTTCTTCTTCAGGAAAGCGTGTAGTTTGCTGGGAAATTCTCCTTGGGCAAAGAAAATTCAATTGGTGACGTTTTGAAGGGGGGCACTGTCAGATGCCTCGCCTGTGGCTCGAAAGTGATTCGCGAGCAGTCAAACAATAAAAGGCCGGTGTTAATAGAAATATAGATAGGGGTCCATTGAATCAACACAATACTCCAATATGTATACACACACACACACACACACTCACACGCGCGAGCGCGCGCACACACATAGGCACGGAACTAAAGAGGGACTGGGGCTACAAAAGGTCGAGTTAATAGTGAAAACTCGCAAAGATTCGACCGCGGGACAAGGAGGAGGGTGGGGAGGTGAATAAGAAGGAGGAGAGGGGGGATGAAGAGGAAGAATAAAAATGTGGCTGAGCGATCGCAAGATGAATGAGGTGGAAGATGGGTATGTGAACAAGAAGAGGAAGAAGGAGGAGGAGGTGAAAAGAAAGAAGAATGTGGCTGTGCAATTGCAATAAGAAAGAGGAGGAGGAGGAGTGAATAAGAGGAAGTGGGAGGAGGAAGTGGTTGAAAGTGAGAAGAAGAAGAAGATGAAGAAGAAGAAGAAGAAGAAGAAGAAGAAGAAGAAGAAGAAGAAGAAGAAGAATGTCGTTATACGATCGCAAGAAGAATGAGGAGGAGGCTGTGTAGGTGAAGAAGAAGAAGAGGGAGCAGAAAGAGGAGGTGAAGACGAAGAAGAAAATGAATGTGGTTATGCGATCGCAAGAAGACGCTTGAAGAAGGAAGAGCATGGGTAGAAGAAGAAAGGGAAGCAGAAGAAGAAGAGGAAGAAGGACGAGAAGAAGGTCGCTGTCATTTAAAGTCCACCGCCGGAGTATCTCCGGCCGTTGCTGACATCACCACAAGGGTTTTTCCAGGCTGAGGGATAATGACCGGGTCGGTCATTTCAACCTCTCCTAATCTCCCAGGTCACTTCCAATGAATGTAAAGGGATTTAAACTGGTCATTTGTCTTGGTGTTTTGTTGTCTTTCTTTCTCGTGGTTATAAACTACATCTGTTGACATCTGTGGCTTAGGGGTAGTGGACGCAGTTTGACATTCCCAACACACCAGGTTCGAAGTCAGACGCAGGTCATTTAGGAGCAGACCGCTTTGCGTTGATTGTCAATATAGTATGAGCATCGGGCGTTCAGAAAGCAATGGCAAACTACTGGACGTAAAATTGCCTAGAAAATCTCAAGCAGGCAATATATGCTGGGGCTGAGTGCGACGACGCTAAACCATATGCGTTAAATGTTCTGTAAAAGCTCCATCTATAGTTGTCGGCGCTGTGGCGATGGAGTAACGAACCCAGTTCGTAATCCCGCATAACGCGTTCGAAACACAGCTGCGGGCGATTTGGATCTATGGATGAACTCATGTATTATTACTGTTTGTCTTTGTGTTACGCTCACTCACTTTTGAGTTGAAGCGTAGTTCATACATGCTACTTCTGGTAGCACTGGATTGAATTGTGCGCGTGGATTAGCTTTCCCTCATTACCAGTGTCCATCGCGATCAGACGAACCCTCCCCAAGTCAAGGACGAGAAGTCAACATTTTAGTCCAACTGACCGGTGTTGGGGTTGAACCCCCCTAACTCAGCAAGAGCGCACTGGGTGTTTCAGATTGAGGGTTCTTATCCATTCGGCCATGCTGATTTGAGCAGAGAGATCCGAAGGGCAGAAGGTCAGACAGGCCTGCATGCCCAATTCTTAACTCTTGGAAAGTGAAGTTGGTCCCGTTCAGAAGTAATGGCGACCGGTGTGATAGTGATGACACCAAGCATGGAGTGCCGGAGACACAGACATGACTAACGTGAGCTCAGACGTTGGGGTAGAGGAGAGGGGGGGCACATTTGACAAATAAATTAATGATTATGACTCGACCTGAAAAAACTACAAATTGAAGAATGAAAGTACAGATGCCAGAATGGCATCAGAGGAGTTGTCGCATGATTAAATTCACATCACGAGTTGTCGATGATATCATTACGTGTACGTCACGAGTCTGTGACCTTATGGGCGTTGGGTCGATCTATTAAATTAGATAGGTTTGTGAAAGTGAGACGTAGAAATACGGTACGTTTGTTTTCTCATTAGTTTCCAGCACGACTTAAGAACAGCTTGGAAGCAACAGAGATGTGATTCGTGGAAGGAGTGTTGCGAATACCTTGGACTGCCAGTGTAACTAACGATTGTCTGGAAGAGGCTAATGAAAGTAGAATTGTATATAATGAGAGAGAGAGAGAGAGAGAGAGAGAGAGAGAGAGAGAGAGAGAGAGAGAGAGAGAGAGAGAGAGAGAGAGAGAGAGAGAGAGAGAGAGAAAGAGATTGAAAAACAGAGAGAGATTGGAAAACATTCTCAGACTGCAAAGATCAGTGGGGAAAAGAGGCACAGCCAGACCGAGATAAATGGTGCTGAATGGACTGAGACCATGGCAATGCAGAAATATCAGCAGAGTTGATCCATTCCGCCAAGGACCACGAACGGCAGAGAGATATTGACGACCACTTCAGTTGGCAGGTTACACAACGATGATGACCCACGACGACTATCTTATATCTGGTTGAATTATCATCACCTCGTACCATACAGATAAGCGTGGGTGGTTATGATTCGCCATTGACACCATCACAACTGACACGATCACCAGACTTGAATCAGGGCTGTGTGCCTGTTCTCGTTATACTGTCTGGCCAAGCCATCCAGGTATTTGTATCTCTGCCGTGCCCATGCTCTTTTCCCAACAGTTTAGCCAGTTGTCACTAAGTTGTCCAGTTTATTTCTTATAACGTGCTCACAAAGTCTGGACAGCCCACGTCTAATTTCTCTAATCAGTTTACGGAGTTCATTTGTTTCTTCTCATAACGTGCCCACGAAATAGGGACGGTCTACGCCTCCTCTCTCTGCACTAGCCAGGCGGCCTTAATTCCTCAGGCTCAAAACCCCCCTGCCATACACCATAAGGTACTATATTGGCAGTAAATGACAATAATGACAGTGTATGGTGTTCATGTGTTTCTTGAACAACTTTCTCTTGAGGTTGGAGTGGCTGAGACGTTAAATGCACTTGCGTTTAAACTCCTTGTGCTCTGACGGCAGTGTAGTGGGTTCATTCCTTACACTGGCCAATGTGGACGTCAACGTTGACCTCTTGTTGGTCAGAAAACAATGGCAAACTACAGAACGTAACACTGCCCGGTACGTCAACCTGGGTTTGGTGCTGAGCATGACATGCTGCAAAGTCTTGCATTCTTTCTTTATTTCTCCGTCGGTCTGTTCGTCCATCTGTCGACACTGTCGAGAGAGAGAGAGAGAGACACACACACACACACACACACACACACACACACACACACACATATATACACAGAGAGAGAGAGGGAGAAAGAGAGAGAGAGAGAGAGAGAGAGAGAGAGAGAGAGAGAGAGAGAGAGAGAGAGAGAGATCGCGGCATCTTATAACAATCACCATTAAAAAATTCAAATAATCACATTCTCAGCGCTGAATTTCTCCGTTTCATTAAGCAAACATTTGCCCTGCATGCCTCAACAGCAGCATACATTAACGCCATATTATTGTGTGTGCGCGTTTTTTATTTTTATTTTTCCTTTTAAACTCTCTTGATCTGACATATTAAAAAATGAAGTCTCCCCCCCCCCCCCCCTCCCCGGAGAGAATCGATGCAAATGGCGGCAATCGTCAAGCATTCTTCCGTCTTTCCAGATCAGAGCACAAGAAACGGATCAATCTCCACATTGGATTTGGGAATTGCCTCCTTTCGGGCAATCTGTAGCGTTGCCATGGTAACTAGTGCTGGCAAAAATAGGTACCCAAATTTAATGTACTATCCTGGGTCATAGGCGAACTCCTGAGCGAAAAAGCTAGATTTACAAGATTCTGTGCTAATGGAAACATTAATGTAATAATAAAAACATCTGAACACAGTAACGCTGGAGAATCGCGACCGAATTGAATTACTAGCATAAAACATAGTCAACGCAGAAGGAAGAAAGTAATGCAACTAGAAGGAAATACCTTTAGTAGAAGGTCAACGTTTTAGCCGTCGGTCCCAGCTCTTTCCTGCGGGTATTCGCAAAATAAGTGTAACACATTTTACGAAATTGAATTTCTTCAGTCACTGAGATTGGCACAAACCGTAACATGGTTTGGCAAAAGTGGTAACATTGTTCTGTGCTTTTCTTTTAAAGTGTCGAGTAATGTAAGCATGCGACATTAAATAATGTTTCTTGTGTTAACGTTTGTTACGGTAGACTTGGTTTGTCACAACCTGTTAGAAGCAGTGCTACATTATATTTGTCTAAGTTCCGCAGTCAAGTTGATTTCTTGCCGTTCAGGTGTATTGTGGATATATTGTGTAGTCTATCTGTCTGTCCATCTATCTATCTATCTATCTATCTATCTATCTATCTATCTATCTATCTATCTATCTATCTATCTATCTGTCTGTCTGTCTGTCTGTCTGTCTGTCTGTCTGTCTGTCTGTCTGTCTGTCTGTCTGTCTGTCTGTCTGTCTGTCTGTCTGTCTGTCTGTCTGGCTGGCTGGCTGGCTGGCTGGCTGGCTGGCTGGCTGGCTGGCTGTCCCTACAGACCGTCCGTCTCTGTGCCTATCTGTCCATGTGGCTACCCACGAACTTGCCTCTTTTATGTCTGTCCACTTCGTCCGACCGTCCTGCTTGACCGTCCGACCGTCTGCTTACTCCCTTCTCCTGATTCTCTCCCTCTCTCTCTCTCTCTATATATATATATATATATATATATATATATCATCTCATTGGCACCTTGCCGTCTTGACAGACGATAGTTTGTGCTTTAAAAAGGCATAATAACTTTTAACTATGGCGGTAGCGAGTGTGACTGATAAGGCCAATTTGCGCTGTAAATGTCCGTTCACAGTGGGTGCATGTGAACACGTGGTCATTTCCACCATCATGCACCATCTTACGTCTCAAACGCTTGGTGTGTGACTTTTCTGCAATAATTTTCTCCTTTGACTTTATTCCATTTCTGATATTTGCCCTCCATGCAACACGTTCAGCGGCGAACTTGCTCCCAATGTGCATTATCAATGCCTGTATCAATCATAGTCCCGCTTACACACATCTTTGTATCGTAGTAGAGGCCGACCCTGAGATCTCTTACCCATCTGTAATTCACCAAAAAAGATATCCTTTGGTATTCTACCATCATCCATCCTCCTAAGATGTCCTATCCATCTAAGTCTACGAAGACTGAGCATGGAATAAACTGTCACACAACCTGATCTTTCCAATACTTCAGTATTTGTGATTTTGTCTTGCCACTTAATACCAAGAATTCTTCGCAGACACCGCATATGAAAGCTGTTTAAGTTGTTCTCTTGGTGTGAGTAAGTTGTCCAGGTTTCACTGCCATAGAGAAGAGTACTAAGGACACAGGCTTGATAGACAAGGACTTTTGTTTTGGCAGTAAGCTTCCTGTTCTCCCAGACTCTTTTTCTTAACCTGTTCATTGTTGTTGCTGCCTTACCAATCCGGATGTTGATTTCCTGATCTAGGGATAATTTGCTATTTACCACTGATCCTAGATATGTAAAATGGTCTACTATCTCTAGTTCGGCGTCGTCAATAAAGATTGATGGTACCCCATGTGCACCTTGTGACATAATCTGTGTCTTCTTTTTGCTAATTGTTAAACCAAATTCAGAACAAGCATTGGAGAATGCAGATAGTAGACATTGCAATTCTTCCTCAGAGTGGGTCGTAACTGCAGCATCATCTGCAAAAAGCAACTCTCTGATCAGTACCCTCCTAATTTTGGTCTTAGCCTTCAATCTCTGAGCATTGTAGAGGCCGCCATCTGAGCGTGAGTGAATGTATATACCACCATCCTGATCATGAAATGCATATTTCAGTAGAAGTGAAAAGTATATTCCAAAGAGGGTGGGAGCTAGTACACAACCTTGCTTAACTCCACTCTTGATTTCAAATTCTTCAGAAGTTGCACCATCAAACTTGATTATACCCTTCATGCCTGTGTGGAACGATTCCACAATGGACAGAAGAGTTGGTGGGCAGCCAATCTTCTTTAGTGCCTTGAACAGACCCTCACGACTGACCAAATCAAATGCCTTTGTGAGGTCGATGAAGGCAATAAACAGTGGTTGATTCTGTTCACGGCATTTTTCTTGCATTTGTCGCAATGAGAATATCATATCAGTGGTAGACCGGTTCTGTCGAAAGCCACACTGTGATTCGGGGTAGACTTGATCTCCTAGGACTTGAAGTCTGCGCAGAACAATTCTGGCAAATACTTTTCCAACAATACACAGAAGTGAGATACCCCTATAGTTGTTGCAGTCGCTCCGATCGCCCTTGTTCTTGTACAGTGTTATGATGCTTGAATCTTTGAAATCCTGTGGGACTTGTCCTTCACGCCAGCATAGCTCTATTAGCTGGTGGATCTGTATAGTGAGTGTGTCTTGCCCACTCCTGATAACCTCTATTGGAATCCCATCCTTACCTGGAGCCTTGCCAGATGCAAGTTCATTTATAGCACACTTAACTTCTGTTATGGTGGGAAGTGTGTCCAGGTGGTCAAGAGTTGGTAGAGCCTCTATGGCGTTGAGGGCATCATCCGCTAGTTTGGTCTCACTTGATTAAAGCTCCAAATAGTGCTCTACCCATCTGTCCATCTGCTGTTTCTTATCAGTGATGATTTCTCCAGTCAAGGTTTTCAATGGTGCACTTCTTTTGATCACTGGACCGCAGGCTTTCTTTATTCCTTCATACATGCTTCTTATGTCTCCCTTATCACTTGCGATTTGAATGGACTCACATAACTTGATCCAATAATCATTTGCACACTGCCTGGCAGCCTTTTGCACATCCTTCCTAGCTTGCCTAAGCTCACTCAGAGTGTTACGCGTTGGTCTTTCCTTGTTTCTTATGAGAGCTTTCTTCTTCTTATCAATCAAGGGCTGCAGAGTCTCGCTGTTGGCCGCAAACCAGTCCTGCCTCTTATGATCCACAGTGCCGTAAACCCCTACGGCAGTTTTATAAAGAGTTTCCTTAATTTGACCCCACTTTTCATTTACTGTACAATTTTCTGGTGTATCAGTGAAAGCGTCTTCAAGTTGCTGTTGAAACTGAAAGCACTTTTCAGGATCATGAGTGTTAATAATATTAATCCTGAGGCTAGATTTGTGTTTAGCTGTGTAGATTCTCTTTGGTCTCAGTCTAACCCTTGCAACAACCAAAGAATGATCCGTATCACAGTCAGCACTGTGGTAACTACGAGTCAATGATATATGGTTCAGATGTTGTCTCCGTGTGATGATGAAGTCCAGCTGGTGCCAATGGCCGGATCTTGGATGTTTCCATGTGACCTTATGCATCTATTTTAGTTTTAAAAAAGGAGTTTGTAATACATAGGTCATTACTGGTGCAATGCTCCAGCAGCCTTTGCCCATTTTCATTCATGCGACCGATGTTGTATTTTCCAAGGCACACTGGCCATGAACTCGAGTCCTTGCCCACACGAGCATTGAAATCACCGAGCATATAAATGTAGTCAGATTTTGGAACTGCCTTGATCACGGAGTCTAACTCCTCATAGAACGAATCCTTCACATCATCAGAGGAATCGAGTGTCGGTGCATATGCAGTAATAATGGTGGCAAACCCACAAGAGGTTGCCAAGCGCAGGGATAATAGTCTTTCATTTCCTCCTGCTGGAATTTCAATCATTCCCAGTAGCGAATTCTTCACTGCAAAGCCCACACCGTGTTGCCTTTTTTCTGCCTGCCCTCTACCCTTCCAGAAAAAGGTGTAATTGTTTTCCCTGAGTGACCCTTCCTCAGCGAGGCGAGTCTCCTGCAGGCCAGCAATATCAATGTTTAGACGATTTAGTTCGGCATCAATCACAGCCGTTTTTCTCACATCGTCAATATTGGTCAAGTCAGTGGAAAATCCTGGACACATGGTTCTCACGTTCCAGGTTGCAAGCCGTAGCTTGAGGTTTCTATTTTATTTTTGTTTGTACCTGGTGCATTGGTTTTACAGCCTGCGATTCAGATTTTGTCCTAGCCCCAAGCACCCATTGAAGCAGGCAGGCTGTGGCGGATCAGCACCCAATTGGCTGGGGGCTGCCCAGCTTGAGGCGGGCGGTAGCTGATCAGTGACACCTATAGGTGTCTCCCACCGTCAGAGGCAACGCGTGGCGCCCCATGTCTACGCCAACTGACAAGGACTTATAACCCGTAACAGTTGCCTCTCGCTTTGATTCCGAGACCAGTTAAGACCAGGGATGGAGTTATTGCCTCTCCATAGCACAAAGCCTGGGCTAAAATATAGAGATCATGTGTTGCCCATGCAGCATGATCCCTCTCTCGGCCTGCCTAGTTTACTCCAGAGGAAAGGTAACACCCCTACATCTGGAACAAGACAAGCTGCAGAAGCTGCCGGATCAGCAAAGCAATGCTCTAACTGTCCGCCTGTCGGAGCTTCGATCCTAGACCAGTCGCCAACCAAGGCTTAGGGCCTGGTCTGCCCTGCCATGACATTTTGTCTTTAGCTTGCATTTCCTCGCACCAGGGTAAGGCTTGTACCCTCCCAATTGCGCTCTTCCGCCCGAAGCCGTTGGCACAATGTGGGGTGTCAGGTTTGGTAAGCGCCGCCCAACATTCAGCGCTAACAGAAACCAGGTAGTACCGTCTACTGTTATACGGTAGCTCAGTCATATCTATATATATATATAATATATATACTATATATATATATATATATAATCTATATACTATATATATATATATGGAGGTTATGATTGCACATTATACACTGGAGCGGCTGGGCACATTAGCGACCGTGCTGAAAGCAACGTCATTGACAAGTCATCAGCAAGGAAACCCCCACTGACAATGTCATCCTGAGCATGTAGTTAGTTAAGTGATGCCATTTCTCCGCAAGCATCTTCCATCTTCACCCTCCCTCCTTCAGTCCGTCACCTTAATTCATCCTCGTGTATATTATGGATCATTACCCTGCCATTATCGTGTCATCCCTGCATAGTCCGCCATTCTTGAGACTTGAATTTCCCGCCATCATCGATCATTGTGTGTCCACAGTCCCTCCAGCTGTAACAGGTAACTGTGAGATCATTAAATGACTACATGCCACGGCTTGTAGTCAACTCCGTGATCTCATGGCATATACTGCCACGGCCTGTAGCCAACTCCGTGATCTCATGGCATATACTGCCACGGCCTGTAGTCAACGCCGTGATTGTCGCTTGTCGTTCCTGGGGGGAAAGTGGAATCAACAAGCACACCTGTTAATTATCTTTTTCCCGGGCTTCCTCTGCTGGTGGACCTTCGTCTACACATCCCCCTTTTATTTTTAAAATCTCTTAATCTCTCTCTCTCTCTCTCTCTCTCTCCTCTCTCTCTCTCTCTCTCTCTCTCTCTCTCTCTCTCTCTCTCTCTCTCTCTCTCAGACAATACCCCCTTTCACGTTCCTTCAGCACATACCTCCACTAACACAGGTTTCGAACAAAATGATAAACATTTATTGCAGAAAAGTGTCAGTTGAGTGTGCAAGGTAGGTGTGTGAATATATGTGATGTGTTCTATCTTGAAAGTGTGACAGAATATACGCTAGGATCATTATCAGAGTTTGTCATCATTATACAGCCATTCAACCTCACAACGAACATCACGTAGTATCTCTCACCCGGCTGCTTCTCTCTGACTGATGATGGTTTTGTTGCCATATGTTCTGGAAACGTATTGAAGACTATATTCTCCACTGAATTCTAATTAATGTTCAAGTCTTCACATATACACATTTTACATTCTGTAATATTTATAGTTCATGTGAATGTCAGATCAACACTGCTTGACTGCATAATTATGGTCCTTTCTGTTTCCAAACACCAGTCCAACAATATCTCTGCTATACACTGAGGATTGTCCTTCACTGGTATGCCCTTCTTTTTAAAACAGGGTCACACTTGATATTCTGTATCACTTTCCCCGAGCATTACCAATTTCTTCTGCTCAGATAGGTAATCACCTTAAATGTCAAGTGCAGGGAACCTTATTGAATTATATTTTCGGCCTCGAAGTATATCATCTAATTCCCATGAAGGGACAGGGCTGGTTATCTATACACAACCTAAACTCTGTGATATATTTTCTATTACGGCACTGAATCAAATCCACACCCGCCTATCGTAAAGGCCAACTTCAACTGGTTTTTTAAAACAGTAAATTCAGTTCAAAGTTATGGGCTGGACTACGTCACTTGTTTTGTTCTTAACCCTCAGCCTTTGTTCTATTCCCAGGTTGTTTTGATCTCCGTACACCGTACTGATCATCGTCTTTACTAAAGACGATCCCCTGTTCCATCGTGTTTCTCCGTTTGATCAAAGGACACTGTTCAACATATTTCCACGCGATCACTGTTTGATCTAGCTCCGAACTTCCCGGAGATAAACGATGTTTCTGGGCACCGGTGATTCTCTGTTCAGTCCGATACGGACTCTTGTCTTTGAACTTTCCCGGTGGACAATTCTTCAGTTCCCCACGGGACTTCGCTTCCGTGTCCAATACGTACGGCCAGTGTTTGAAGTCACGATCGCTGTCTTTTTGAAACTTACAGGACCGTCACTTTGCACATAACTGTTTCTTCATTTAATCCATCAGGAGCGACACCCGCCAGCTATTTCACGACAGTGATCTCATGGCATATACTGCCACTGAAATATGTGTTCGGCTTTCACATATATGCTAAGTCATGATATGACGTGAGTTCATCAGCTTTTATCTTACCGTCTTTGGAGCCTAGAATAACCATCGTGGGCCCTGACAAATGGTGTATGTGTTAATGTTTCTCCCCAGATTACGGTACTTGGTGGTCTAGATCGATTATACAAGGTGTATTTTCAATGATTATGCAGTGTTTAAAAATATTGCCGGTCCAAGTTTTGTATTCACCCTCTGTAAAGTTCATGCAACATAATAGGTAAATACAAATCTTGGACCGGCAATATTTTCAAACACTGCACAGTCATTAAAAATACACACTATACTTCTGACATTTCTTCATGTCATCGATTTAGACCATCAAGCATCATTTGTCTCATTCTCTGCCTCTTCGACCGCGGATCTTCCCAGTCATCACCATGTTCTCCAATGTCTCTCTTCTCATTATTTGACCAGTGTCTCTTCTCATTATTTAACCAATGTCTCTCTTCTCATTATTTGACCAATGTCTCTTTTCTCATTATTGGACCAACGTCTCCCTTCACTGTATTTGACTAATGCCTCTCTTCTTATTATTTGACCAATGTTTATCCTCTCATTATTTGTTAAATATCTCTCCTCTCATTATTTGATCAGTGTTTATCCTCTTATTATTTGTTCAATATCTCTCCTCTCATTATTTAATCAATGTTTATCCTCTCATTATTTGTTCAATATCTCTCCTCTCATTATTTGCCCAATGTTTATCCTCTCATTATTTGTTCAATATCTCTCCTCTCATTATTTGACCAATGTTTATCCTCTCCTTATTTGTTCAATATCTCTCCTCTCATTATTTGACCAATGTTTATCCTCTCATTATTTGACCAATGTCTCTCCTCTCATTATTTGACCAATGTTTATCCTCTCATTATTTGTTCAATATCTCTCCTCTCATTATTTGACCAATGTTTATCCTCGTCCTTATTTGTTCCAATATCTCTCCTCTCATTAGTTGACCAATGTTTATCCTCTCATTATTTGTTCAATATCTCTCCTCTCATTATTTGACCAATGTTTATCCTCTTATTATTTGTTCAATATCTCTCCTTCTCATTATTTGACCAATGTTTTATCCTCTCATTATTTGTTCAATATCTCTCCTCTCATTATTTGCCCAATGTTTATCCTCTCATTATTTGTTCAATATCTCTCCTCTCAATTATTTGACCAATGTTTATCCTCTCCTTATTTTGTTCAATATCTCTCCTCTCATTATTTGACCAATGTTTATCCTCTCATTATTTGACCAATGTCTCTCCTCTCATTATTTGACCAATGTTTATCCTCTCATTATTTGTTCAATATCTCTCCTCTCATTATTTGACCAATGTTTATCCTCTCCTTATTTGTTCAATATCTCTCCTCTCATTAGTTGACCAATGTTTATCCTCTCATTATTTGTTCAATATCTCTCCTCTCATTATTTGACCAATGTTTATCCTCTTATTATTTGTTCAATATCTCTCCTCTCGTTATTTGACCAATGTTTATCCTCTCATTATGTGTTCAATATCTCTCCTCTCGTTATTTGACCAATGTTTTATCCTCTCATTATTTGTTCAATATCTCTCCTCTCATTATTTGACCAATGTTTATCCTCTCATTATTTGTTCAATATCTCTCCCTCTCATTATTTGACCAATGTTTATCCCCTTTTATTTTTTCATATTTTTTCCTCTCATTATTTCCCAAATTTTTTCGTCTCATTATTTGTTCAATGTCTATCTTCTCATTATTTGCCCATGTTTACCCTCTCATTATTGATAAATGTCTCTCTTTCTCATTATTTGACCTTGTCTCATACCGATTTATGGATAAGAAACACTGAGAGCGACAACAGCTATTACCACCATACCAAACACTACATACGAGTAAGGCCAAAACTGTATGACAGAATCACCATGGTGAGCTGTTGGAGCTAACTCAACAAATTCCAGTGTATCAATAGGTCAGGATAAGATGCTCGTGCTGAAAAGAACCGGCATTGAGAAAATACGGTTATAGTATAATTAGGAAGTCCTACCTCTGGAATGCACAGGGCAAAAGAAATGGAGGGAGAACGAAAACACAGGAGGGAGGCTGTAAAGATTATGAGTATACTGGAAAGGGGAGATTTAGTAAAAGATAGGTGGGATTACACTCCATTGGGAATAAACGAATGAGGAGCATCAGGAAAGAAAAGGCGGGAGCTAAGGAGAAAAAGAAGAGAGAGGAGGAGGAGGAGGAGGAGAGGAATATGGAGAAGATGAGAAAAAGGTAAAGAAGAGCAAGGGAAAAGGCAAAAGAAGTAGAAGGAAGAAGAAAACATGACATATATTGCGCGCCTCGTCTTTCACCGTCATTCGCTGAAAAAGATTTTGCAGCAGTTGTTTCAGCCCTTCCGTCTATTAATCATTCTTCTCTGTTCTTTCCATTTTGTATATTCCGTCCTGCATCTCTTGGCAGCATTTCTGGCACGGAAGCCATGTCGTGCCGGACAGATCAATATTGTCTGGAGGGAGCACTGTGGTCAGCTTCATTGGAACTCTTGGACAGAAATGGAAGAGGGGGAGGAAGAGAGGAGTGGGATTTTGACAATATCTTCTCTACCACGGTTCTCAGCGCGAGCCAGGCGACCAGACGATTTTTTTCAGCCGTCTACATGAATACTTAAAAGCGGGAATACCAATAATTTTGGGGTTCGCGTTGTCCGGCGTTTGTGATTGAATGAATAACTTCTATTGAACATTTTGTTCCGTTTTTTCTTTGGTTGCTTTAAAAAATCATCTTTTATTACTACGTAAACTTTGTCATCCTCTCATCTTGTTCCCTTATACCTTGCGGGGGTTTGTGGGGAAGTTAAAAACGGAGAGTGCCCGCCCCCTATAAGATTCCCTGCCTCTGTATTCCCTCGTCCATCTTTTCTTCGTCAAACCTCTTCTTCTGGTCTATGTGGTCTGTACATCATTGCTTGTTGTGATATACTGTAGTTGGTAACCTAGTTATGTGACCGAACTATTTCACTTGCTGTATTCTTTTACAGGGTGTATTTTTTTAATGACTGCATTGTTTGAAAAAATTGCCGGACCAAGTTTTGTATTTACCTATTATGTTGCATGGACTTTACAACAACAAGAAAAATTAAGTTGCATGTCCTTCACAGGACGTAGCAGTCAACCCCGGCATTTTCGCTGTTCGTGATTCCTGGGCAAATTTTACGTTCAGTAGTTTGCCATTGCTTTCTGAACGACCCGCTCCTATACCTTTTAGGTAAAAAACCAACACCGCTATGTTTCGAACCCGGGTATACGGGCTCACAAACCGCGTTCGCAAGACCTTAGCCACAGAGACCGGATGACTTTACAGAGGGTGAATACAAAACTTGGACCGGCAATATTTTCAGACACTGCACAATCATTAAAAATTCACCCAATATAATCTAGTGCTGCTGTAACGCCAGCCCCCCCCCCCCCCCCACCACACACACCACACCACACCCCCCCCCCCCCCCCCCCACCCCCAGTCCCCTAGTCCTGATTTCTTAATTTCTGATTTTCTCTCTTCTTGATACGTTAAACATTCTACTTAGAAATTTCATATCTGTTGTTGAAATTGTTAATTTCTCTCTGTCTGTTATTGCCCAGATTGGTATTGGTTGCATAAAGCTGGTAGAAAGACTGGTTTTTGTATAGTGTTTTTTTTTTTTTTTAAATACCAACCGATAATTGTTTGTTCTTTAGTATTGGTGCCATTTGTCCAAATGAGTTGATTTGCCTTATTACATCTATTCTCAATCTCGTCTTCTGATTTGCCATTTGATGATACTATACTTCCTAAGTACCTGAAGCTTATTACTTGTTTCAGGTTAAGCCGGAAATTTAAAAAAAAACAAAGGGGTGTGGCCGGGGGAGGGAGGGAGGGGGGGGGGGGGGGGGTTGTTCTTTAAGACGAACCTGTGTTGTTGTTGGTTTTTTTTTTTGGTCCTTCTTTGTTTATGGTCATGACCACTGTTTTATTGATGGTAATGTTCATGCTGTGTCCCTTGCAGACTTTATTTCGACTATTTATGTAGACTTGTAGATCTGCTTCTGATTTTGTAATGATCTTCTTTTGCCCTTTATCTCGTGTTGGAGCATAGACCCACAGCAAACTAACATCAAGCCATGCTATCTTTTGCCACCTTCTGCGGAGTTTCCGGGAGTCTCCATGGCGAAGTGGTCAAGCTGTCTGACTCGGGCACCGAAAGTTGTGAGTTCGATTCCGGGCCGCGTTCTTCTGTTCACGAGTGCATTTTATTTTCGGAGACTCCTGAAGGACGTCGTTGGAGCTACGGATTTTGTGCTTTATGCGACGCTTTCGGTGCAATGAAGTCGACTTTTAAGCGACTTTAAACCACCTGCTGCAGTTTCTTTCATAGTATTCATCCCTGTTTCTACTTCCGTGTTCTTGTAAGTCTCGCTTTATTCTCTTGCCCTATACGTTGTGATGAAGTGCTTTCTAGTTATATCATTATCAGTGTGCCTTGCGCTCCAAAGGTTGTGTGTTCGATTCCCAACTCTGCCGTTCTATTCACGAATGCAGTTTTCTAGGAGACTCCTGGAGGTCGTCGCTGGAGCTACGGAGTTCGTGCTTTATGCGACGCTTTCAGCAGGCTACCCCGCGGATAGAGACCGAGCCATATGAGATAAAACCTGGTGCAATGGTGTCATCCTCTCACCTTTACAACTTTAAACTGTTATGACGTTTTCTCATTGCGTGTCCTTTCCCGTGCCTACGTCTTTTTCTTGAATTAGAGTTCTGTGTGTTGTGTTCTGTGTTGTGTCCTACACTATGTTCCATAATGTGTTTTATGAAGTGTTCTACTCTGTGGTATACGCCGTGTCCTATAATGTGTTCTATTATGTGTCCTAAGCTGTCTTTTATCATGTGTTCTTTGATGTGCCCTACGCTGTGTTATATCGTATGTTCTATATATATATATATATAATGTTATACATTGTGTTCTATGATGTTTCCTACGCTGTGTTCTATAATGTGTTCAATGATGTGTCCTACCCTGTGTCCTATAATGTCTTCTCTTGTGTGTCCCACCGTATGTTCTATGATGTGTCCTACATTGTCTCCTACCAAATATTCCATGGTGTTCTATGATCTGCCCTATGAGGCATTTTACTATGTGTTCTAGCCCGAACAATTTGTGAACCCTTGTGTTAGATTAATAAACAGTGCAACACCTGCGTCCAACTAACGGCAGCTATGAGAGTCAGTGGGATAACAGAAGCCGAGGACTCATCAGTGGGGATAATCAGCAAAGCAATAGATGGAGTTCCCCCTCCCCGGTCTCTACCACCGGATATCGGCATCCACCATCTTTCTTGTCGGCTTCCTTCGCTCCGGAAACACGCCCACAAACCCTGTCACGAAAATGGCAAACCACAGACACTGATGATGTAAATGGGTTGATTGGTCGGTTGTGAAGCCCCTGACAGACTGGGGTTGTAATTCTGAAGTCCGATGCATTGCCGCTCGACACCGCAAGGTACAAGAGGAACAAGATGAGATGATGATGCATTGCTACTCGTGTCGTCTGAGTTGAGTTCAGCTAAGAACCGACATCACTGCACTCAAGACATTCCCATACGCGCTCCGTCCCCTCGTTCAATAGCCAGCGAAGAGTCACACCACTAATCGTTCCCACCGCTATCTGATTGAAAGTTCTCCTGGTCTTCCTCTCAGTTTTGAGCTTCTTCCAGAACCCCTGCCGACCCCAACAATCTCATTCTTTCCACATACGGGTTCTCAATCTGTTCCCCTACCTTCTCCACCTGGTCCCACAGACGTTCGACTGAGATGTAAAAAGATCTTGCATCTGTCGGGGTGAGGCTGATGTTGGGACTTGGTGCAGAAAACAGGATCAACTTAGCGGGGGAATGTGTTGCAGACCTCTCCTTCCCCTCTTCAAACTAAAGAAAGCCAGCGGAATGTGCATGACCGACTGGGGTTTGATGAAGTGGGTGTCTCCAGACCAGTGGTTCTCAACCGGTGGGGAATTTTAGGGTTTCCAGTGGGGCGGGGGGGGGGGGGAAGTGAAGATTATTTCAAGATCGCGTTAATACAAGAACCGATTACTTTATATTGTTTTTCCCTTCATACTTTACGGTTCTGTACTTCTCGCCCTTCTAATATTCGTCTTATAACGTAAGTAGACCCAGAAATCACGTTTTATATAGATATCTAAACTTGTTCTAGTATGTGTTATTAAAGTTAGCTTCCATTTTTACGTATACTATGTAAGGGCAGGGTGGGGGAGGGGAGAATTTATTGGGAGGAAATACGAAAGGGGAGGAATGACATTCTCAACATGTGGTGAAGGGGGGTATGGGCCAAAACAGGTTGAGAACCACTGCTCCAGACTGACTGACTGTCTGTCTGTCTGTCTGTCTGCCCGCCAGTCATCCATCTATCCACCCATCTCTCTCTATCTCTCTCTCACTCTCTCACACTCTCTGTCTGTCCTGTCAGCCTGCCTACCTGCCTACCTGTCTGTCACTCGCTCACTCTGCCGACCAGCCTGTTTGTCTGTCTGTCTCTCTGTTTGTCTGTCTATCCCTGTCTGTATGTTTATCCCCCTGTGTGTGTCTGTTTGTCTGATATTCTGCTGTGTGCACATTATTATGTGTACGCGGGTGGGTAATGTAATGTATGCACATTATCTGACTGTCTCTCAATGTCTGACTATATGTCTGCCTGTCAGTCTGTCTACACACAGAGACACTCTCTCACCAATAGATCCCCCTCTCCTCCTCTCTCGCCCTCTCCCATTCTCGCCCTCTCCCATTCTCTCCCTCTCTTTTTATCTCCCTTTCTGTACCTCTTACCAGCCTTCAAAGAAATAACCATATTGAATATGAAGGACTAGCAAATTAAATGCACTCCTGTGGCGATCCTCCCCACCCCCACCCCCGTTTGAACAGATGCATATACACCGCCCTCTCTCTCTCTCTTCCCCCCCCCCCCCCCCCACGTAGTCTAATTAAATAAATATTACAATTTTCCCGTGAAACAAAACCGTAAATATTCCAGCTCATAAAAAGACAGCGGGAATAGCTCAGCATTCCATTGTTCATTAGTTATGGAGAACAATAATTCTGGGTCTCCCCGGTCACGTGAGGACACACTTGTGCCGCGTGCATAAAAATGTCAATTCACATAAGATTACTGGGGGGGGGGGCAGGGAGGGAGTTATGTTTCTAATGATCGGCCTGGTGGTGGGAGTTGGGCGGGGGGTGGGGGGGGGAACTGGCTGGCAGGAAGAACGAATTGTCAAATGTTTTTTCATAGATCGATATTTGCCGAATTCCCTGGAGTTTGTTCACATTACCAGGAAAAGAGAAAAAAAATTACTCTTCACATAAGAAAACAAAATTACTGTTCATATTTTTGGTGGGTTATTTGCATATCCTTTACATAACAAAACAAATTACTCGTCGGGCCTGCCTACTTGCCTATCTGGCCGTCTGTCTGCCTGTCTGCACCTACCTTATCTACCTGCGTATCTACCAAATCACTCACCCACCTATCTGTCTGTCTGCCCGCCCGCCCGCTCTCCGGACCGTGTCTCTCTGCCGTCCGTCCGTCCGTCCGTCCGTACGCCCGTCTTTCTTTCTTTCTTTCTTTCTTTCTTTCTTTTTTTTCTTGTTTTTTCTTTCTTTCTTTCTTTCTTTCTTCCCTTGTGTATCTCATAAGTCGACCTCATCCCAACCCTTGCAACCAAAGCCAGTTAACTCCCCACTGTCGGCGGCTTTGTTTACGCAACCCAGAAAGGTAGTGATTCATGGGGCCACAGTGGGAAACCAGGAGTGAGAGATGGTTGGGGTGTCGCACTCTCAACCGTCCCCGCCCCACCTATTCCACAGTTCAGAAACGCCCCTGTCCACTATTGTCCCGATTCCCCTCCAGGTCTTAAAGTAAACCTGGACATTTAGCGTTAAATGATTTTTTTGGGATGTGCTCCGGTCGACACGAACAGTGTACTCAGACGCCAAGGTCGTTTACCAACATGTCAGCCGTGGCGCTTCAAGCAGTTTTAAAGTTTCAAGCTGCGTGCATTTATTTTTATGTATTCTTCCTTTTGTAGGTTTCTTCTTCTTCTTCTTTGGACCTTTATCCCTCATTGGGGCATAGATCTTCAACCGATTCACTACAAGCAATTATATCCTTAGCTGCAATTATATCCTTAGCTATCCCACGCAGCTTCGCCTTTTTTCTCCCCATTGTATTAATTTATGTTTATACTTCTTTTCTTCGTGTTTTCTTAGGTCTTCATGTTTTTCTTTTGCCATGTGGATTCCAGACAAGGGCCTTTCTGGTGATACTCTATTCTCGAGGTGCCTTCGCTGCTGAGATAAATGCGTGAAGCGTCACTGTGAGCTGTGTGAAACTGCTGGTTTTCTAGTGCGACAATGCACTATAATTTTAGTTTTAGTGGCGGATTGTTGTGTTGGCATTCTGGCAGCGGCGTTAAGCATGTATGTCTGTGCGTGCTGTTTTTTTTGTCGGGACTGCTGTCTGTTTCACTTTTCACATGAAACAGTGAGGAGCATTGTGTGTGATGTAATATTTTCCCAGGCACTCACTCATCATGTGCCATGCCGGTAAGCGTGGGCGGTCATGTTTTGCCATCTCACTCGATCTCCAGAGTCGTGGATCAGCTCAATGTTCTTGTCTCAACCATACAACGTGACTAAATCATCCAGGTATTTAATTCTCTGTCCTCCCCTTGTTCTCTTCCCCTTGATCTTGCCAGTTGTTACTAAGTTCTCCAATTTATTTCTTTTCATAATGTGACCAAAAAACTGTGACTGTCTACGTCTAATTTCTCTAATCAGTTAACGGGTTTTCATTTGTTTCTTGTAGGACTTGGTCATTGGATTTTCTGTCTGTCCATGGTATTCTTTGCATTTTCCTCAGAAACCACATTTCCACAGCCATCAGATGTTTTTCAGCTTGTCTGCTTATTGTCCATGCTTCACATCCCAGGTACAGGAACGGAGCATTATGGGGTGACCCTGTGTTTTGAAGTTGTAACCGCGACTAACTAACTATTCTTAGGTTTTCTCAGTGTATATCCTAGTGGTATTGTCTTCACCTTTTGATTCACTGGTACTTGTCATGAGCACTGCTAATTCTGTCATTCCATTGTAGTCCTATTTTGTGCAGACACCAATTAATGAGTATTTGTTGGTTATTTGTAATTGTTTTAGTCGTTCTCCGTTGTTTCTGATCCATACAGCAGTACTGATTTAACTTTAGAATTGAATATTGTACGCTTGGTGCTAAGTTAATCGTCAAAAACATTTTTTGTGCTTCCAAAATTGTAATAGTGCTATAATAGCTCCTCTTGCATATTTGTATTCTTATTTTGATCTGTCTAATTGTTTTGCCCCATCTGTGTCTACAGTACTACCTAAATAGGTGTATGATTCCACTTCTAGAAGTGAGGCTTAACTAAGGGAGATCAGGCTATCATTTGCTTTATTTAGTCTCATAATCTTTGTCGTTCCCCGATCCGATATAATAACGGTCGATAACATCATCCTCTTTGGACAATAATCCTCTTTCAAAGTAATATCCGAACTGTGGCTGACTCGGTCACAGGAGTATTAATCTGAGCCAGGCGATGGACCCGAATATAAATTCACTTCTAAGGTTGAACGGGGTAGGGGTAATGGATATGCAACTAACTTGAACTACGAAGGTCATAATGAAATAAAGCGTAACATAAACACATAAGCCACATACAACATGTGGCAAGATTTATTGCCTGGCACATTTCGCTGCATCTCGTCTGGTGCGTACTGTAGAGTTATAAATCGTACGAAGTGAATAAATGAATAATACTTGAGCTGAAACAAAACACATAGTCACAGATATTGTTCGAATGTGGAACATGTGTTGTCCCCACATTTGCCAGGCAATAAATCGTGCAGCATATTGTTTGTGACTTCTGTGTTTAATTTCACTACGGGAATACATTGTTTTAGTTTAGTGTAGTGTAGTTTAGTTTAGTTTAGTCGATGGATTAACATCACGGCACACGGGCGTAACCCATAAGTGCTCCATTCTCCTTCTAACTCAAATCTGAGTCTGGAGAAATTCAGCTCAGTGCACGAACTCCGTAGCATCAGCGAGGCTCCTGAAATACATTGGGTAGATTTTTAACTCGAAATTTTGCCCGGGCAGCGCCGTTAGGCTACTCTTTTTCGATTTCCAACTGCCAAGGGAGTTTTTACGTGCGCAACAATACACACGGGCGTCCGATCTCACTACCCAGAGACCAGGGCAATTTTTTTTATTACCAGAAGTCCACGTGAAAAAATCCCGGTCATCACCGGGGCTTGAACCCGGGACCTCCAGCACTCGAGGCGGACACCCATACGCGTGAAAGGCCACCAGGATTTGTGCTATGGAGATATATGACTCTATTGCTGGTTTCCGCCATGGGCTGTAGTTATTATGCTGTTTTTTAAACGCACAATGTAACAAAATATCATCTGTCAGGGCGGCTAGGTGCCAGTAGCGCGAATCAGCGTGGGAAATAGTGGATACACAGAACTGTAATGTAACGTAAAACGTGAAGAGATTGAGAATTTTTAAAAAAACATAATTTGAACGAAACAAAGAACTGAATAATTTAATCTACAGCTGTGTCTTAGCATCAGAAATATATGAACAGGTATTGATTAGCTATGAAGTACATAAAGAAGCAAAGCAAAACAATGTTTCCTTGTAGTGAATTTGAATAACGAAGACACAAATAATAGTTTGCACGATTTATTGCCTTGCCCATTTCGTCCTTCAATCTGAAATATACACGTGTTCGCACAGTAATTTCAGTTGACTACCTCGTGTGTTGCTTAACACACAAAATAGTCGCTTTTTAAAGTTCACAGGAGCCATTATGATTAATCTTCATAGGACAGTTTTATGCAAACAGAAAGACATGCTAGTTTAAAATTACCGTGGCAGACAATTGAAATTAATGTGCGAACATGTGTATATTTCAGCTTTAAGGGTCTATCTAGTTACTTTAGTTTTTGTTGTGTGATTTCTGCAGTATGTACCTAACGAGATGCAGCGAAATACGCCAGGCAATAAATCGTGCAATCTATCGTTTGTGTCTTCGTTATTCGAATATAAGAATTGAATGCTATGGTGTGGTCACAAAGAGATTTGAACCTGATGACTACAGTGCCTCGATTTGGGAATCAGGCTGAGACCACAGTGTGTTCAAGTGTTACATTGCCAAGTAGTGACCTCTTGTTCGAGCCCACATCAATGCCGGGATGTGTGTAAAACTGACCTGGTCTCTCAGGTCGATTCCAGGTCAACACAGCCTAAAATAGCCACAGGAAATATTCTGGGAAGTGACGACGACGAGGAGCATCTGGCCGAGTAGTTAGAACGCTGGAAGACCCGGGCTCGAATCCTGGGTAAGGTGGATATTTTTCATACATTTCACGGTGACTTCACTAGCTAGGCGACCTTATTCCCGCAGGTTCAAAACCCCTTTGTCATACACCGCAAGGTACTGTAGGTAATAATAACAGTGTTGTATTGTGTGGACAGTAACAACAACCGGCGTGATATTGACCACCTCAGCCATCTAGTGCCGGTTTTTTTTTCCGCACATCTTTTACAGGACATTGCAGTCAACACCTGCATTTTCCAGCTGCTGCCAATGTCTTGGCAAGTGTTACGTTCAGTAGTTTGTCATTGCTTTCTGAAGGCCGGCTCATAACTCCATAAATAACCAGCGCGACGCGATCCGCTGCCGAATCTCGCGCAGCTGTGTTCCATACGTGGGTATACGGAATTACGAAAAACGTCCTTAACACCATCGCCAGGGAGACTGACTGTGACTGACTAACGAACCTCTAATCTCGACTTCATTCCTCTACTCTTCTAAGTTCCAGTCAATCCATGTGAGTGCACTTCTCAGGCACTTCAGATGCCTAGCAATTAATATACCTTTGTTGTAAACGGTGCTCTCAGGGGAAGTGTCTCTCTCTCTCTCTCTCTCTCTCTCTCTCTCTCTCTCTCTCTCTCTCTCTCTCTCTCATAGACACACCCACACATACAGAGAGAGAGAGAGGGAGAGAGAGAGAGAGAGAGCGAGAGAGAGAGAGAGAAAAAATAAAAGAGACAGTGTGCGTGCGAGAGTGAGAGAGAGGGTGAGAGAGTACGACACTCCAGTATGTGTAGTTTTCATCTGTCTGTCTGTCTGCATGCCTGTCTGTCTGTCTGTCTGTCTGTCTGTCTGTCGTATTGTTTTAACAGTTAACTGTTATTTCCGTGATTTTTTTACTGTTTTTTTTTTCGCCCGCCAGCAAATTTCTGTCCACTATTTGTCTATTAACACAATAATGGTCCCATTATCTCCCGGCCTCGCGGAAACCGAATCAAGAATACCCGGCCACCAAATGTATCACCCCAAAGAAAAGCATTCCTGGGAATTTACCACAGTTGTGGATAGCTTCCAGGCCGCTGGACCTCCTTGACGGGGGTTGAGGCGGGGAGGGTTGGGTGGAGCTGGCAGACGTACTTCTGACCACTACGTGAAGATGGGACATTCAAGGAACATCCCACAGTCCCCGCGCGTGCTGCAGCCGGCGGACTAGAGATCAACGTGTCATCGTATTGATCTTGAATAATGTTCTCAGTAGCCAAGTACGGGCTGAGAGGAGGGCGGTGGGAAGCGCTGCGCGCAAAAGTTCTGTTGGATCTTCAGATTTGCCATGCTCTCCGTCTTTGGTGGGCCAGGGCCAGTTGAAGAAAGGAATCACAGGGCATATTTGTTTTTCTGCGTGTATATGAGGTTACTTTAGAATTCCTTTCGCCGTTTCTGCCCTTTTAGGCGATTTAGTGTTTGATAGTTTTTTGGGGGGATTGTTTTGCCGTGGAGCTGTGTTCATAATCACCGCTGCATTGGTTTTGTCACCAGTAGAAATTAAATACATTAACACGCATAAACGTGCAGCCGTCGAAAGTGTGTCTAGAGTCGCCGTTTTTTTCTCCCCCTTCTCAAGATGTGATTACTGTCTGTGTTCGCGCCATTCGGGTATTGATTTCTTCTGGTCCTGGTCTCACAGGATTCCGGATGGTGGGTGGGTGAATTTGGCGTGGTGAACTAGACTGCTGGACCGCGCTAGTTTGAAGACATTGTTCTAGCACATTTCTTTGTTCCCAGCACAGGAAGACTGACTAAATACAGTACTGTTTTTTTTTTTTTTAGCATTCGTTCATTTATTATCGTGTAGTTGCCGGCAGTTGGGTTGTCGCGTATGCATTTTAAGTCCTATTTCTGTTGTTATATTGAAGTTGTTTGCTTATCGTTTTACTTATGGGGTGACCAGTGCTGTCCGACAAGTCACACTTTTAGATATGAGTTAATCAGTGCTGTTGCCATTAGACATTAGCAGACTAGATAAAGTTGTAATATTATTGAAGTGATTTGCTTAACTTTTACTTAAGAGTTGACCAGTGCTGTTACCATTAGCAGACTAGATAAAGTTGTAATATTATTGAAGTGATTTGCATAACGTTTACTTATGAGTTGACCAGTGCTGTTACCATTACCAGATTAGATAAAGTTGCAATGCAATAATATTGAAGTGATTTGCTTAACGTTTACTTATGAGTTGACCAGTGCTGTTGCCGTTGGCAGTCAAGACATACTTCTAGATAAAGACGTTAACATGTTTCATTGTTTTACACTTGCACACAGAAATACTATTGGTTGTGAAGACAGTATCTCGTAGACTTGTACAGGTAAACGTTATGGACCATTTTCTACACCTGAAGCGTTTTGGATTTATGTTGTTAGCCTGATATTTTGTATAGACAATCAGCGCTCGATGAGTTGATGTCGTTCATATCACGCCTACCGCATTTACTTCCCAGACCATAGGTGTCCATTTTAGGCTCGGCCGATCTGCGTGCACAAGTTAATTTTAAAAAAATAATCTCCGGCTTGGTTGGGATTTGAACACAGGACCCCGGCCCGACTGTCAAGCGACCTAGCCAACGTGTTACTACTTGAAAAAGTAATGTTTAATCCGTTACTATATTCTTATAATCCACACCGTGTGGCGTTGGTGGTCATGTCTATATATATGTTACTATATTAAGAACATGATATCGATAACATTTCCTGCTGTCTGCACGTGCCAGGTATTTTTAGTACACAGAACATGGAGAAATCCCGTTGAGAGTGTTTTCCATTTCAACTAATTTCCAACCATCTGTAACCGCCAGAATGGGAAATAAATAATTCACGGTTTTGATAGCACTCATAGAAGTGAAGGGACAATGTAGTATGGATAGAATAGAAAGTATGCACAATAATGTGAAACACAAAGGCCTGCTGTTGAAAATACTTAAAAAGTCATTGCTGGAAAAGATAAATTTAATTTTCGTGCCAGGGCATGCGGGTGTACAAGGAAATGAGCAGACTGACAGGCTTGCGGGTAAGGCTATTGTGGAGAGCGGATTGACCAGGCTGGAATGCTTATGAGAAGTAAGACTTTTTAGAGAACCAATTAATGACTGAATCTACAACCATGGTCAGACTGCTAGAACAGTTAAAAGAGGTGTGGCCAGACAAGAACAGTATGCAGGAAGCTAAAGAAGATTAATCAACCAACACAGAACTGGTGTCGTTAGCCGCTATACGCTGCGGGATTTACTGAATAGAGGATCTGAGCCCTTATGTACTGAATGGTTGGATGTGCAATGAGAATGATCTGTCGACTAACTATACTAAAAGACAACATTCAGGAGAAAAGAAAAGACGGATTCTCATTAAACAACTATATGTAGATGCATAAGAAGCAAAAAACATCACATAAATCAGCAAGAAACAACTACAATCAGACAAGCAAGAAACAGCTACAATCAGACAGACAAAAAACAGCTACAATCAGACAGGCAAGAAACAGCTACAATCAGACAGGCAAGAAACAGCTACAATCAGACAAGCAAGAAACCGCTACAGACAGGCAAGAAACAGCTACAATCAGACAGGCAAGAAATAGCTACAATCAGACAGGCAAGAAACAGCTACAATCAGACAGGCAAGAAACAGCTACAATCAGACAAGCAAGAAACAGCTACAATCAGACAGGCAAGAAACAGTTACAATCAGACAGGCAAGAAACAGCTACAATCAGACAGGCAAGAAACAGCTACAATCAGACAGGCAAGAAACAGCTACAATCAGACAGGCATGAAACAGCTACAATCAGACAGGCAAGAAACAGCTACAGACAGGCAAGAAACAGCTACAATCAGACAGGCAAGAAACAGCTACAATCAGACAGGCAAGAAACAGTTACAATCAGACAGGCAAGAAACAGCTACAATCAGACAGGGCAAGAAACAGCTACAATCAGACAAGCAAGAAACAGCTACAGACAGGCAAGAAACAGCTACAATCAGACAGGCAAGAAACAGCTACAATCAGACAGGCAAGAAACAGCTACAATCAGACAGGCAAGAAACAGCTACAATCAGACAAGCAAGAAACAGCAGTATCACAGTATGCGAGAAACAACTACATACATGCATGATTTGACACTTCCTATAGCCTTGTGTCATGGCATGGAAAGGTGTCAGCACATGAATTGATACATGCTCATGGAGATCTCAGCTTGTGGAGAAGCATGATCACCCAGGCCAGTCGGCAAGGCACTTTGTGATGACAGACATGTTGTCACAACTGCATGGCCGAATGGATAAGAACGTGTGTTCTTAAACTTCCTGTGTGCTGATGCCGAGGTTAGGGGATAGGCCTTAGGTTCATACCAGAATGCGATCGGCGTTGCCAGTAATGGGTTGTGCTCAATATTTAAATTTCAAATCCTGAAACAACCACATACTTTAGTCTGTCAAGACTGCAAGGTGCCACTCACACTTGCATCAGGGTGGTTTTCTTGTCTCGATTATAATATATGGTCAAGACATCCAGATATTTATTTTTGTAAACAAAGAAACTTCTTTGCTTCAGTTCACTCAGAAAATATGTTGCTTTGAATGGATATTTTTGTCTTCCTTTTGCTCTTTTCCCATCATTTGGGAGTCTATAAGTCATCAGGCTGCCTGGTTCATGCTCCAATGGCTTTAGTTCGATTTCAGTTCATAAGTGCAATTGTTAGAAACCTCTACGGTCATCACTGGAGATACAGAGATGGTGCTCTGTGAAGTTTGGCAGGCCACCCTGCAGAAAGAGACTGAGTCATAGGGACCAAACCTGAAATCGATTCTCTTGCTTTTAAATCCTCTTTAGCCCCATCAATTGCTACAACACAAAGTGGTCAAGCCTTTTGACTCAGGCTCCGAAGGTTGTGGGTTCGATTCCGGGCCGTGCCCTTCGGTTCACGAGTCAAATTTTTCGGAGACTCCTGTGGGTCGTCGCTAGAGCTACGGAGTTCGTGCTTTGTGCGATGCTTTCCGCGCTGCGGAAAGAGACTGAGCCATATGGGATAAAACCCGGTGCAATGAAGTCGACACTGGTGACTTTTTAAAATCCGGAGTATTTGGAAAGTATTAATTTGTAAATATTTCTTGTTGTCTGCATTAGGAACCGCTGTAGCTTAATGTCTAGATACTTGCCTGCTGGTCCCACGGTCATAGGTTTGAATCAGCATCTGAGCGGATTTTTAAATATTTAAAGGGGTTACCAGGTTGACCCAGCTTAAAATGGCTACCAGGAAATGTCTTGGGAAGTAAAGGTGGCCATTGTTGTACTGACCACATCACCCACCAAGCAGGGAGTGGTCTGTAATATATGTGGGCATAGCACCATGTACGCACTGCCTCTAAAGTGTGTAAAAGCATCCTTGATTTGTACTATATGTTTCTTCATTTATACCAAAGATTTCTTCATTTATACTAAAGATTTCTTAATTTGTACTATAGATTTCTTCATTTGTACTATAGATTACTTCATTTGTACCAAAGATTTCTTCATTTATACTAAAGATTTCTTCATTTGTACTATAGGTTTCTTCATTTGTACCAAAGATTTCTTCATTTATACTAAATATTTCTTCATTTGTACTATAGGTTTCTTCTTTTGTACTATAGATGTCTTCATGTTTACTATAGATTTCTTCATTTGTACTATAGATTTCTTTGGCTGACAGTGTGTTCAACATTGGATGTTTATTAAAATATTGGATTAGATTAGGCAGCTTGTAAGAATTTACAATGCTGCACGAACACACAGATAGGTAATTGACTGTCGGTACAGAGTGCGTGTTTGGGAATAATCCGAATCGGTCAAACAGTTGATTAAGTGCATGTTTGGGACAAGTCCAAACTGGTCAAACAGTTGATTAAGTGCGTCCAGTGTGGAAGGATTCAGTGAGATTTCAGTAGCCAATTCTTCATGATGATGAAGATGATAGTGAAAGGGAGCCTGCACCCCATCGCTGCACTGCCTCGACTGCGCCAGGATCATATCCCGCCTGTCGCTGGAGTTATTCTAGCAAAGGTGATTGTGTGTATACGAATTATATTGTTGTTGTTGTTGCTGATGTTGCTGCTGTTGTTTGTGATGTCAATTGCCTGTTATATTATTAATAAATACACATGTACTGTTTGGCATTCATAAAAGTCGAAGAAAGAAGTATAGATAGACGCTAGACAATATAAAAATTGAAAGCTATAATTGCCTTTATGTTGTCTAGGTGTACGCTAGTCTGTACTTCTTTCTGTTGTCTAGGTGTACGCTAGTCTGTACTTCTTTCTTCTACTTTTACGAGCGCTAAACAATACGTGTGTATTTTATTTATTTATGAACTGTTTTAGTGGCCTCAAAGGCTTCTCAAATTTATATCATATTAATATATTATACTTCAATCAGGAGTGTGAGTGCAAATGGTTTCCTCTGTTCTGTATATGTTGGACACTTTTGCAGAAAATGCTTAGTTATCATTTTACCAATTTGCAGGTCAGCATAGCCAAATAGATAAGAATGTGTGCTTTTAAACATCCAGTGTACTGACGCCGTTGTTCAACCCCTACACCGGACAGTTGGACTAAAATGTTGACCTATCGTCCTTGACTTGGAGACGTAAATTACAAGTACCTCTGAAGTCGTAGTGGGTTTGCCTGATGGCGAGGGACACTGTTAATAGGGAAAGCTAATCCATACACAAAGTTCAGTCCAGCACTACTGGAAGTAGTGTGTATGGACTACGCTTGAGCTCAAAGCAAGCGATCGCAAAAACAAAATAAACCAAACAAAAAAATTGAAAACAATGTACCACTTTCACATTGACATTCATTAGTGTCTCCTATCTTTACAAATAAACACACATGTATTGTTGAAGTTGAAGAAGGAAGTAGAGACTAGAGGATGCACTAAACAATATAACAATTGAAAGCTAATTTTATCTAGTACGTCCTCTAGTCTCAACTTCCTTCTTCTACTTCTGTGAATGCCAAACAATGCATGTATATTTATTTATAAACTGTCTCAGTGGCTTCAAACTCAATTGATATCTCATAGATCTTTAGTTAATTGAACATGTGGTATTTCAGCCTGTTGTATCCTGTGTAGTCTGAAGATTGGTCACTTCTGTTGAGATGGTGATGTAATTTTTGTGGTGAGCTGTTACTTTACCAATTTTACAGTTACATCCATCAGTATCTCCTATCTTTAGTTGACTGAATATGTAATATTTCAGCCTGTTTTATCCTGTGTGGAGTATGAAGATTGAAACTTGTTCACTTTGGTCAAGATGGTAATATATAATTTCTATGTTGAGCTGTTACTTTACCAATTCCATAGTTTACCATTTCCACAGTTTACCAACTCCCCAGTAACATTCACCAGTGTCTCCTATCTTTAATTGACTGAAAAAGTGGTATTTCAACCTTTTGTATCCTGTGCAGAGTCTGAAGATTGCTACTTGTTCACTTCAGTACCCTGATTTCATTCATTATCTATCTCTGTGTTAAATGTTGGCCCTATGTCATTTTCGATCTCCCTGTACGTCTTGTGTTATGTAGATCTCCCTGTATGTCTTGTGTTGTGTGGATCTCCCTGTATGTCTTGTGCTATGTGGATCTCCCTGTATGTCTTGTGTTGTGTGGATCTCGCTGTATGTCTTGTATTATGTGGATCTCCCTGTATTACTTGTGTTATGTGTATGTCTTGTGTTGTGTGGATCTCCCTGTATGTCTTGTGTTGTGTGAATCTCCCTGTATATCTTGTATTATGTGGATCTCCCTGTATGACTTGTGTTATGTGTATGTCTCCTGTTGTGTGGATCTCCCTGTATGTCTTGTGCTATGTGGATCTCCCTGTATGTCTTGTGTTGTGTGGATCTCCCTGAATGTCTTGTGCTATGTGGATCTCCCTGTATGTCTTGTGTTGTGTGGATCTCCCTGTATGTCTTGTGCTATGTGGGTTTTCCTATATATCTTGTGCTCTGTCGATTTCCCTTTATGTCTTGTGCTGTATGGATTTCCAAGAAAGAACTGTCTAGGTTACTATTAACAGATTTTCACAACGTTTGTCCTACCCAGCGCTAACCTTGGAATCTGTATAGTTATTTCGATAAGCTCCACATTAGCGATTCTTTCATATCATTTTATCTTGTTTTGCGCCGGCACTAGGTAATGAAAAATCGGCACTAGGTAATGAATCTCGGCATTAGGTAATGAATCTCGGCACTAGGTAATGAATCTCGGTAGTTTATTTTTTTAGTTTTTGTGTTAGTCGTTGTCCGTGTTTCTGATCCCTGTACTGATTTGACGCTACGGTTAAATATTCTCAACTTGGTTTAAAAAGTTAGTTGCCTATCCTTTACAGGACGCCGCAGTCAACCCCGTAATTTTGTTTTGGCTGTTTGTGATTTCTTGGCAAGTTTATATTCAGTAGTTTTCCATTGCTTTTTGAACGACCCGCACACATACCATTGTATGAAAACCAATGCAAGGCGGTCTGTTGCCGAATCTCCTGCAGCTGTGTTTCGAATGCTGTATGCGGGATTACGAATTGCGTTCCGTAACCACTTTGCCACAGAGCCTGTACCAGTTGTTTGGTACTAGATTGAGCTTCGTTTGTCTTCCAACAAATTTCAAATACTGCGAAAGCTCATCCTGACTGTTGTATTCTCTTTTTAATACATATTTCTGTTAGTTAGTCGTTAGTTGCCGGCTTCGTGGCTTAGAGGTTATGACTTTTCTCCGTAATCTCGTATACTCTCGTCGGCAACGTGATGACGGTTCAAATCAGTAGTGGTTCGAATCTCATCGGTAACTTACGGGGTATGTGAGCCGGCCGCTCAGAAAGCAATGGCAAACTACTGAGCGTAATTTTGCCAAGAGATCAACATACAGCTGAAAGATGCTGGTGTTGACAGCTAAGTCCTGTAAAGGATATGCTTTAAAAAAAAAGTCTTTAGTTGTGGCTCAAACTTCAAGGCAAAGGGTCATCCCATAATGCTCCGTTCCTGTGCCAGTGAATATCCAAGAGAATGCTTCCTGCTATCTGTTTCTGTTCCTTCTTCATCGTCTACCTCGCTACCTAAATTTGTACGATTCCCTCTGATTAAGTGAGGTTTTACCGAGACAGATGGCGTTATTATTTGCTTATTTTTATGATCTATCTGTCTTGTTCCTATACATTTTCAGACCTAATTGTTGTAACACCCCGTCAAATGTGTGCATTTTATCTTACATAAGCACTACGGTAGCAAAGCATTATTTCCATTATTTCTGGTGCATGGTCAGCTTGGCAGAATTGATAAGAGCGCTCACTGGTTGCTGATACCGAGGTAGCGGATTCAACCCTTACACCAGTCGGTTGGACTAAAATGTTGACCTCTTGTCTTTGACTTTGGGACGTAAATTACAAGTACCTCTGAAGTCAGAGTGGGTTCATCTGATGGCTAGCGACGCTGGTAATAGGGAAAGCTAATCCACTCGCAAAAATCAGCCTATCGTACTAGAAGTAGTAGTAGCGCGTGTATGGACTACGCTTGAGTTTAAAGCCAGTGAACGATAAATAAATAAATTGATAAATAAATTCAAGTTTATGGCAGTTTGTTCCGATTTTATGTATCCCCGTTAGAATAGCGTTCCACTCGTCTACCACAGGGTGTATTTTTAATGACTGCAGTGTTTGAAAATATTGCCGGTCCAAGTTTTGTATTTGCCTATTATGTTGCATGCACTTTACAGTGGGTGACTACAAAACTTGGACCGGCAATTTTTTCAAACACTCCATCCATCATGTGCCATGCCAATAAGTATAAGAGTGGGCGGTCATGTTTTGCCATCTCACTCGATCACCAGAGTCGTGGATCAGCTCGGTGTTTCTGTCTCGACTATGCCACGTGGCCAAGCCATCCAGGTATTTAATTCTTGGTCTTCCCTTTGGTCTCCTCCCTTCGATCTTGCCAGTTGTCACCAAGTTCTCCAATTAATTTCTTCTCATAACATGCCCAAAAAATTGTGACTGTCTACGTCTAATGTCTCTAATCAGTATACGATCTTCATTTGTTTCTTTTGGACTTGTTCATTGGTTTTTCTGTCTGTCCACGGTATTCTTTGCATTTTTCTCAGAAACCACATTTCCACAGCTATCAAATGTTTTTCAGCTTGTCTGCTCATTGTCCACTCTTCACATCCATATAAAAGTACAGGTTTTATGTAGCACTTCAACGCTCTTTTCAAACACTGCAGTCATTAAAAATACACCCTATATTTGAATAGTGGCGATTCGTTCTCTGTTGTGCTTGCTGGTGCTAAAGTCGTTGCTGTTATTCCTTTTTTTATGTTGTTCTTTAATATTGTTTCTGATAATACGGGTTTGTGTTAAACTTTATATATGTCAAATCAATCAATTAGATGGCGTCTCCACAATGAAGTTTAAATGCAATGGATCTCCGTCTCACGCCTTGATTGTATAATCTGTCAGACAGCTGTCCGTCCATCTCTTGATGTTATCCTCCCACTTGTATCATTGTTTCTCTCTTGCTCGCATGTGTCTGATGCACATTCGTAAAGCTCGGAGTGCCACCTTGTCAGAAGTTCACCCATCTGATACAGACGAAATCATGAACGTCCTTAAAGGGTCTGGCCTAAACTAGAACTTTCTTCTGAATGAATCAAAATGGATTACAATGCAAGCGTTCAGACTGAATCACCAAAATTTTAAACAAAAAATTGAAAAAAAAAAAAATGAGAATTAGAATCAGTACTAGAACACAATTAAAAGTAACAAAACGTTGCGGCCAAAGACTTAGTCAGCACACAAACAACAATCACACACCGATATAAATTTAAAAAAAAATTAATCTACAGGCTTATTCCAACTCTGTCCCACACATTCTTGTACAGTTTGTCAAAGGCCGCGCTGGCCTTGCAGACTCTTGCTATATATATATATATATATATATATATATATATATATATATATATATATATATATATATATATATATATTATATATATATATATATACACGAAACATATATGCGATAGGTAACTCCTTATGGGTTGCTGTTATATATAATGGATTGTTTTCAAGCGCACAGAAAATGGCGGGCGGCTGTTTGCTATTACCATCGTTGACATGCGTACTCTAGGGACCTCCCTATTTGTGTTAAAAACCCATTTCCGGGTAAACCAGACATTTGAGCCGCTACTCGGTGATGGGTAGGGAGGGAAGTTCTCAACTGCATGCTAGTGTAAAAGAGAAATTCTAAATGAAATATATTACATTTGAATTCCATGTCTCTCTGTATATAGCCTTATGCAGTAATGTGCGGCTGCTGGTTTTCTACTGACTGCCGCATCCATCGACGATGAACTGTATTTTTCATGATGACTTTTGTGTTGGCATTCTGGCAGCGGCATTATGCATAATATACCTGTGCGGGTTGATGGTTTGTCGAGACTCTTGTCTGGTCCAGTTAAACATGGGGTAGTGAGGAGCATTTTATGTGATATTCACTGGCACAGGAATGGAGCATAAAAGTGCGACCCTTTACCGTGAAGTTGGAACCGCGACTAACTAACTAACTATCTGTATGTAATAGTGAAACTATAAATAAAACATGCATGATTACATTTGAATGCCATGCCTCTCTGTATGTAATAGAGAAACTATAAATGAAATATACACGATTCTATTAGAATTCCATAGTTAGTTAGTCGACAGATCATCCCTCATTGCACATCGAACCATTCAGTCCATATGTGCTCGGATCCCCTCCTCGGCAAATCCCGCAGCGTGCTAGCGGCTCACGGTACCAGTTCTGTGTTGGTCTATTACTCTTCTTTGGCTTCATGCGTAGTGTTCTTGTTTGGCCACATCTCTTTTAACTTGCTGTTCTCGCAGCCTGACCATGATTGCAGATTCCCAGTCATCGCTTGGTTCTCGTAAATTACTTACTTCTCGTAGAGCATTCAGAATGTCTGCCTGGTCCATGGCTCGTCCGCCTTCCACAGTAGCCCTACCTGCAAGCCTGTCAGCCTGCTCATTCCCCTTGTACATCCGTATGCCCTAGCACGAAGATGAAACTAATCTTTGCCAGCCGAGACCGCTCCAGAGACAGCATCTCTTCGGACCCACCACATCTCTATCCTCCTGAGCATACTCACTGAGTCATTAAGGACACAAGCCCGATTGAATGTCTGTGTCTCGAGCCATGTTATTGCTTTACTTACTGCCATGACTTCCATAGTCAGGCTGCATGTGGTCAAACAAAAAGCGCCAGACTCTTCCTTCAAAGTTTTCCCTCCGGCCTGAGCCGTAAAGGCCCATGAACTTCTCACTCCTCGGACGACCGACCCATCCGTGTAAATGACAGCATCATCCGCTAAAGAATTCTCGAAGATCAGAGCCTGTGCTATTAGAATTCGACGTCTCCATGTATGTATTACCGGCGTCAGTGCTTAGGGGATAGTGAAAGTAGTTTTAGAATTTCCAGACTTACCGTGTTAAGGCTTTGAAATCAGCCGCAGGCGATTTGTGAGAAAATACATATGCGGTTATTACGATGATGCGAGCGTCGGCCGTTTAAAAATCAGTGGCAATCTCTGAATGCAAAATTGCCGAGTAAATTACACACAACCAACAATTGCCGAGGTTGACTGCAACATCCCATGTAGAACATGCAACTAATATATATATATCTATATATATATATATATATATATATATATATATATATATATATATATATATATATATATATATATATTACAGTTCAATCACTTTGCTAGGTATATTTTGTTTTTCAATTTCATTTTCAGGACGTTGCTATGAACCCCAAACGGCAAGTTGATTTACTGAGCAATTTTTTGCCAATTCTTTCTAAGTATGCATAAACAACAATTTGAACAGTGGAAACGCAAGCTGCGTTCTTAAAATGCGCAGTTGCTTAGCGTTGTCTGACGGGATAAGAAATTAATATGTATTGATTGGCTGGCACTTGTCCCTAGAGAAAACGACGGGAATAGATGTTTCATGGACATCAAAGTGCCAGAGTTGGGGGGTGGGGGTCTGGCATTCCCTCTACATAGCTAAAATATGAATAAAATTAGTGGAACTGCGGTAAAGCTGTGGAAATGTAAACAATATAAAATAACACAAAGTAGTGCAGCTTTACAGAACACAATTACGAAATATACAGGACGTTGCGGCGACTAGCCTTCATCAGCACACAAATACATACACAAAACACAACACACAATCACGGAGAAGACCCTCCAGTGACTACATTAAGGTATAAGAACGGGATGATAAGAATAAAAAGTGGGAGGGGGGGGGGAGGCCATGAGAACAATGTAGAGAAAATGAAAATTTGAAAAAAAAATGCTACGTATCTCAGAGTCCCAGGCTGATTTAATAACATAAGTTTAACTTTGATATTCTTATATAGACAGCCGTGGGAGTCTGTAGGTCATGGGGAATAGCTATTCGGCTGTTACTCTACGTCTGCTAATACCCGTTTCTCCAATGCTAAACATGTGACCAGTATTGCCGAAACCATTCTTTTCTGCCGTAAACATTATTTTCTCCTGTAAACATTATTTTCTCCCGTAAACATTATTTTTTGCTGTAAACATTATTTTCATAGGACGGCTAGGAGTGAGTTGGTTGGGGAGGGAGTCTATGCCCCAATGGCGGACAAAGGGCGCAATCACAATCTGATAAAAATGTCACTGCACAGTGCAGTATTTCGATGGCATTCGTAAAATATCGGAACCAGACATTATGCTATTTCTGCTTTTGTATTTATAACTTTTCAAGACATCATATCAACAGCAACAACAAAAAATGCTGGTGCTGACTGCAAACGTCCTGTAAAGGATATGCAGCTTTTTAACTGTGACTTAAACTTCCTTACACGCGAAAAGTATAACACATCCAGATTGGCTGCGTACACACGGCGACTCGCTGATCAAACACAGTGGTTGCTTGGGACACAGGAGCTAGTTTATAATGTGTCGACTGTCTTGTCTTACGTTCATTGCATTGGTTCGTAACCTCATCATCATCATCATAATCATCATCATCATCTTCTTCTTCTTCCTCTTCTTCTTCTTCTTCTTCTTCTTCTTCTTCTTCTTCTTCTTCTTCTTCTTCTTCTTCTTCTTCTTCTTCTTCTTCTTCTTCTTCTTCTTCTTCTTCTTCTTCTTTTCCCTTTTCCCTTTTACCTGTCTTCTAGCCTCTTAGCCGGTGTTTGTTATTATTGGTTTAAATGTGATAATACTGACATTTTAATAGATGAGACACTGACACATAACTGGAGTTTGTAAACAGCCTCGTGTCTCGTAAGCTGAAATTATTGGGCCATATCATGCTTCATGAATGTTGCGAATTCCTAGGACTGCCAGAGTAATTAAGGAGTGCCTGAAAGAGGCGAGTGAAACTAGAAGTTTATATACAACTATAGGAAAGAGACAAACAACGTTCTTTGGTCATGTGATGAGAAGAGAGGTACAGGAAGATATCGTGACAACCAGAAAGATCAGTGGAAGAAAAGGCAGGGACAGAATGAGAGAAATATTGCTGGATCATCCAAGTGGCTTAGAGGAATATCATCAACAGAATTGACCCAGAACACAAAGGGCCGAGATCACTCGGGAGACATGAACACATACGCCAGTTGGCAGGGCAGATGATGATGATGATGATTATAGTATCAAGCGTTATTGATTTAGAAGGAAACGTATTGGATTGCGTGGTTCCTAGAGAGATAAATAAGGTAGGTCGACACTAAGCATGAAGGCGGATACAGGACATTAAAGACACCCTAGACATAATCATATCAATTAGGGAACCCGTTGAGGCCACTAAGACAGTTTATAAATAAACACACAATTATTGTTTGGAGCTCACAGAAATAGAAGAAAGAAATAGATACTAAAGGGCGCACAAGACAACATTTAAAAAAAATGTCTGATGCGTCCTCTAGTCTCTACTTCTGTAAGCAACAAATAATACACCTCCCCCGATGTGTCCCCACCTTGCCGTGGTGGGGGAGCTTGCGTGTCCCATCGACCCCATGTGCTTGCCAATGGGTGAAAACTACATATCGGACGGCTCATGGGATAGGGACCAGACTAAGAGAGACACAACCTGCTGCTCTGCAGGTGAGACTGAGGATAGCAGTCAAATATTTAAATCAGGCGCACGAAGGCAGAATATCTTGGTCCGATACCAGTCTACCGGAAACTCTTAAGGTTCACTGTCGAGGGCTGTGGCTGAATGCCTCTAAGCAACAAACCCTCGGATCTGAGAGCCAGGCCGATACCCGTCTACCGGAAAATAGAAACATGATACGGAGCAAGCTACATGCTCAGGTCTGATACATGTTCGAAGGCTCTCAGCTGGGGGATATGAGAGATTCCCGGATGAAGGGGCCTGGCCGTTTCCCGTTCACTGCTGCACGAAGGTAAGGTGCTGAGCCGGCAGCACATGTAGCCTACCTCGTGAGCGAGTACAAAAAAGTCAGAAAAGTGCCCCAGTCGAAGGGTTACGGAAACTGTCTGTATCTAACTCATAGAGAGTGTAGACAAAAGTGGAAGAATGTCTCATCAACGCGAAATGGAACGCACGGCGAGCGAACCTATTGCGTGGTCTGAAGTCACAAGCAAAAGCTTACCGAGTGGATGTCACTCGCAGTCTGACCGCTCCTGGTGTGTGATTGAGCGATCAGTGGCAAGTGGGATGCCCAACACATGGAAGTGAGGAACTAAAGCAGCCATGAGCAGGACGTGGAAACTCCTTGGGTGAGCCCAGTCTCAGAGCAATATGTGCCGGCTGTGCAATTATGGAAGCCTCCTTGGATAGCGAGATAATGCCCATGGTCTGCCCCTGCCTTCCCTTGAGGGCAGACCACGATATCGTTGATCGTTCTATCTTGACCAGCTGAGATGTGGGTGACATTACAACAGTCTAACGTGTCTCGAAACCAGAGGAAGGCTAACCTCACTAAAAATGCCCGCCGGAAGTCGGAAGTGTCGTCCTACGGATGGCAAACTAAAAATTGACACTACGCATTTACGTCCGAGTGAAATGTCTCGTCCGAATGTCTCCCGTGCTAGGAACAGCTCTGACTACCTAGTTTCCGAATGCCGCTCTTGTTCGGAACAGCTCTGACTAGGTAGTTTTCCGAATGTCTGTCGTGCCTGGAACAGCTCTGACGGGCGCAACGACAAGCACATGTGCGAAAACTCGCTGAGTGAATACCTTCTGCAGACCTGTCTGGTTTGTGCGGGAACGGCCCGGGGCGAACGAAAAGCCCAATATATTGAAGTGAGGAATTAAAGCAGCCATGAGCATGACGTGACCATTCCCTCGGTGAGCCCAGTATCAGGGCGCTATGTGTCGGCCCTGCAACTATGGAAGCAACCTAGGATGGCGGAAAATGCTATGGATTATGCCTTCCTTCTCTTGAGGGATGACCGAAGTCCTCGACTGTTCGAACTTGACCAGCTGGGATGTGGACGATACCACAAAAGTGAGAGTCTCCCAGGATTGCTAACCTGGTCAAAAATGCACGCGAAAGCCGGATGTGTGACCTAAGGGTTTTCAACCCAAGGGTGCCTAACGCACACCGCAATCACATCTGAAAAAACACTCCGGATGAACGAAAAGAAGAAGAAGAATAATACACATGTGTTTATTTTGGCACACAAATTTACGTGGCAGGGGAACTGTCGACGGATCGAGTACCTCTCCAGCGGGCTGTGACAAGAGCGGCGTTTTGCAAAAGAACCTCATCCACCCATCATGTGTCATGCCGGTAAGCGTGGGCGGTCATGTTCTACCATCTCACTCGATCACCAGAGTCGTGGATCAGCTCCGTGTTTCTGTCTCGACCATGCCACAAGGCCAAGCCATCCAGGTACTTGCTTCTAGGTCTTCCCCTTGGTCTGTTCCCCTCGATCTTACCAGTTGTCACCAAGTTCTCCAAATAATTTTTTCTCATAACAAGCCCAAATGACTTGTTCATTGGTCTTTCTGGCTGTCCATGGTATTTGCATTTTCCTCAGAAACCACATTTCTACAGCCATCAGATGTTTTTCAGCCTGACTGCTCATTGTCCAAGCTTCACATCCATATAAAAGTACAGGTTCTATGTAGCATCTCAACACTTTTTCTCGTTTCAATTGACATCTTTTTATTGGTCAGTATGTTTTTCATCTTGCTAAAGGCTACTTTTGCCATGGCGATTCTTGTTCTAATCTCTTCAAGGCATCTCCCGTCAGATGTCATTACTTTTCCGAGATAATTGTACCTATTCACTTGTTGAAGAATATTCCCATTTACTTGTATATTACATTGTGGCATTTCGTTCTTCCTAGTGACGACGATAATCTGTCTTTTTACAATTTAATTCTAACCCTAGTTGTTCACTGTGGGTAACAACCGCATCTACTAAGTTTTGCAGGTCCTGTTCATTGTCTGCAATCAAGACTGTATCATCTGCATATCTAATGTTATTGATGCATCGTCCCCCAATGTTGATTCCTTCCATATCTTCAATATTTCTGAAAATACTTTCACTATACAGGGAAAACAGATCTGGAGACATTACACATTCCTGTCTCACACCTCTCTTAATATGCTGATATTGGCTTACTTCATTATCAACTCTTATGGCAGCTTTTGGTTTCCAATACATGTTTTTTACAAGTCTAAGATCTTTTCCATCAATTTGTAGATCTTCAAGCATCCTTATCATGTTGACATGTCTCATTTTATCGAACACCTTTGTGTAGTCAATAAAGCAAAGGTGTAGATCTTTGTTTACTTCTATAGAACGCCCGATTACGGTTCTCAGTATATACACAGCATTTACTGTACCCTTGCCTTCTACAAGAGAAGAACCTGCTACACGTTAAACATTATAGAGGAAAACTGTGGGAACAACATAATGACACACTATACAAGCGTAATGAGCAGACAGTTCACAAACAGGAGCTGTTATAACACAGCACAATGAGGAGGCAGCATCGACCTCTCTCTCTCTCTCTCTCTCTCTCTCTCTCTCTCTCTCTCTCTCTCTCTCTCACACACACTACCGCGGCCAACATTTTCGGGAATAAAGAGCAGAAACAACACAGGGAACAAAAAACCATACAGGCACAGACGTGCGCATGCGCCTGGCTTTAGCAAAGAAGACAAGACGATACAAAACGGTGGCCTACAGATGTGAGCACACGCGCGGGAGCGCGCGAGAGCACACGTACACGGACTAATATAATATAAGGTTTTCGGGATGAGCACGCCGTTCCAGTGTTGCCGTGGCTAGCAGATTTTGCACAGGGAAGTTAAAATTGAGGGGGGATGTCGTAAGTGGATTGGATATCCATGGATATTGATTGACTCATAAGTCGGTAAAATAAATAAATATCAGAGGGAATTTACATGCTGCGAGTAGAGATTCACTTGAAAAGACTGAGGCAGACATGATGGAGAGACAAAAGAAATAAATAGATGTAGCTATGACTGGCCTAGTCACAAGAGATTATCATCTGCCGTTACTGCCTATAATCATTGCGGTGTAGGACAGGGTGGTCTTGGGCCTGAGGAATCAAGGGCGTCTAGCTAGTGTAGGCTGCTCTCCCTGATCAAGGGGTTACACGACTTTCTTCGCAATCCCGTATACTCTCGTGAGTAACGTGACGTGCGCGAGAATCGGTGGCGGTTCTCTCCGCGTCGGTAACTTAGGATATGTGAGCCGGTCGCTCAGACAGCAATGGCAGACTACTGAGCGTAATCTTGCCAAAAAATGAACAATCAGCTGAAAGATGCTGATGTTGACAGCGATGTCCTGTAAAGGATATGCGAACCAAAAAAAAAAAAGCTAGTGTAGTTGCAGCCAACTGTAGGGTAGAGTTTTCTGTTTGCTCCCGCCAGAAAAAAAAAGCTACCACCTTACCGAGGATTCCTATCCTGGTCTCTCGAATGGGAGCCCGGTGTTCTTGCCACTCGGCCAGACGCTCGTCGGCATCATCATCATCATCATCATCATCATCACCATACATCATCATCATCATCATATCATCATCATCATCATCTGCCCTGGAAGCTGGCGTAGGCCTTTATGTCTCTCCAAACAATTTGTCCTCTGAGATTTTCGCCATTGTCTGGGAGGAATAGACCCCGATTCACTACCGCAGTCTCTAGGGTAAATCTTTTCTTAATTATGTAAAAACATTCACACAATTTAGACCGTGAAACAAGCCAGGTCTGCTCAAGCCAGATGTGCGCGACTTAATTTGTAAGTGACTCGTCCCCAAGTAGCTAGTTTCTTAATGTTTGGTGTCTTCAATTTCTATCTGCGACTGGTTGCCGTGTCGGTCTGTGCGTGTTTGCTTGGTCGGTCTTTAGCTTTCTGCTTTGTTGTCTTCTGTCTCCTAATTTATGTCTGCCGCTGTTTGCCTGGTCGGTCTTTAGCTTTCTGTATCTCCTAGTTTCTATCTGCGATTGTTTGCCTGGTCGGTCCTTAGCTTTCTGCTTTGTTGTCTTCTTTGCCTCCTAGTTTCTGTCTGCTGCTGTTTGCCTGGTAGGTCTTTAGCTTTCTAGCATTTTCTCGATGTCTCTATGGCCTTTCATTACTAATTGTTTACGTACACATTATTATACATAATATTCCCTCAACATTATGTAACACCGGAGAGTCTAACATAAGAGCTATTCATCTTTAAACAACTCTGTCTTATAATACCCCGAAGTTTTGTCCCCTGAAGCTCTTCCCAGAACTATTATCGACCAGTGTGTTTGAATATCAGATTATTATGCAAAATCACATAATTTTCCAGCGCGTTCTGTCTGTGATCTCGGCAGCTCCAAGCGAGATAATCAACATCGTCACGCGAGAGCTGTGTTGTCTCCCTACGCACCACAAACCATTATTTCAAAGCTCTTTTAATCGTATTTACAATGCATATCCGTTGTCCTCTACCCTGTCTAAATTGCTATATGTATAAGCCTTTACTGTGGGATTTATGTTTGGTGTTTTAATATCCGTACCTGAAAGATAGATTTTATTTGTATTTAGTGTGTGGCTTTAGGTAAAACAGACACAGCTTATAGTAGTGTTTACATGTGTTGTGATACCACTGATGGTATTTTGTTTACCGTGTGCGAAATTCACTGACACAGGAATGGAGCATTATGGGGCAACCCTTTGCCGATGAAGTTGGAACCGCGATTAACTAACTAACTAACTAACTAACTAACTAACTAACTAACTAACTAACTAACTAACTAACTAACTATGATATAAGAAATCTCATCTCATCAGATTCCTCTTGTACTTTGCGGTGTCGAGGTGAAGTATAAACAGCGGGAGAGTGCCCATTTATGGGCTTCATGTATCGATATTCCCATGGACTCTGCTATTCCCAACGTCCATCGTTTAGCATGCTTAGTTTGTTTACGATATAAAAAATACACCAGGTTTTTTTTTTTTTGGTGTGAGCACTTAACATATGTAGAGTTGAGATGGATTCAGCATGACCGCGGGCCCTCATGCGCTTGCGCTTAAACTTCCCATGCGCTGACGGCAGGGGTATGGGGTTCATTCCCTACTACTATCAGTTGGACTTTCGACATTGATTTCTCGTTCAAGGAAGCAATGGCAACTACTGAATGTAAACTTGCCTAGTAAACCAATCTGGTGTTAGGGTTGATCGCAACGTCCTGCAAAAGATAAGGAACATTTGTAAGAGTTGAGTCAAGAACCGATATCCCAGCACTAGGGACATACCTATACGTGCTCCGTCTTCATCTTCGACACCCAGCGAATGTCTCAGTACCAGTGAATGTCTCAGTACCAATGAATGTCTCAGTACCAATGAATGTCTCAGTACCAATGGTATCAGCAGCAGTCTGATTATATGTCCGTCTGACCTTTCCTCGGAGTCCTGGCGTCCCACGTACTCACTGATCACGTCAGTTTGAGCATTTAACTCTTTGGAAATCTATTTCCTCTCCATTTCTGCCTTTTGTCACATTTTAATTATGTTATATTTATGTTTAATTATGTTATAGTCTTCAGATCACTGTGAAGGTATAGCACTTTATGTCACAATGGCAGTACGTGCCACGGGACTGATTATATATTTGTATGTGTTTGTACTATAAAACCAAATACAGAGTATAAATTAGTGGTATGTTATACAAGCAACCAATACTCCTATAATTGAATGTCACGCAGAAATGTTACCCTAATTTATAATCCCACAGAGCTTGTTAATTACAGTATAAATAAATGGATGTTATTAATATCTGCCATGCTGGCATATGTGGATTTGAGAAGAGCGTTGCGAGAAAGGCGAGGGGAGGGGGTCGCTTAATTATACACTCTTGCTGGTTTGCCCTTTAGGAAGGAAAAATTACTCACGAAATGTGGGTTGCCTGCCACCACCCCAAGTATGAACAAACCAGATTTTCGTCCATACATAAACTAAAGCTGTGCACAGATTGCTAATTTCTGCAGCATAGAGTGGCTGGGCTTTCAGATAATGACCAAATGGCTGGATAATTTGGAAGCATTACTCTTTCTGACACACCAGGCAGAGCAGTTAGCATGTGGTGAATGCAGGCGCTACATTTTCCGTTTAGCCGTGGGATGGTTATCTATTGTTACTGTTGTGTACATTGAGCTTAGAAAATCTGTTAGACTTCACAGCTTCCAAGATCAGTTTAGTTGTCTTTTATATACAGAACAATGTGGGTGAGTGAGATTACACTATTGTCGTGTAATTTATGTTTTAGACATTCTGGAGATTAATGCTTCTTTATGAATAGATTATTCTTATAAATAATAAATACTGTTTATATACGAGCTATAATATTGGGATTACTTGTATGTTAGTTGGCTCATCATTATTCTAAATGTGCATGGCTGAATGGTTATACAGCGCTCGTTCTAAAACATCTGGTGTGCTGATGGCCTAGGTAGCGGGTTCAAGCCCCTATACTGGTCAGTTGGACTAAAATGTTGACTTCTTGTCTTTGACTTGGGGACGTCAGAAAGTACCTCCCACAGAAGTCGGAATGATTCAATGGGTTAGCCTGATGGCGAGGGACACTGGTAATAGGGGAGGCTAATCCACACACAAAATCAGCCCAGTCGACTAGCAGTAGTAGCACGTGTGTAGACTACGGTTGAGTTCAAAGCGAGCGAGCGCAAATAAAAATAAAACCTCAAAAAACTATAGGTTCTTATGCACTCTGGAGGCTGTCTACCCTAACCCTTATATTTGCATTGACGGTGTATTGTTCGCCATAGGGGATGGACTCCCTGTGGTTAGATTAGTGTCCTAAACCTGCGACTGGCCTAGCAAAGCGGCAGGGGATCTTCATACTGCTCGTAGAAAAACTAAGAAGTATAAACGGACTGACCCAAACGGCTATCGACCCGGCAATGTTAATGGAATAAGGCAAATCAACTCATTGGACAAATGGCACCAATACTAAAGAACAAACATGTATCAATAACTACTAAGAAAGCACTTTACAACACAATCTTCCTACCAACTCTGTGCTACCAATGCCAAACCTGGACAATGACAGAAAAAGAGAAAAGAAAAATCACAACAACAGAAATGAGGTTCCTGAGAAGAATACTCAACGTATCAAGAAGAGATAAGATCAGAAAGAAGAAATCAGGACTAAAGTGGGGGTTAAAGCTGCTCTAGATGTTATTAGAAAGCAGCAAGTCAAATGGTTTGGCCATGCAAGTAGGTTACCAGTCAACAGCATGCCACAACAAGCAATGATGTACAGACCAGATGGAAACAGAGGAAGAGGCCGACCATGTAAACGTTGGACGGAGGGAATAACAGAATCCATGGGAATGTCGATATACGAAGCCCATAAGCGGGCACTCTCACGAAGTTTATACTTCACCTCGACACCGCAAGGTACAAGAGGAACATGATGAGATGAGATGGTGTATTGTTTGGTTTTAGTTAAACCTGGGGGATGTTGGCGTGATTGGGAAGTTTAATGCGCTTACACTTGCTCTTCTGACTGCGACCTTGGGAGTTAGTGTCACACGACAGTTGGACTTAAGTGCTGATTTCTCGTCCTGGATTTGTGTGTGTGTGTGGGGGGGGGGGGGGGGGGGCGGGGGTGCGCGCGCGTAAATTACACGTACCGTACCTTAGAAGAAGTTGGAGAATCAGTTCGTCAATGGTAATTGGGTAAGCTAACTCCCAGCCCAAAACAGTTCAGAACACTAACTAGTAGCAGAAACTACTAGAGGTAGCACATGCTCTCTCCAGTTCAAAGTTAGCAAACGCATTAAAAATACATAAATAAATAACAATTAAGCCAGCGTGTACCCTTTTAACTCTTGTACTTATGTATTTCTTCCCATTATGTTTGATATTGAAAGATCATCGTTCTTAAAATGCCATCGTCGTAGTCGTCGGCATCATCAGGCTGTTGGCTTGTATACATTATAGTTATAGAGCTCCCCCTCTTTTCCCACCCCACTGCACCGGCCCCCGCACGAACCGGATCTCTGTGTTCGAGTCCTAATACAGGACAAAGGACATGTCCAAGCAGTGGTGCCATCCATGGTGATATACGTGACACTGTCTTAAACAATCTCTTGTTGGTCGGTCGGGCGGCGGGCGGTATTTACGGCAGGTGGTTACTTTTACCAAAACCGGTTGTGTTCCATCAGCCTCCTCATCATCATCACTCATGATCATCACTAACCTCCTCATCATCAACATTTATTCACCATCATCTGTAACCTAGACCATCATCCTTAACGTCGTCGTCGTCGTCATCATCATCACATTCATCATCATCATCATCATCATCATCATCATCATCATCATCATCTGTATCATCATCATCATCATCATCAACATACTCATCCTCATCAACACCATCACAATCCTAATCATTACTATCATCATTCATGTCATTGTCATCATCATCTCCATTCCCTTCATCATCATCATGCAGGTCAGCATGGCCGAATGGATAAGAACGTGTTCGTAAACATCCGGTGTGCTGATGCCGAGGTTATAATAATAATAATAATAATAATAAGTCTTTATTTTCAAAGGGTTAAGAATTGGGCACGCAGGCCCGTCTGACATTCTGCCCTTCTTCTCTATTTCCTCTCATACATTCTTTCATTCAACATCACTTATGAAGCAACTTTTGACAACAAAAGAACATTAAAACGCATGAAAAATAATCAATAACAAATGACTCACTGAAGCAGTGTTTAACATGGGCATTATAAATACCTAAGGAGGGTGTAACGTGCCATACATAAGGGAATGTTTTTTGGCTAGTTGTCGTTTGAGATAAGTTACCATTATTGTCTTTTTTGTGTTATTTGTTATGGGGGCATGTAGTCTGTACTAAGGTAGTGTTATCGTAAGGTTAGCGGTTCAAGCCCTACACCGGACAGCTGGGCTAAAATGTTGACCTGTCGTCCTTGACTTGGGGACGTTAATTACAAGTACCTCTGAAGTAGGAGTGGGTTCGCCTAATGGCAAGGGATACTATTGATAGGAAAAGCTAATCCACACGCAAAATTCAGTCCATCACTACTATAAATAGTGTGTATGGACTACGCTTGAGTTTAAAGCGAGGGAGCGCCAAAAAAAAAAATCACCATCATCATCACTATTCTTGTCATCATCATTATCCTCATCATTATCATCATCAACCCCATCATCCTTATCATTATCATCATCAACCCCATCATAATGATCATTCTCCCTATCATCATCCTCATCACCATTCTCACCACCATCCTTATTATCATCTTCACCACCCTCACCATAATCATCATAATCATTATTCTCATCATAATCATCATTCTCATAATAATTACTATTCTCATCCTCATCATCATTATAATCATCATTCTCATCATAAACACTATTCTCGTCCTCATCATCATAATCATCATTCTCATCATCCTCTTCATCATCATCATAATCATCATCTTCTTCTTCTTTCGTTCACTTGAAATATGTCTATAACTGCAATGTTGTCTCTTGTATGAATCTAACAGTCTTTTTCAGTTCACACAGCGGTCCATAGATATCTTCCACCGTCGTCGCTCTAGGCCAGAAGGTTTGCCTAGATATGTTATAGTTTGGGCAGTCTTGGAGTATGTGCTCTGCTGTCTGTGACGCCAAAACCATATGTGCACATGGCTGAGTCACCAATCTTGAATTTTGTATACATGTGGTTGCGTAATAATAATCATCATCATCCTTATAATCATCATCCTCAACCTCATCATAATCATCAATCTCATCATAATCACCATTCTCATTGCCATCTTCCTCATTGTAATCATAGTGACCCTCATAATCATCATCATCATCATCATCATCATCATCATCATCATCATCATCATCATCATCATCATCATCATCATCATCATCGTTGAGTGTGATCACTGCGGGGAAGTTTTGTATTATGGCTTCTGCAGCTTTGGTTTTACATTCTGCTGGTTTTTTTTTTTTGGGGGGGGGGGGTGGAACAGGGAATCCTCCCTGATGAAGTGGTCAAGCCACCAGCTTTGCACTCTGTAGGTCATTGGTTTGTTTCCAGACAGCATTGTTCAGACCCCGATTGTAATGTATCTGGAGACCTGGGGTGGGGTGGGTTGTCATTGCTGCCATTATATTTGTGCTTTGTGAGATGCTCGCTGCAGATGGCTTGCCATTCTATAGCCAGAAATCAAACCAGACGGGGTGATAGCCAGTGCAATGAAGCTGATCTTGTAGCCTTCAACCTATAACTTTACATTCTACTTGATTGTACTCTGACTACTTCTCGTTGTTTGTTCATTTATATCTTTGAAGCTCTCAAACTATGTTGCCTTCAGCAATGATGTTTCCGGTGGATTGTCAAACAGTTTTTAAACAAAGCGGTGAACATGTTACCCTACATTACTGGGTTTCAGCTGGCCCTATGGCCCTGGTGTTATGTTTCAGCTGGCCCTATGGCCCTGGTGTTATGTTTCAGCTGGCCCTATGGCCCTGGTGTTATGTTTCAGCTGGCCCTATGGCCCTGGTGTTATGTTTCAGCTGGCCCTATGGTCCTGGTGTTATGAACACAATCTGTAATCCCACATGTTCAAAACACAGCTGTGGGCAGTTTGGAACCAGACCACCTTGCGCTGGTGTTTATTGTAGTGGTAAGATTGCTGGTCATTCAGAAAGCAGTGGCAAACTACTGAACACATATACTTGCCAAGAAATCACAAAGAGCCACAAATTGCTGGGGTTGACTGTGACATCCTGTATATGCAATTAATTGTTGGGTCTCAATGGTGAAATGGTCAAGCCACCAACCTTGCGCTCTGAAGGTTCATGTTTGGACTTCCTCATTTGGTTCACAAGTACAATTTTTTTCAGTGACCAATGGGGGTCATCGCTTGAGTTACAGTTTGTGCTCTGTGTGTTGGTTTTCGTACACCGCTCATTGAAAAGAGACCAAAATATGTGGGATAGAACCCAGTGCCATGAAGACAGGCCTCTGGCCTTTAAACCTGGTTAAACTAAACTGTTGTAAGGTACAGAAGAGTGGATGATGAATAAACAATGAGAGGCCTCACTTGAAGCTGTTGAAATGGGGTTATACAGAGAAGTGGGAATAATATTATTTCAGGAGGCATAAATAAAAAGTTTGAGGAAAACATTATTGAATAAGATCAAAGTCAGACAATTATGCATTCAGCTTGACCAATGACTGAAAAAAAAGACAGTGAAATTCATACAAGAGACAACATTGCTGATAACAGACAAATTTCAAGCGAACGAAAGATGAAGCAGAAGTAGGTATTCAGCTATATAAAAGAGGCACAGCTTCTTGTTAAAGGAAATGCTGGAGGTAAAAGTGTAATGGGAGCATGCAAGAGGAAGACAATGCTACATGTGAGTGGACAACAATAAGGATGGACATAGTATTTCACTCAAACACTGCCACTTCTGGGAATCCATGCTTGCGTACAAATGGTTGCCTGGATTGAACTCTGATAGCCTTACAAGCGAGGTTTGGCTGCGATGAGGGTGCAAACTGTGAGCAGCATCATCTTTGTCTTTTATACCAGGGTCTTCTATATGAGCCTTCAATGAGGAGATGGCACTTGATAATAAAACAGTTTTAGTGTGAATGGTTTAGCGTAAATATGGTGGTGACATCTTTTGAATTCTGATCTCTAAGTGGATGCATATGTTGCATGTTCTTTGCAAGTGTTCCAATCAACCACAAGGTTGATTGTCAGACAATTTTATATTCAATTGTTTGCAATTGCTTTCTGAAAAATAAGTCAACATTTAAGTCCAGCTGACCAGTAAGAGGTTGAACCCACTTCCCCGTCATCATCACACAGGAAGTTTAAGAGCTAGGGTTCTTATCCTTTCGGCCAGGCTGACTCTTAAGTAATATCTTTCAATTTGTTCTTTCAGCATATGGTTCAGAACCAGATGACTCCAGCATTCACATTTCCTCAAGCTACAAGCATAGAGGAGTATCATCAAGTTGTTGCCAGCCAGGCGGCCGGATCGGCTGCAGCTGCTGGTTTAGCCAGTCTCCAGAATGTTGGTGTTGCTGTTTCAGCTATGTCCTCAGAGCAAAATGGCCAGACCATTTACACAACTACTCCAATTACATCAAATGGCACTGCTGAACAGCAAACAGTAAGTTATCTTGTTTTCTTTCTTCCTGTATCGTTTGTCTAACATTACATGCTTGTTTCATGTAACGTTTAATAAAACATTTACTTGAATCACTACCAGGGGAAATAATTTCTGTTTTTTTTTTCATCCCTCACTTTTAATTCAAGTATAGTCCATTCATGTGCTACTATTTCTAGTGCACTGGACTGATTTTGGCATAGATTTGGTATTTTATGACATGTTAGTAAATGTCAGCTTTCCTGTTAGGATTATTGAAACATATGCAGCAGTGCACCTCACTTTCTTTGCCCTCTTCTCTTTATTTACATTTCTTCAATATTTCAACTTTCTTAAATGCTTTGTTTGCTTTATCCCCATCTCTATTTAAAGCCATTTATTTTTCCCTCTCCCTGTTTAATTCACTTTCTTTTCTCTCAACCCTTGCTCCTAACCCTCACGGGTACATATATACCATTTATCAAAATGTGTTGATGTTATATTTCTTTAATGTTTAAACTAAGTTAAATAAATTGGGTAGTAATTCACATAGTTGCTTTGCATGATTCAGGCATTATGCTTGCAGGTCTGTTCATTATTCTTGGATTTGGCTTTTCTGTGTGACATTGAAATATATTTATATTATTGCATGCTGTCATAGGATTACAGGGAAAGGGGTGTGGATCTTATTGTTTCTCACATTTTAACAACACACATAGATAATCTATGAATATTTTAAAGTGGTAATGGCTATCATATATGAACACTGAATTATTTTAATAATTGACATGAAAGTATCAACATTGTAATTATATCTCAAAGTTATGTTAATAATAATCTCAACACAATATAAAGAATACCAACATTTTAATAACACATTTCTGTTTTGTTTGGGGAGGGGGGGGGATCAAATTTGTTTTAAATCAGATATATAATTACAATTGTGATTGTAGACTTGTTTTTAAAATTCAAGGTTCTGTTTTGGATTAAAATTGTAGATTCTCACTTTGGGTTTTTTGCTTTAGAATGTTTTTAATTTCTTTAAAAAAATATAGTAAATTGTAATCATATATATGCATAGTGTTGTTATGTTGTAGAATGCTTTCCTTGTTTGAAAAGATTACTTTGCATATGCACAATATTGGGAGTGTGTATTGTTTACTAAGTCATAGTGTTAATTGTTGCATTATGTATTCGAAATGTGCAGTTTTGTACTCTTATTGGGATAAATGGTTATTGAAATAAATAAAGAAAATTAAGAATATATTCACAGTCTGAAACACCTTTAACACCACAAACAAATAGACAGACAGGCAGACACACACACAATAAAAGCATGAATAATGAACAAGCAATTATAACATTGAATTCAGGCCTTAGAACTATGAATATGCAACATTTATGGATCCTGTTGCCTGATAAAAGCTGGGATTTGCCAGGTTTTTATATTACCCATAACCACACATCAGCATGGCCTGTATTGGGGTATGATCATGTGCCAGGATGAACTTAGTTGCTGAAAACTATACTGACTGAAACATTTCTAGTTTAAAAATAACAAAGAGGAGACCAAACATTTTTCACTGGAAAGATATGTTTCAACAACAGAAAGGAGAAAATCTGGCAAACATTGAAATGCTTACAAGGGACAGAAACATGTGGAAAGAAATCATGCAGAGTTCTTCAGGTGGGGCTATACCATACATCATTGGAGAGTATGGGTAAGGCCAGGCAATGCATACAAATGTATTTATATGAACTGTGAATTTAAAATGTCATAGTAGTTAGTATTCTCACATGCAAGCATAGTGGTTCAAGGATAAATCTCCAGCGGCAGCCGCATTTATTTGCTACCAGTACAGCGCTATCGCCCATGTGTTACCGAAAACCTAAGGGAAGCACAGAAAAGTAACACTGTGACCTACCGTATATGTTATAAGAAGCGAGTAAGAAGTGTTGGTGTGTAAGACTAGCTACTTTGTCCCATAGAAAACAGCGACAAAATCCAACTAATCATGAACAAGTCTACAAAGGGCTTGGTGTGAGTTAGTTGAGGATTATGCACCATTGAGCGATGCAAGTAAAACAAGGAGAAGAAGAAGAAAGAAAGGGAAAAAAAGAAAGAAGAAAAAAAGAAAGAAGGAAGAAAGAAGAGGAGCATTGTGGTAAAAACTGGCTTATAAACTAGAGCCAGAGATTTTTCCTAGTCAATCTGTTGTTGAGGTCACACAGGTTTGTGTAGACACAAGTGAACTGATATGCAAGCGAACTGGTATGCTAAATTGAAAAATACCTTTCATTGAGACACTGAAGATAGACAGAGGGGATACAATACAAGCCAAAAATGACAAATCATGCATGTTGACAAAATTCTGGACAAACTGTTTTGATTATGGATCTTGGAATGGGGAATTAAATGGAACTGGTCACAATAGATGCAGCTGAAGATAATTACAGTGCATAACTAAACAACTTGCAACAGAAACAATAAACATTCACAGTCTTTTACTTGTCCCAAGTGTGATAAAGTGATCATCATTGTAAATATTAAAAAATCACATTTTATCCTGGAAAGAAATACATAGGTGTGCTGTTCATTCATGGAAAATATGGTCTTAATGACTGTATTCCCCAAGATACCTTCATGGCAATGGTAACACACTTGGGAAACGTCTTCATGGCGGAAATCATCAAATAAAAATAGTGCATGAAATTATACAAAAAGAAAAATGACTGATTTAAGCTACCTATACATACAATTAGTTGCATATCATTAACAGGACTTCATAGTCAACCCAAGCATTATTTTTCTGTTTGTAATGTCTTGGCAAATTTATTTTCAGTAGTTTGCCATTGCTGCTTTCTGAACGGCCAGCACTCATACCATTTTATAAAAAACCAATGCAAGGCGGTCTGCTGCCAAATCGCCTGCAGCTGTGTTTCGAACGCACTGTGCGGGATTACATACTGCATCTGTAAACCATTCACCACAGAATCTGTACATACTGGGGTAGAAAATGAGAGAAGAAAAGCTATGAAAATGTTTTTAAAAAGCATACCTTTTTTATAAATAAGATTTTAATTAATTTAGCTTGAACATTTTCTGAAGTAAATTATTATAGCCATTATTACAATATTAACTTAGAAAATTAATGTTTGCATAACTTTATAAAAACAAAAGCAATATTAGAATAGAAGTAAACTAAAATAAAAAAAATAACAATTTCTATTAGAAAGGAATTATTGGAAATGCAATGAAGTATTTTCTCAAGAAACATGAACATGTTATAATAATCTCATCTCATCTCATAATGTTCCTCTTGTACCTTGCGGTTCGAGGTGAAGTATAAACAGCGGGAGAGTGCCTGCTTATGGGCTTCATGTATCAATATTCCTATGGACTCTGCTAAATCCCTCCGTCCATTTTTTCTATGAGTGGTATGATGATCGCCTGTCGGCTTGCTAGGCCAGTCTAGGAAAAAACTCTGACCATAGGGAGACCATCCCCATGGCAAGCCATAGTCCCCTTAGCCCATGACTTCTCTGTCATGGTCTCCCAGTCTACACCACATGGAGGTGGAGGTTGACTTGTGTAGTCTACAAGTCATCGGCAGGCTACTAATTTTCAATTTTCACCCCTCCTGGGAGAGGCTAGCAGATCCTAACCCTGCTGGCTGCAGGGCCAGGTGCAGTTAAAATAATGCCTGCAAAAGTATAACATAAGGAACTAACATTGTAAATAAAAAATTATTTTTAAAAAGCCATTTAAAAATATTCAGTGTCCAAAAAATTTAATGATTTGAATGTCCTGTGTGTTATTTTCCCTGTCTTTTTTCTGTTTGTATAATTTTTGTATGTAGATGCATGGAAATTAGTACATTGAAATGTTGCACTAATGCATGTGTTTTTGTTACCAATCTGGTGGCTAGTAACATTTCTGGACTAATTATGGTTGTTGAATAAAAGTACTCACACTTTTTCAGAAGTTGTTACAACACAGTAGTGATAGACATGTTTGTTCTAAGTAGGGTGCTTGTGTTCATGTTCATGATAAGTGTTTGAAACTTTTATTGATGACTTCAAGTAACTTAATTTCATAGTTTACTTCTGTTACTAACCTCTCTCTCACAGATGTTTTATAATGTATGTATTTTGTATATAAATAAATATATACAAACACACACACACACACAAAGTCACACTCACACTTACACGCACATGCGGAGCGCACACAGACATGCACTCTGTTTCTATAGATGTTATTGTCTAACATATTATTGACATCAAAATTAATATAAGTTCAAAGTAAGGATACATATTTTTAAAATTTATTCTTTTATATCATTTTGTCATTTTGCATATCTATATTTATTATTTAAATTTATATTTAAATATAAATTGTTGGCTTATTATCAGTGTGTTGCTTTATCTATAAACCAGCCACTATATCATTGTTGTTGTTGTTGTTGATGTTAAGTGTCATTTACTAGGTTTACACTATACTGTTGGAATTTATTGCATTGTTATTTATCTCTGATTTGCCATGATTTGCCATGTTTATGTATTTAGTTCTTGCTGTAAATGTTGAGATGTTGTCAATGACATAATATTTCCTCTTCAGTTCCTGAGAGAGGCACAAAAAAGCCTTTGGCTGAGAGACCTTAAAGTCATGTCTGAGGTTTGCATTCATATAGTTATTATTAGATTTTAGCTTGTTGTGTGTCTTAAACTGCTTGCTTCCCTTACTTTTAGTACTGCCATTAGACTGACATGTAGGTTTGTGAGGGAACTGTGGTTTTGTTTTTAAACAAGTTTTCTCAAGACTACTAAAATTACTTATAATTTGTGTTAATTAATTGAATCTCTAACTTGTTATTGTGAATGTAACACTCACTGTTTTGCATAGCATGTATGGTGCTTCATGGGTTTGGCAAGTTTACATTTATTTTATCAACTATTATATTCTAATAACTACTTTTACAAAATGTATCTTATAAATCCTTGCAAATTTAAGAGAAAAATCATTCCTGCTTTTCAGTAAAATTCTTAATATAGTTTAGAAAAGGCATGAAGTTTAACCTCGCATCTGATTAAAATAAATGTATATAATTTAAAATAATTGGAATTGGAGAAAAAATGTGTTTGCAATGTTTTAAAGCCTTTTGATAACGTTCTAAAACATATTTGACTTGTAAAGGATGGAGACCAGTATTTAAGACGAATATTTCCAAGTGTTGGCGACAAGAGGCTACACATTTTTTGTTTTTCTGTATCCCAATTATAATTTTTAACATACCCTCTCAAACTCTATGTGAAAACTGTATAGATGACAAAACTTGGAAATAAATCTTTAACTCTTTCTTTCTGAGACAACTATTGCTTTAATATGATACTTGTATGGTTCAGAAAAGTGAGCAGCACTAGCACAGTTGGTAGCAGAGTCTGTCCGGTGGCCATGTTTTAAATTTCCCATGGAGGTACATTTTGCAATTAGACCTGGCCTCTCATGTTGACCCAGTCTAAAACGGATACCAGAAAATGTACTGGGAATTTTTTTTTAAAGTGGCCAATGTAATACTGACCACATCAAGTGCTGATTGTCTATAGAAATATTTGGATACCACCATGTACTTAGTACCTCTCAAGGCATGAAAACAATAGTTCTTTAATTTGTTATGGTTAAGAAAGTTGTACATAAATGAGGGAGAGATGGTGGATCAAGGTAATTATGGTATAAAGAGTTTTAAAAAAAACTTCCTGAATGGATTAATGTAATAATTTAATAGACAGAATGGGCTAAGAAAAAGTTTCAATAATGTTGTTAGTAATTTTTCAACGTATAGTGCACTGCTATATACATAATTAATTAAACTTAAATAATATATGTGAACTCAAAGAGAGGGAAACATTGGTCAAACATAGAGAAACTCAAATGACATTGAAGAGTTAACTGAGTTTTAATCTTCATACTAGAATTTCTAGTGATGCATTGCATAGTAGTTCTACATTAAAGTGTTTTCAGTTAGGTTTTGTTTCTTTCTTGTTTTCAGCTTCATTATCATGTTAATTCCTTTATTACCCTCTGGTGCATATTAGGATGTATTGTTTTTCATTTCATTTTATATTATGTTACATATATGGAATCTGTTTAACCTATCAACGTTTTAGGTTATCACATCCTATTTTGTGTGTATCTTGTTTCAAAGCATGCTTTTTGATAATGTATTGCATGTTATATTAACAATGGCATTATCTGCAAAATGTTCACAATGTCAAGTAGAGTCTTACCAAAAAATGTGATCCTTTTACTTATCCATATTTCATTTTGTCCCAGACGCAAAAATGATGTGAAAGTCATATTCTTACACCATTTGTGGGTTCTCACCTTGCTTTCACTAAAAAATGCACAATTTGCTAAAATATTAACTTGTAGAAAGATAATCCTTTACAAATTCAGTTTATTGCTTCATTGGCATCCCCTTTTGTGTCATTATTTTGTTAATTAGTTTTCATTGACTAAACGAAAACATTTTTCTTATAGATTTTCAGTAACCAGACCATTGCATTATCACTTGTTTGCATTCAGTAATTGAATGTATTCAATGACAGATATTTTTTAATTAAGATAATCAAGTATTTGAAAATGAACATCAGTTTCTATTTTAAGGGTAGAAACCACAGCATTTCTGAACATACACCAGTTTAGTTAGTTTAGTCGTTGGATCAACATCACGGCACACGGTTTAACCCATAAGTGCTCCGTTTCCCTCCTAACTCAAACCTGAGTCTGGAGAAACTCAGCTCAATGCACGAACTCTGTTGCATCGGCGAGGATCCTGAAATACTTTGGGTAGATTTTTAACTCAAAATTTTGCCCGGGCAGCGCCGTTAGGCTACTCTTTTTCGATTTCCAACTGCCAAGGGATTTTTTACGTGCCCAACAATACACACGGGCGTCCAATCTCACTACCCAGAGACCAGGGGAAATTTTATTACTGGAAGTCCAGGTGAATTTTTTAAATAAATCCCGGTCCTCACCGGGGCCTGAACCCGGGACCTCCAGCACCCGAGGCGGACACCATACCTCGAGACCACTCCCCCCCCAATCCCTTGAGCATACACCAAATGTAATGAAGGCTTGAATCCAGTAAACAAACTTCTAAAAAAGATTAATGATTTTTATAAACGCTGAAACAATATTAGTACAAAACAATATGCATATGTTTGCAGCTTTAACATTCTTGATTCAGAAACATAAGAAACATTAAGTGGTGTACATTGATTATGTAAATTCTAGCCTTATTGTTTACTTTTTCTTTTCACTACAATTTATTTGTTTGTTGACTCAGTAATGGAATATTGTAATAAAGACAGTTATTCTCTTCATCTTCCTTTTTTGTCTTTTGAGGGAGTATGTCCCACCTCAAAGGTCAGTGTATCCAATCTCAGCACGCATTTGCATAGAGTTACTTCCTCTAGACAGATTCCATCCATGGTAATGGAAGTTATCCACCCTTTGGTAGTTTTGTTACCAGTGCATTGGTCTAACAGCCTACTCTTTGCAATTTCCAACTGCTATGGTGTTTGAAAAATGAAGGCTGGGTATCTGATCTCACTACCAAAGACTTCTGGGGGATGTATGGTATCATTAGAAATCCATGTTTCTTGTAAAAACGTCCTGTTCTATGTTGGCATTTAAACTTGGTCATTTTTTAGCTTGACGCTGACATTCTCAGTTTTGCCTCCCCTTCTTATTCTGTAAAATTGGCAACATAAAAAACAAGGTCCGTAGCAATTATGTTTCTGTAAGTCTGAGTGCACAGAGGACTAAGTCACCAGGCATCCTTCCCTTTAGTGCGCGATGAGAGCAGACATCAAACCCTTGTCCGACCATTCCCATGGCATACAGTGTGATGACTTTACAAAAGTCAAGTCCAACGGCAGAAACTTGCTGTAACATGGAAATCTATGATCATTATCTGTCAGAATCCTTAGTGAGAGAGTTGGATATCCCATAACATGATCTCACCCTATGTTAAACAACTCTTCATATCTTGAAACTATTAGAAATATTTTTAATTGATTTTTACTATGCTACAAAAATCAGCATATGTTTATTGATTCCACCATACACCATCTGTTTATCAGAAAATACCATCCAGCATTGTTGTTATAGCACTCAGAACATGCCCATAACTGCTCCTTCTCCCTTAGAAGATATTGAAGAATATGGATACTTATAATTCCAGTGGCCAGTTGGTTTCTCACACATCTGAGAAAGTTCTCAGGTTTTGTGTTCATTGGATTACATTTCAGTGTTTCTGCTAAGTATTCTTGTTTTTGTTTATTTGTTTATTTGCTGTTTTGCTTCTGTTTTTCTTGTCATTTGATAATGACCCGATAGTTCCAGTTGGTTTCTCACACATCTACTCAATCTTCTACTATAATTCCTTCTGCCAAATGCTAAACCAGATATCAGTTGTAGTGACAAGTGGTCATCGATTTGTGTTTTTCCTTAGGTAAATTTATGATTACAGACAGAATGATGTCTCCCTTGCTCAACATTAAGTGTTTCCACTGGAGGTGCCAGACAGCACATGCTTCTCAAAAACTGAAAATGTTCTCGTTATGTAGGGAGTACTGATTAGCTGGATACAGAAAATGGCTCATGTGACACAGACATTACACATTAAAATTGAAATGGCAAAGTGCACATTGAACAATGGGTAACATACTTCTCTCCAGCCAAATATTACAGAAATTAAGGCTCATCATATAATACTGTATCGAGTACAATACTTAAATTAACTAAACAGAGAAGTCGAATTGGTAAATTTACTAGAATACAAATGACATAGACATTGTAGCTGGAGCTTTCATTAGCACACAAACAATGTGTGAGTGCAGAAAATACAGTATAGGTTATGTTATATGTTAACTTGGCATTCTTTTTTCTACTTCTTCTACCAATGAGATGTCTATTGGAAAGCCCTTTGTCAGCTGGTTCATGATTGGTTGGATGTTGGCCGAAATTTGTCTCCAGTGTGAGATAACCTGTCTCAGACCAACCCTCTTTATTTGTCGTTTATGACATGCCCAGGTGGTCTAGTGTTTCTAGTCTTTACTTCCCCTTTGACACCCCGTAATAAATGAGCAGAAAGTTATAGTAAACCAACATGGCTGGTTTCTCACACATCTACTCAATCTTCTACTATAATTCCTTCTGCCAAATGCTAAACCAGATATCAGTTGTAGTGACAAGTGGTCATCGATTTGTGTTTTTCCTTAGGTAAATTTATGATTACAGACAGAATGATGTCTCCCTTGCTCAACATTAAGTGTTTCCACTGGAGGTGCCAGACAGCACATGCTTCTCAAAAACTGAAAATGTTCTCGTTATGTAGGGAGTACTGATTAGCTGGATACAGAAAATGGCTCATGTGACACAGACATTACAAATTAAAATTGAAATGGCAAAGTGCACATTGAACAATGGGTAACATACTTCTCTCCAGCCAAATATTACAGAAATTAAGGCTCATCATATAATACTGTATCGAGTACAATACTTAAATTAACTAAACAGAGAAGTCGAATTGGTAAATTTACTAGAATACAAATGACATAGACATTGTAGCTGGAGCTTTCATTAGCACACAAACAATGTGTGAGTGCAGAAAATACAGTATAGGTTATGTTATATGTTAACTTGGCATTCTTTTTTCTACTTCTTCTACCAATGAGATGTCTATTGGAAAGCCCTTTGTCAGCTGGTTCATGATTGGTTGGATGTTGGCCGAAATTTGTCTCCAGTGTGAGATAAACCTGTCTCAGACCAACCCTCTTTATTTGTCGTTTATGACATGCCCAGGTGGTCTAGTGTTTCTAGTCTTTACTTCCCCTTTGACACCCCGTAATAAATGAGCAGAAAGTTATAGTAAACCAACATGGCTGGGTGGTCTAGTGTTTCTAGTCTTTACTTCCCCTTTGACACCCCGTAATAAATGAGCAGAAAGTTATAATAAACCAACATGGCTGGGTGGTCTAGTGTTTCTAGTCTTTACTTCCCCTTTGACACCCCGTAATAAATGAGCAGAAAGTTATAGTAACCAACATGGCTGGGTGGTCTAGTGTTTCTAGTCTTTACTTCCCCTTTGACACCCCGTAATAAATGAGCAGAAGTTATAGTAAACCCAACATGGCTGGGTGGTCTAGTGTTTCTAGTCTTTACTTCCCCTTTGACACCCGTAATAAATGAGCATAAAGTTATAGTAAACCAACATGGCTGGGTGGTCTAGTGTTTCTAGTCTTTACTTCCCCTTTGACACCCCGTAATAAATGAGCAGAAAGTTATAGTAAACCAACATGGCTGGGTGGTCTAGTGTTTCTAGTCTTTACTTCCCCTTTGACACCCCGTAATAAATGAGCATAAAGTTATAGTAAACCAACATGGCTGGGTGGTCTAGTGTTTCTAGTCTTTACTTCCCCTTTGACACCCCGTAATAAATTAGCAGAAAGTTATAGTAAACCAACATGGCTGGGTGGTCTAGTGTTTCTAGTCTTTACTTCCCCTTTGACACCCCGTAATAAATGAGCAGAAAGTTATAGTAAACCAACATGGCTGGGTGGTCTAGTGTTTCTAGTCTTTACTTCCCCTTTGACACCCCGTAATAAATGAGCAGAAAGTTATAGTAAACCAACATGGCTTGGGTGGTCTAGTGTTTCTAGTCTTTACTTCCCCTTTGACACCCCGTAATAAATGAGCAGAAAGTTATAGTAAACCAACATGGCTGGGTGGTCTAGTGTTTCTAGTCTTTACTTCCCCTTTGACACCCCGTAATAAATGAGCAGAAAGTTATAGTAAACCAACATGGCTGGGTGGTCTAGTGTTTCTAGTCTTTACTTCCCCTTTGACACCTCCGTAATAAATGAGCAGAAAGTTATAGTAAACCAACATGGCTGGGTGGTCTAGTGTTTCTAGTCTTTACTTCCCCTTTGACACCCCGTAATAAATGAGCAGAAAGTTATAGTAACCAACATGGCTGGGTGGTCTAGGTGTTTTTAGTCTTTACTTCCCCTTTGACACCCCGTAATAAATGAGCAATAAAGTTATAGTAAACCAACATGGCTGGGTGGTCTAGTGTTTCTAGTCTTTACTTCCCCTTTGACACCCCGTAATAAATTAGCATAGAACGTTATAGTAAACCAACATGGCTGGGTGGTCTAGTGTTTCTAGTCTTTACTTCCCCTTTGACACCCCGTAATAAATTAGCATAAAGTTATAGTAAACCAACATGGCTGGGTGGTCTAGTGTTTCTAGTCTTTACTTCCCCTTTGACACCCCGTAATAAATGAGCATAAAGTTATAGTAACAACATGGCTGGGTGGTCTAGTGTTTCTAGTCTTTACTTCCCCTTTGACACCCCGTAATAAATTGAGCATAAAGTTATAGTAAACCAACATGGCTGGGTGGTCTAGTGTTTTCTAGTCTTTACTTCCCCTTTGACACCCCGTAATAAATGAGCATAAAGTTATAGTAAACCAACATGGCTGGGTGGTCTAGTGTTTCTAGTCTTTACTTCCCCTTTGACACCCCGTAATAAATGAGTATAAAGTTATAGTAAACCAACATGGCTGGGTGGTCTAGTGTTTCTAGTCTTTACTTCCCCTTTGACACCCCGTAATAAATGAGCATAAAGTATAGTAAACCAACATGGCTGGGTGGTCTAGTGTTTCTAGTCTTTACTTCCCCTTTGACACCCCGTAATAAATGAGCAGAAAGTTATAGTAAACCAACATGGCTGGGTGGTCTAGTGTTTCTAGTCTTACTTCCCCTTTGACACCCCGTAATAATGAGCAGAAAGTATAGTAACCAACCATGGCTGGGTGTGGTCTAGTGTTTCTAGTCTTTACTTCCCCTTTGACACCCCGTAATAAATGAGCATAAAGTATAGTAACCAACATGGCTGGGTGGTCTAGTGTTTCTAGTCTTTACTTCCCCTTTGACACCCCGTAATAAATGAGCAGAAAGTTATAGTAAACCAACATGGCTGGGTGGTCTAGTGTTTCTAGTCTTTACTTCCCCTTTGACACCCCGTAATAAATGAGCAGAAAGTTATAGTAAACCAACATGGCTGGGTGGTCTAGTGTTTCTAGTCTTTACTTCCCCTTTGACACCCCGTAATAAATGAGCAGAAAGTATAGTAAACCAACATGGCTGGGTGGTCTAGTGTTTCTAGTCTTTACTTCCCCTTTGACACCCCGTAATAAATGAGCATAAAGTATAGTAAACCAACATGGCTGGGTGCCTTAAACACAATGTAAGTCTTAAATATATGCACCCTAGGTATAGAATCATTCAACATGGATGGGGGTTGGAAACATTATGTAGGTTCATCATCAGCTTCCTGTCGAACTAGCATGTGTGCTCAAACATCTCCACATCTCGTGATCTCCAACAAAATATATAATTTGTTTGATGATATTTTTATGTGCATGATGAAAGGCAGTCAAGAATCTTGTCTTGTAGCCTCCCTCTATCTTTTTACCCATAAATCTTTCAAGTTGTTACAACAGTTTTGCTTTTCTCATAATGTTGGCAAAAAATATACTTGATATAGAGTTAAAAAACAAATATGGGTTAAGGAAACACAATGTATCTTATGTTATTCATAAACTTGATGTGGATTACGAAGCTACAGTTTAAACGACTAGCTTGCATACATTATTTGGTGGAAAGACATTATAGTTATAGTTGAGACTCATATTAAAACAGTAAGAAATGGCACAGAGTAGCTCGCAGGTTATGACGTATGCCTCCTGTCTCATAATTCAATTTACAACATAGACTGTAAACATTTTTACAAATAAAAAGATTATATTTTCCACTTAATGCTGAAATAGTGGATTGGACATCTAGTCTTCTTGGATAAGGGCAATAACTATGAAGGCCTCTATGAACAATTTGTACAAGGGGCAGTGTTACTTAGAGGTTAGGACATCTGCCTCTGGTTATGAAGATCTAATTTTTCACAAAATAAGAAACGGATGATGCACTCCTCCATGATTCTAAGGTAGTGTGCATCTAGCCTTCTCAGATAGGGCGAACATCTCAGAAAACACACGTGCATTTATTTTTTATGTTGCATATCCCTTACAGGACGTTGCAGTCAACATCAGCATTTTTCAGCTGCTGTTGATGTACTAGGCAAAATTACGCTCAGTAGTTTGCCATTGCTTTCTGAGCGACCGGCTCACATACCCCCGTAAGTTACCAGCACGGCTCGAACCACTGTCGGTTCGGGCGCAGCTGCGTTACTCACGAAAATATATGGGGTTACGGTGAAAGCCGTAAATCCCTTCACCAGGGAGACTGACAGGGAGACGTGTATTAGGCAAACATTAAAATTCCTGTGACAGTTGGAAATTAAAAATGCAAGCTGAGCAGGCCACGGCCCAGGGTACATTTAAACATGAGAAAACCTACCCACAACTGTATGTGTATAGCTTGGATGATTCTGGTTTACACACATTTGGATCCTGGCAGGTGCTGGAGAGTTTGTGAACTGTACTGAGAATCTCCTTGTGGGATCTATGGAAGATGACTATAGCACCATGGACACATCTGTGTGCAATGAAAGTGATTGGGGACTAAAATTTAAAAAAAGAAAAGGAAAGAAAGAAAAAAAAAAACCAGTAAAATATTGTAAAACACTCAGCCATTTGGACACATTGAGAGGTTTATAACAAAGAAATAATCTGTGTATGATTTGCTGATGGAGTATAGAAACATTTCAGCAGTTATAGAGGCTTAGAAAAAAATATTCATGTCCTACTTGAAAAACAAAAAGCTTACAGAATTGACACTAAGAAAATAATCTGTGCTAATCCTGATTTGTTTTTCGATAGTGATTAAAAATAATTTAACTCTTATGCTTGGTTTTCTCACATGAGAAAACTTTTGTTTAATTAACCGTACAAATTCAGAATAGTCCAATTTCGTGGAAACAAACTACTTTATAATCTGGGAACCATGGTAACACAGCAGCTGGCATGCTGGCCTGCAGGTCTGGTAGTCATGCGTTCAAATCTTTTAGGCGGAGATTTTTTTCCCTCGGCTCCCAGGTCAGTCCCGCCTAAAATGGATATACAGAAATTTTCTGGGAAGTAAAAGTCATTTTGATATTGATTACATCAAACATTAAGTTCCTGTTGGTCATAGATCCAGTTAGCCTCATGACATGAATTGTGGTGGGGGGGGGGGGGGGGGGGGGTCCTTTACCTTTTTTGCACATTTAAACTACTTGATACAAACTGTCAACTGCAGTCATTAATATATTTACCAAGGAATGCAGACCTTAAAAAATTGTTGGTATAATGTTTTTTTCAAGTTACTACTACAATTTTGCTGTGGCTTATTTCATACAATATGTGTATAATTTAGTGCAACAAACAATGAACATCTACAACATTCACTGACTCATTGTAGACAGTTGTCAAATGTGAATGTGTGAACATAATTACAATGCAATTGTTGTATCTGTGTCCCTATTATTTGAACTATTCTCATTCTGCAGCCAGGTGCATGTTCATTTTTTTTTTTTTTGGTACCGTAAAAAACTAGTAATTCAACATTTAACACACAGAGATTGTTATGAGATTGCCGGGAAGGTTAACCCGGTCAACAAATGCCCGCAGAAGTTGGATGTGTCAGCCTAACGGCGCAAGAACACAGCTCTGCTGTAAACAGGCGCAACGCAATCATGCCCGGAAAAAAAAACTCCGGATGAACGCAGCAGAAGAAGAAGAAGTTATGAGATTGTAGAAATTTGATAACATACACTCTAGCCTATATGATTGTTGATTATAATTTTGAATCTAATCCCAGTTATATAAGGTGTATTTTTAATGACTGCGCACTTTTTGAAAATATTGCCGGTCCAAGTTTTATATTTACCTATTATGTTGCATGAACTTCACAGAGGGTCTTTTACAAAATTTGGAACGGCAGTATTTTCAAAAACTGCACTGTCATTAAAAATACTCTCTGTAAATGACTGTGAAACAATAAAAACAATGGCAGTTTGGTTATGGGTCCCATTTTTGCCTTCATCAGATTTTGTTAAAAGTGATTGTTCATATATCAAAACCTTACCTCCATGTTCATTTGTGAAAAGTTTACCTATCTAGATTATTTAGGAGCCGCAGTAGTATAGTGGCTAAATGCTTGCCTGCCGATCTAGAGGTCACAGGTCATGAGTTAGAATTCACATTGAGGCTGATTTAAAAATTGACCTCTGCTCTGAGGTCAAACAGGCCTTAAAGGGTACCAGTAAATGTCATGGCTGGTGTAATATTGATCACAGATCCCCTCAAGCACCAATTTGTCTGTACAAAATATGGGGCTAGCACCATATGCCCAATATGCCTCAATGCATGTAAAAGACTCCTTTGCTTATATTTTACTTTTTAAGAATAAAAATATGGGTCAACATACACCCACTATGGCTTAAGGTGTGTAAAAAAAAATTCCTGTCTAAATTATCTCACATTCCTGTCTAGATTATTTCAAGTTTCTGTCTAGATTATTTCAAGTTCCTTTCAAGATTATTTCTCTTATTAGTTTATAAATTTGGATATCAGACTTGTATAAATTCCAGTTTATATCTTGAATGCAGTGTATCACTTTTTTCTCAGGTTCTTGAAAATGTTATCTGTTTATTGCATACATTGATTTATTGCTGTTATTTAAAATATTGTAAAGTTTGAATTACTTACAGAAGAAAGTTGAGAAAATAGGATCCTTTAAATGTATTCTGGTGTTAGTCTGCTGGTACTTGAGCATTTATGATGTGTGCATATTACAATGTGTACAGGCATATTATCATCATATTAATTTCCAGCCATATTCATATATAGCCATATTAATTTCCAGTCACATTCACTTTCTGCTTGCATTCATTTCACATAATTAGTCATCTTCTTTTATGATCACACTCATTTATAGCCACATTCATTTCCAGCTACATTCATTTATAGTCACATTCATTTATAGTTACATTCATTTATAGTCACATTTATTCATTACCACATTCATTTATGGTCACATAATTTCATCATCTTCATTTATAGTTCCACTCATTTAAAGCCATTCATTTATAGTCACATTTATTTATCGCTACACTCATGTAAGGTCACCTTTATTTATACTCACATTCAATATGGAAGCATCAGTAGTGCAGGGGTCGGCACTCTTGTCTGCCAGTCTGGTGATCATGTGATTAAACCCCTCTTGAGGCAGATGACAAAAAATTGACCTGAGCTCCCAGGATAACCCAGCCTAAAATGGGCAGCATGAAATTCCCTGGGAAACAAAGGTGGCCAATGTGGTATTAATCACATCATCTTCAAGTGCTGGTTGGTATGAAAAACATTTTGCTAGCACCAAATATCTCCAGTACTCCTCAAGGCATGTAAATAAGTCTGTTGCTGTTCTTTTTCTTACCATAATTTATAGTCACAAATATTTATAGCCACATTCATTTATAGAAAGATTCACTTATAGTTCTCTGGTTTAATGGTTACTACTTGTTCTTGTAGGCTGACCTTACAACTGCTGACAATGAAGTTGCAACCATACCTCCTACAAGTGGCACCATCTCTCCAAACACGGGTCCCAAGAGGTTGCACGTGTCCAACATACCTTTCCGGTTTAGAGAAGCAGACTTGAGACAGCTGCTTGGGGTCAGTAATGTATGTGTAATTTATAATGATGGTTTATAGTTTAAAATTTGTTAAGTATTAATTTATTCTAGCCTTCTGAGTTATAATTCAATGAATTACAAAAAATGAGAAGTACAAGGTCAGTAGTACTAGAATATGATCACAAGTGGGATGTGTAGTGTTTATGATTATTTCAGGTGATGGACTTGTTTGATTGTTTATTCATGACTTTCTGGATTGAGAAAGTCAACAAAAATGGAAAGTGGAATTATTCAGCTTAACAAGAACATAGTTACAAGTGATAGAATGAATGCTGTAGCTAGAAAGCCTTCTTCAGCCCCCCCCCCCCCCCCCCCACCACACACACCTCCAGGACCCCCCCCCCACACACCGACAGAGAGAGAGAGAGAGAGAGAGAGAGAGAGAGAGAGAGAGAGAGAGAGAGAGAGAGAGAGAGAGAGAGAGAGAGAAGACCACTACCAATACAATGAAAAGCTTTAACAATCTCTGGAAAGTGTGTGTTCTTGAGAAACCATATGTAACCAGTGGCAGACTGGGTCTAGAACTATGGGTTGCCAGACTGAAAAGGTCGTTAAAATTTTTAACATTGTCTAATTTAAAGATTGAGCACAACCCACAACTGGCAATGCTGATCTATTCCGGTACAATTTGGAAGGACTAAACTCGAGTTTCACTCTCGTTTGAGCTCGTCAGTAGTGCATGTCCTTGACCGGACCCAGGAAACAAACCCCGGATGACTGGCGTGTGACGTGGATGTGTAACCACTAGACCACTACACGCTAGATGCAACCGAATTCTCACACTAGAATATCACAACGTCACTCATCGTAGGTTATAGCTCAAAATTTGCCGAATCGCCGCAGTTGACATCCGTCATTCGATGTGGCCCCAAATGATCATTAATGAGCTATAACCTGAGCTATAACCTATTGGCTCAAATGAGCTATAACCTATGATGGGTGACGTTGTGATATTCTAGTGTGAGAATTTGGTTGCGTCTAACTTGTACCGCATGGTCTAGTGGTTACACACCCGCGTCACATGCCAGTAATCCGAGGTTTGTTTCCGGGTCCGGTCAAGGATATGCACTACTGACAAGCTCAAACGAGAGTGAAACTCGAGTATAGTGCTTCCAAATTGACGTGGACAAGGCCTTAGGTTCGTACCGGAATACGATCAGCGTTGCCAGTTGTGGGTTGTGCTCAATCTTTAAATCTCAAAGCCCGAAACAACCAAATAAATCAATATTGTCTAGTGTTTTTTTTCACTTCATTAGGAGCCCAGGCGACTCACTTGCTATTGAGGGCAAGCTGACACCATGGCCTAGTCCACCACTGTTTGTAACATGTTTCTTCTCAGAGCACACAAATCAATCTGTGGTTTGCCCCAGGGAAGGTTAACCCAGTCAACAAACGCCCAGCAGAAGTCGGATGTGTCAGCCTAAAGGCGCAGTATTGCAGCTCACTGTAAACAGGCACATCACAATCACATCCAAAAAAAGACTCTAGATGAACACAGAATAAGAAGAAGAATCTGTGTTTTGTGAGATTGGAAGTTCAGGTGACCAGAAGTGACACAGTAATGTGTGTAGGATAAAAGGAAACAAAAGGGGAGGAGAAAGATCAACCCCCATAGAAAATGCAAAGGGAGGATGGGCACAGAGACAAAGAAGTGGGATGTTTATGTGTTATGTTGGACATTGAGATTTTGTGTCACGAGGGATCCCATCTGAAAAAAAATGGTGATTTTCAAGTCTTCTGATATCTTTTATGAAATGAGCAATGTTTAATAGCTGTGCCCTGGATATCAGACATGCCACAGTATCTCAATTAATCAATCAATCAATCAAGGCTGGCTGCAATGGATCTCCAATACTGTTTGTCTCTGCCCATTCTGTCAGATTGCTATTCGTCCATCTCTTGATGTTATCTTCCCACTTGTATCATTGTCTACCTCTTGCTCGCTTGCCTTCAGCCTTACCCTCCAGTATGGCTTTTATAAGAGTGTTATAGTCTTTTAACGTGGCCAAAATAGTTCACTTGACTCTTTTTTTTTATTTCTTTCATAAACTCTCTTTTCATTCTCAGTTTTTCTAGAACCTCTGTATTTGATTGTTTTTGTTTCCATGAAATACGACATATTCTTCTGTATATCCACATTTCCAGTGCCACTATTCGACTTTCTAATTGCTTGATCAATGCTCAGGCTTCATCGCCATAAAATTATTGTTGAATATACATAACATTTGACAATTCTCATTTTTCATCATATTAGTATCAGTTTTCGCCCAATCCATTTTCTGTTCAGCGCTAGCGTCTTTTCCTTACCTATTGATTCACCAGAATCTGTCTAGTTTTGTCCCTTAGTGGTTATATACCTCTTATTTAGTCCTTCTGTTCTGAACATCTATAGCATAACTTTCTTAAATGGACTTTGGCAAGAGGCACTTACAGGTCAAAATCTAAATGGTATGTTGAGTGTTAGACATAAGGTCATAGAACCGGAAGCTCTCAGCATTAACGAGCTTTGTGGGTCAAGCATAAACAACCCTGACCAGTTCTAGCACAGTAAGCCACAAGTAGTGTGGTTTGTGTATTGTTTTATGTATATCTAATGCATATCAAATATTTTTTTAAAACCTAATGCATATCAAAATGTCACATATATTGTGTTAATGTTTTCTGCCATTTTAGAATGACTGAATATGTCAGGTCTTTTACTTATATAAACACAGACACATATAGAAACAAAGGTAGAGAAATAGACAAAGACACAGATACACATACAACACACCCACACATATTCATGTTATGTTTTGGTTTTTGGTATTTTAAATAAATTAGACAGCATTGAACTCTCTAAATTTATACCCATTTAAATAAATGCTCGAGCTTTATAAAATGGCCCTGTGGCTTAGGGTTTAGGGAGACATGCAGGTTCATAATTCCCCATCACACTGTATCCAGGGTTCAAAATCAGCTGAGGGAGATTTTGAATTAGATCAGTTTGCTTTGAATTCTATGGTATGATGCATCGACCATTCAGAAAATAACTGCATAGTTAATCACAAACAGCAAATAAATGCTGGGGTTGATTGCAGTGTTCTGTAAAGGGCATGCAACTAACATTTTACTCTTATAAAACAAATGTGCATCCAAATGTGTCAATAACATTTGCGTTTCTAAGTCTACTTAACTCAATAACTTTTGTGTTTCTTAGTCTACTCAACTCAGTAATGTTTGTCTTCTAATTCTACTTAACTCAATAATTTTGTGTTTCTTAGTCTACTCAACTCAGTAATGTTTGTCTTCTAATTCTACTTAACTCAATAACTTTTGTCTTTCTAATTCTACTGAGTGCAGTAACTTTTGTCTAAGTCTACTTAACTCAGTAACTTTTGTCTTCTAAGTCTACTTAACTCAGTAACTTTTGTCTTTCTAAGTCTATTTAACTCAATAGCTTTTGTCTTTATAAGTCTATTTAACTCAGTAACTTTTATCTTTCTAAGTCTATTTAACTCAATAATTTTTGTCTTTCTAAGTCTATTTAACTGAATAACTTTTGTCTTTATACGTCTATTTAACTCAATAACTTTTATCTAAGTCTACTTAACTCAAGAACTTTTGTCTTTCTAAGTCTATTTAACTCAGTAGCTTTTGTCTTTATAAGTCTAGTTAACTCAGTAACTTTTATCTATTTAACTCAATAACTTTTGTCTTTCTAAGTCTACTTAACTCAAGAACTTTTATCTAAGTCTATTTAACTCAATAAATTTTGTCTTTCTAAGTCTACCCCAAAATAGTAGCATTTTGGAAATTGAGTTTTCAACATGTATTTTGTGAGAGAAAGATACTGATAAAAAAAAAAAGAAGATACTAAACTGACCATATTTATGTGTCTCTCCACAGCAGTTTGGCACTATTTTAGATGTGGAAATCATCTTTAATGAGCGAGGTTCAAAGGTAAGTTGTTTGTTGATTCAGACTTCTAGTTTATTTGGACTTTGTGAATTGTAACTTATTTTGCCAAAATGCCAGAAATACAGCAAATTCAATATTAAATCAGTTCATCCCCACTCTCCAGATAAAGAATTTGACCAGTATATTTGTAAACCACATACAGGATGTGATAAAGTTAGTGGGTGTGTGTGTATATATAACACACACACACACACACATAAATGTAAAATGTGTGCCCACATTTGCACATAAACACGTATTCCAGTTGCAAAAATATTACAAATTTGCTGTAATTCTCTACTTGAGAGGATGCAATAATTGATAGCTTGTTTGTTCAGTAACTAATGAGTAAAACATTTTAAAAAAAAAACAATGATGTGAATTCTTTAATTTTTTCATAATGAAATATGGGAGATGATCAAGAGAATTATTAAATTATTCCTTAATGAGGGGTATAAATGATATACATGAACAGAATAAACAATTAAAAACAGACAAGCTCTCATGCAGTGTAATATGCCAAGACTTGTGTTAATTAATTACACTGTAGTTGTTTAAAAGTTTGAAAATTTTGTATTTGTAAAACCACTTTGCTTCCACTCTTTTATTGAAACCAGAGTGCCCTAATTACCATTTTGTATATTTTCTTGTTCAAAATCATTATATGTTAGTATAATAGATTTTAACTTATCCCTCATTCATCTTTAAAAGAATATTGGTTGTATTGTGTCATTTATGGCAAAGTTTTGATAGTTCCACTTTTTAACTGACACATTCCACTTTTTAACTGATACATTTCACATTAGTGCGACATTTGTTTGTTTTTGCTTTTCCTCTTTGGCACATTTTTGCTGTGGACATTTTTGCTGTGGACCAGTTATTTCAGTGGTTGAGATGTTGCCATGGTGGTCGCCTAGATAGCCTACTCTTATGATTTCCTGTCTTGCAAGGGAATTTTAACATGTACGTGGAACCTTCTACCTTTCACTCATGTCAGAGAAGGCTAAGGATTTAGTGTACCACCCAGAGATTATTGGGAAGTATGATATGATTGTGGTGCTTCAAAGAAATTGTTCACATCTAGACACAAACCTGGTACATCTCAAGTTAAAGATAAGTTAACTCTAAGAAAAACTTATCCCCATAGTTTATCATTGCGTAGTCTTTCCTCGTTTACCCTTGGGAAGGTCATTACACTTTCAGCCCTTGAAAATAACAGCTTCTGCTTAATGGGACAATAATCACAAGTATATTACTTACACAAGGACCAAATACACATACGTTGTAAAAACAAATATGTTGCCAGACTTTTTGAGTAAGCTCTGACTAAATGTCAGAAGTGCAGTCACACATGGCACATTGATTGTTAAGCTAAAGATTGGCATGGTTGTTCTCCCATGCTAAGCTAAAGGTTGGAATGGTTATTCTCCCATGTAGATTCTTTCAATTTGCTTCTGCAACTCTAATGTTATTATACTTCTTTTGAATTGAATTCTCTGGAGATCTGAAATTATGATGTGGGCTAGGTAACTTTCAGAGAGAATAGCTAATGATTTGTTGGAATTCTGTACAAAGCATGGAGGACTGTATCAAATCCACTCTGGAGCCTCAGAAAGGAGGAAATAACTCTATAATCTACATTTATTTTTGAAAGTGAGACAGTTTTGTTTGTTAAATACCACATTAGCGGACATGGTGGTGTAGTGGTTAGGAGACTACACTGACAGGCATCAGCATGGTCTGATGAGGGTTCGTTGCCAGCACTAAACATTTGCTATGTGAGGGAGAGACTGGCCACTTATTCCTCCATACACGCAAACCTACAAAATGTGATGATCTCACATATTGTATACACACATGAGGTTCCTGCTATGTGAGGGAGAGACTGGTAACCTATCCCTCTGTACACGCAGACCTACAAAATGTGATGATCTCACATATTGTATACCCACATGAGGTTCCTGCTATGTGAGGGAGAGACTGGTTACCTATCCCTCTGTACACGCAGACCTACAAAATGTGATGATCTCACATATTGTATACCCACATGAGGTTCCTGCTATGGGGCTTTAAATGCCACACTCTTTGAAATAAAAAAAAAAAAATTGGATCTTTAGCAGATTTCAAAATTGCAGATAGTTTCACTTCAGCCTTCCACGTAATGGATTAGTTAGCCAAGCATTCCATTTCGTGTTTATGAGACGTTTTTCCACCTTTGTCTACGCTCACTCAGTGAGCTCTACTACAGACTTGTAACCACTACTTGCTTTTCCACCTTTAGTAGCGCTCTCGAGGTAGGCTACATGTGCTGCCGGCTCAGCACCTTACCTCCATGCAGCAGAGAGTGAATAATGGCCAGGCTCTCTCATCCGGGGATCCCTCTTATCCCTTGGATGGGAGCCTTTGAACAGGTATCTAGACCAAACATGTAGCAGGCTTAGCATCTAACAACCATTTTGCAGTGAGTGATTATCACCCCGGCTGTCACATCCAGGGGATGTTGTCTTAGAGGCGTTCAGTCGTATCCCTCTACGGAGAGCCTTAGAGTATGTGTCCGGACCAAGAATTAGTGGCAACTTCGCCTGATTCGGTCTTTGACTGCCTATCCTCAGTCTACCTGCAGAACAGCAGGTTGTGTCTCTCTTAGTCTGGCCCCTATCCCAAGGCCTGTCTGACATGTAGTTGTGCTTCTGTCGGCAGAGCTCGTGGGGTCTACCACAACAAGGTGGAGACACATCAGAGGGGTCATTTTAATTTAATTTTACCAGTTGTTACGACACGTTCTGGTGTTTCTCATCTCTATGGCTAGAGAATGTTGAAGGCTTTCTTCTATTGTCTGACAAGTTTCTTTTGCTTGTTTCATGGTTTCTTTAAAATCATATTTATTACCTAATTGGGTTGTCAGTGGTATTATTAATATTCTTCTGTGAAACAGTTTTTATACATCCAATTTTCTCCACTGTAGGTGATTAAAATTAAATTAAAGCTGTTATTATATTGCCAATATCTATTTCTTTTTTAATATCACTATAAATTGTGAGTAATCATGTTGTTCATTTTTATTCTTGTTTTGGATTTAAAATTTCCCCAATCAAATTATTTTAATTTGTTTTTGTTTGTGATTAAAATTGTTTCCCCATCAAATCTCATTTCACATTTTCATTTTTCATTCATTAAATAAATTGTTGTTACAATCTGTTCTCTTTCTGTTATTCTTCATAGATAAAAATGTGATCAAAACTAATCAAAAGAATGGAAGCAAAGTTAAATAACTGACTGACTTATCACAAACCACCAAGATATGTTACAGCTGTTGGTTATGCAAAAACATTAAAATAACAAGCTCCATATTTTGTTAGTTTTTATGTTAGTTAACCCTTTACAGGGCAGACGCTTGTCCATCTTTTAGAGCTGAACGGGCAAGATTTTTTCAGGTTCGGTAAAATTTCGGGTTGCGTTAGTAAAAACATCACAAATAAGGTGTTAGTCAACCGATTTTAGTTAAATAAACAACACAATGAAGGGAAAAGCATGCAGAATATGTTACTCACGTGATTGTTGTCGGTAATTCATATATGAACACAAATATTTACGAAATACAGCTTATTGTTTGTGATTTTCAGTCATCTATACGGCAATTTACAAACACATTTTCAGAATCATAATAACTTTCTTTAAAGTCAGACTCACGACTGCTAATGCAAAGTAACGCTTTTCACTGATATCTAGCTCTGATTAATAGTCAACTTCGTGCCCTTTAATGTCACTTAAATTGAACCTAGCGAAATCTCGGCTAGAAGAATCGCCAAAATCCATTTTGAAAAACTAAGCATAAAAACCCCGAAAACTATCCAAAAAATCCGTTAAAATTCATAGTAGGCGCTTACAAATGGCGGCCACATTGTCAAGCTATCAGCGAAAGCGAAAGTAGCCGCCAGAAGTATTGGAACGCCGAGAGATCGCGTTTTTACAATGCATAATAGTATCGGACGGTTTCAGGCGATCTGCCCGTTTAAGCGATCGGACGGAAATGGACGTTCTGCCTGGTAAAGGGTTAATTAATTTTTAAACAAATGATTAAATGAATACTAAACTGAATGCAAATTTACCACACTTGTTTGTACTATTTCAAAATCAGACTATGTCTTCTGATCCATTTCATGGTGGTTTGCGACAGAATTCGGATCAAATTGGTTATCAAGATTTTTGATATTGACAAAAACAATTCATATCTTCATTGTGAAGAAGAATTAATAACAGAAATACATAAAACAGTATGGAATGAATATTAGAGAATTACTGGGAATACTTGCAATAAAAGGTAAAATTTACGTTATAACAAATGTCTAACAATTAACATTCCTGTGATGGGGGGGGGGGTTATTGTCCAAAATAATGATTAAAGAAAAAATCTATGAATTAAAGTTATAATAGGCATTATATAAATAAAGTAAAGGACATGTTTCCTCACCATGAGGCACATAGTGCAAGCCCCATATTGTTATAGATCTGTAGGCACACAATGGATGATATGATCAATATCACACCCCTGCCTTTACTTTCCAGAACATTTCCTGGTAGCCATCTTGGCCATGGTTGACCTGGTGCCCAGGTCAATTTTTAAATCTACTTTAATGGAGATTCATTCTCATGATTACCAGCCTGCATTCAAGCATGCTAGCTACTGCTTTAAAACAGCTTCACAACAGTTTTGTTATTATCCGATAATCAAATATTCATTTGAGGATTATGGGGAAATTACAGATCAACGGTGAACTTTTGTATCATTTGTTTCTAGAAAATTCATTGGGAGGTATCCTGAAGCAGAAAAGTGTATTGCATCTATTTTGAAGAAAATATTAAGACAAATTAGTGAGTTATATATGAGCATACCAGTTTTCTGTTGCAGTTGACCAATTTTATCAGAAAATATAATGACTTATAAAGACTGTCGTTTATTTAAATTTTAGCCATAAATTTGAAAAAAGAAAAGATTTTTATATCTGTGTAACTTGTTACTAAAATTATGCAATGCTAGCTTCTTGTAGGTTCTTCACGGATCAAAAATTCTGGCAAATTTGATTTTGGAGAAAAATATCAGTTTTTTAATGTTATCAGATTTGTAAGTCTCGCAGTCACCATTGCATAATCTTAGTAGTTATTGTTGGTTTATTGTGCATTCTGTAAATCTATTATTATTTGCTCTCCATTTTCAAAAAAATATTTTCAATATTCTAGTAACAGATTTCATATTTGTAACTCAATTTTGTTTTAGTTATTCAACAAAAAAATATTTGTTAAAATTTATCACAAATAATACAGGGCAAAGTATTTAGTATACAAAGGCCAGTTAATTAGACAAGGCATTATTTTTAAAACAATGCCTTATTAGATTCATCTGAAAATTGTCGAGGAAAAAACAACTATGGAAAGCAAATAACAAAAGGTTAATGGATGCTTAAGGAAATATATTTCCTGAACTATTTATTTTCGCAACTTAGCCAGTTAAACATTTAAAAATATCACTTAATATAACTTTAGCCATTGATTAGTCTCTGGCTTTGATTAAGCATTTATTATTGTATTAACTGATTCAGTACGTAATGCTTTTATTCTTTGGGCAGAACTATTTATGAAACTCAAAATACGCACCCACAAAATTTACATATTCTATAATACGGTGCCCAAGAATTAGAAAAGTATAATGTATTATATACCAAATAAAAGTAAATTGATGGACATTCAAAATCTATTCACCGTTTTGGAATGTTTAATTAGTGTTTCCTTCAGAACTATATGAGTGCTCAAAATAAATTGGAAATATGGAAACTTATTTGCCACTTTCAGAAGGCCTTTGGTTAAAAAAAGACACTGTCCCTGAAGCAGTTTGCTGCTATGGGCCTTTGATTAAATAGTTTTTATTTTAGTGTCATCTCACTGCAATGTGTTTATAGTTAATCCATTTAGAGATACACAAGAAAAGTTGAAAACAGTAATTGGAAAAATAGTTTTCTTAATGTTCACAGATTCGTTAGCAAAACTCTCTGAGGAAAAGTCACTAAAATGTTGTCATTCTCTAGTACTCAAATCACGTCAGTTTAAAAACAATAAAAAGCATAAGTAAAACTTGTAGATAAATAATATTAATATCACACATTCTTACTCACAATGTAATTCTTGCTGAAATTGATTATCCAGTGCTGCATTTTTGTTTGCTTACTACTGTGATTAGCGAGACAAAATATCCCACAATGCCAGGTACTATGATAAATGTAAATCAATTTTTAAAATTCTAAAATCAATAAAAAGGTTTTAAAAGTGAATTATCTTTACAGTCATTTCCAGCAACTTTTCTGATATTTAAAAATGCATAGGTTTCCATAATAACTAGATGATCACAAGTTATGAATAGTATTAATGTCAGCTTTACTTAAACTTGTTTACTATAATTTGAGGTTTAAGTCTGGGTAAATATGTAAAAGGCAATTGGAATATTAGCGAAACTGTCAGAGTTGAATACTGGATATTATGGTACAATTGAATGGCCAGCAAATCTAATGTAAAATGTTCCGTGGTGAATCGGTTACTACACACACAGTTTACAGTTTAAAATTCATCGTCATAAATGCTTTCATTGATTGTAAATTGTATTTAATAAGTTTATGATAATTTATTTAATTATTTGTACATTTTGTTGACTTGTTTTACCTACCTTCTTCCATCACACATCATTAATCCTCACACACATTAAAAATTAAAATTCAGTAACTTTGCATTTTCACACAACACTGAACCACTGACATAAAATACAGACCATGTTACTTGCTGTGTCTAACATTAATAGCTAGAATAATTAACTACCTTTTGTTGCAGCTGTATATTTTGCTTTAATTAACACCATTTGGTAGCTGTGGCAGTGAAAATGAAAGAGTCAAGTTACTTCTGGTAGATGCAGATTTTCAAAACTGTTTGCATTGTATAATCACTAATTACTGTTTCTGTCTTTGTTACTGACTTGCTAAAGCACACATTTTAAAACAATATTGTTGTTTTAAATTGCCATGTTTATATCAATTTGTTTAAAACTATTGTTTGTGCAATGTGTCTGTTATTCATACAATTTTGAGAAAGTTAGCTGCCAAAGCAATAACACACTATGCCAGTTTGCATTGAATGTGTATGCTGCTTGACTGTTCTTTTTCGTGTAATTACACATGTGTGTGGAATGACTTCAATGTGGTGGGTGAAGTTTCTTAGATGTGTGCATTGGAAACGTAATATGTGTGTCAGATGGCTCTAGCATTTAAACAGTAGTGATTATGATATTAATATGACTTCAGAAGCTGTGTGTGATGTTTAGTTGACGTGTATGTCTTGCTGCATGGCTGGTGTACTGGACCTTCACTGACCAGGATTTTGTATCTGCAGTCTTCTCAAATTGATGTCACACATATGAAAAGTTGTCAAAAATATTTGAACTACTGCAAAACACTACAAAAAACAGTTGATAACATGTTAACAGCAAATAATCCTAAAGGACTGAAAAATAAGAGGATTAAACAGTGCATATTAACTACAAAAAATCTTTAAAGTGAGTCAGACACGTTACAACAATAGACAAGTTGCTTACTAGGGAAAAAGTCTGATTACAGCAGCAAAATTAGCAAACATAAACTACAAAAAATGAATAAGGAAAGTAAAACATCATAAACAGGAAATGGGTTGGACGATGAACATGTCAGAATTACAAGATGGACAGGAATAAACAAAATGAAATATTAACATAAAATTATGTCTGAATTATAACCTTGAAAATTTAGCAAGCTATGCCATATACAAGTAAATGGGAATATTCTTCAGCAAGTGAATCGGTACAATTGTCTCGGAACGGTCATAACATCTGATGGGAGATGCCAAGAAGAGATTGGAACGGGAATCGCCATGGCAAGAGTAGCCTTTAGCAAGATGAAAGGCATTCTGACCAATAAAAAAATGTAAATTGAAACGAGAAAAAGAGTGTTGAGGGGATACATAGAGCCTGTTCTTTTGTATGAATGTTAAACTTGGACAATGAGCAGTCAGGCTGAAAAACTTCTGATGGCTGCAGAAGGAGTGCCATGGGTGGACAGAAGGGTAAATGGCCGAGTACTGCAGGAGTTAAATGAAAATCGTAAATTGATTAGAGAAATTAGACGTAGACAGTCACAATTTTTTGGACATGTTATGAGAAGAAATAGATTGGAGAACTTAGTGACAACTGGCAAGAACAAAGGGAACAGCCAAGAGGAAGACCGAGAGGAAAATACCTGGATGGCTTGGCCACATGGCATGGACGAGACAGGAACACTGATCTGATCCATGACTCTGGTGATCGAGTGAAATAGCGAGTCATGACCGCCCACGCTTTCTGGCATGGCACATGATTGATTGATGCCATTTAAAATGTATACAAAAGACAGATTACATGAAACAAGTTAGAAGAACATACAAATAATAATTCTTTTCCATCAATTCATTTCTAACATATCAATTTTTCTAGTGAGAAATGGTGAGAAAATCCCGGTATTTTTATTATTTTTAAATTTTTTAAAAATGATTAAACATAATCATATGGCAGATGCAATCACTAAAATTATGTTTAATTTTTCAATGAAGTAGATATTATTTTTCAATTTTCAACATAGGCAACCTTGACTTTTTTTTTTTTACAGTCTGCAGTTACAATGTGAAGAGGTTTTATTTTTAATAAAACTTATTCCAATCCATTATAATAGGTCTTTAAATTTAGTGACAGCTATCTGTTGATGCTACTCTTGATGTCCTCTTTTATCTTATCTTAAATATAGTAAGGCACCCATTCTCATACCTTGAGGCATATTGGGTACATGGTGCTAGCCTTATCTTTATTAACCAATTGACACGATGGATATTTTTTTAACAATGGATAAAATGGTCAATATCATGCTGGCCACCCTTACTTCCTGCAATTTTCCTGGTACTTATTTTAAATTTGGTTGACTTCACAGGCTTGGTCAACCTGGCATCCCAGGTCAAATTTTTTTTTTTAAATCCCTACCTCTAGGGGAATTCAAATTCGTGACCACCAGGCAATCTGGCAAGCATGCTAGTCACAGTGCTACCACGACTTCCTTATTTCGTAGATGATTCTTTTGAATTCAAGTTTCATATTATCATCTTTTTCAGCTGACACATTCATTGCAAGCAAATGTTCTCAGTAAATAAAGTTATAGATACTCAGATACAAAATTTTAAAAAATAAAAATTTTCACGTACAATTATGCTGGAAAAATCTATACTTTTCATTCTCACTCTAACAATTCTCAGTGCATAAAAATATTTACAAATAAAGGAGCCAATATATAATATTTTTATGGAATATAGTTTTCTAAACAGTGGGTTCATCAAATATAAAGTTAATTAAACAGTGTGTGCATTCCAACATACATACCTTATAAAGTATAATACCGCAACAATTTTCAGTTCCATTCACTTTACTTTTCTTGTTCTCATGATAAGATGTAACAAAATGCCTACCACACACAGTTTGTCAATACAATCAATTTTTGTCAAACAACTGGTCCATGGCATGCCTGTTGGAAGAGTAGTTGCTAACAATACAGCTCTATCAGATGTGCGCACAACATTACCAGATCGGATAAGCATATAAAGTAGTGATTTCCTGCATTTGTAGGCATCATAGCAAAATCATATATGTGCATCATTATCATCATCATCATCATCATCATCATCATCATCATCATCATCATCATCATCACATGTCATGCCTGTAGGTGTGGGCAGTCATGGTTCAACATTGCACATTTTCACCAGTCTCATACCATGCCTGTGTTCTTGTTTCCATTATGCCGTGTGGCCAAGCCATTCATGTTTTTATCTCTTTGTCTTTCCCGCTCTTTTCACATCACATTTGCCAGTTATCATTTCAAGATTATTTCTCCTCATAAATTAACATGAGGTAGGGATTAATAACAGTGTCCTACAAAGAACAAGCAACATTTTAATGTTCCCAAGAAGTCTTGACTGTCTGCATCTAATTTCTCTAATCAATGTATGGTTTTCACTTGTTTCTTGAAGGATTGCTTCATTCATTTGTCTGTCCACCCATGGTAGTCTATGCATTTTCCTCAGAAACCATATTTCTACTCTATTTGATGTTTCTCAGCTTGTCTGTTTATTGTCTATGTTTGACTGTTTTTCTCACTGCAGTTGACAGTTTTTAATTGGTGAGTATACTTTCCATTATGCAAAAGGCCACATTTGCCATGTTAATTCTTGTTCTAGTCTCAGAAGGCATCTTCCATCAAATGTAATAACTGTTCTATGATAGTTGTACAGATTCACCTGTTTCAGAATGTTCATAATTATTTTGATGTTAAATAATGATTTTTTTCTGTATTCTTGGAGATGTCCATAATCTCTGTTCTCTTACAATTAAAATCTAATATAGTCACTCCCTGCATCCACTAAATGTTGCAGATCTTGTTCATTGTATACAATCAAAATTGCATCATCTGCATATCACTTAAGGCAATTCCTCTTTTGTCTTTGTAATTTTACATATTTTCACTATTTCGGGAAAACAAGTCTGGATAAATTACACATCCCTGTTGCATACCTCTCATTAATGGCGGATATCGACCTACTTTGTCATAAATTTTTATGGTGGTATGTTGTTTCCAATATATGTTCATTACAAGTCTAAAAGTCTAAAGTCTTTCCCATCAACTGAAAATCTGCAAACATTTTTATTATGTCAATGTGTGTGTGTGTGCCATGCATACAAATGTATGTGTGTGCACTATATTTCAAGCCTTTGTGTAGTCATTTAGGTCTTTGTTTACTTCTGTTGAATACTCTATTAATGTTCTCATCAAATACACACCATTTTTGTTTTATCCTTGCCTTCTAGAAACCCGCATAGTTCTGCCCTCTTTTCTGGTTGTATTTTCTTCCTAATCCTTCATTGATAATTCACAGCACAACTTTGTGATGAGACTCATTATACTAGCAGTTTGATGGTGATCATATTCTAAGGCTTTTTATTTCTTTGGGATTGCAATAAGCATAGATTTACATATGTCAGGAGGTATGTTTCCAGTGTCATATATTGTGGTCAGAGGCCTAGTGACCTGGTCTAATCTAGATTCTTCTAGGGCACAGATCATTTCAGTTGCCAGTTTGATGTTGTCAGGATCTGAGGTCTTGTCAGATATAAGTGTTTATGAGCATTCCATTTTCAAAATTGATGATCGCTCATTGTTATTGGAAATATCAGATAGTTTCTGAAGTTAATCGTTGTCAAGGTCTTTCACATAATCTGACCATGTATCTAAAGTCCAATCCTTGGTTATTATCATTTGGCCTTAATTTTTTTCAGACAGTGGTTTTTTTTTAAAGCAAGGTAATTAATTATTGCGCATAAATTTGTTATTTTTGGTCTTGTGTTGTTTTTTCAAATCTCCAGTTTTCCTCAAGCCAGACTTCTTTTACATCTTTATATAATTTTCACATTTATTTTTTAATCTCTTCATATTTTTTATTATTTTTATTGCTTCTTTTTTTCTTTCTATTAGTTTTAAGATGTCTTCATTCATCGTTTCCTAAAGCCCATCATCTTCAATTTTGGTTTAGTTGTTTATGCAGCCTTTCTTATCGAGTTCTTTGGTATTTTTCCTAGATACGTTCTTTATTTCTATGTTGAATTTTCTTTTATCTCATTCTCACTCTTCAGTGCACACAGATATAATTTAATGATTCTTGGTTTATAATTGACCTTCTTTACTTTTATATGTATTTTTTGTCTACAACTAATCCATGAAGACTGTAGCAGTCTGCATTTGGTACAGGTTTTGTGAATTTTAAAGCATTGCAACATTTTCCGTTGATGTGGATGTCTCTGATCTTATCATTATCATGAGTAGTTAAAATGCCAGTTTGGTTTTACCCCCAGTGCAAACAATGGATTTTAACTACCAAAGGGAAAAAGAAATTGAGAAAGAAAAAACAATCTTAGCTACAGTAAGATAAGCTTCCTGTATTTCTCATGGCTCAAAACAAAGCATCTATGGCCTGCCCATAGAGTTATCATGTAATTTCTGAATTACCCATAAACCAATCCTTTATCTCTGAGAACGCTAGTCCACCCAGTGAACACCAGCAGTGTTCTAAGTAAAACAAGAGTAATCCTTTTAAGAATGGTTGCTATGAGATAAAGAATGCGAAGAAAATAACTTCTCTTGACAATTCATTGAATTAACAAATTCAGCCGGCTGTGAAATTAGTGGCACGAAAGCATGTCGCTTAGCGCAGTAAGCATGTTGTATCACCCCCAGCTAACGCCACAGTTGAACATCCCCATTGAACTGACCAGGCTGATTTATGGTTGATGTATGCAGATATTAATAACTAATACATGAAACAAGATAAGAAAAGCATGTACAATATACAAACCATACATACATACACACATACATCAACAACACTTTCTTTGCTTGTAGTCCTTAAATCACAGTTTCTCAAGACAACCAGTCACATTGAAATGTAATTGTCTTGTGTTTGTATTGACCCATTTGGATGTTGCATATACATGTGTTTGTTGAACCTTCATTGTGAGGGTCGTTAAAAAAAATAATGTGACGAATGTGACAAAATTGTTACTTTGTAACATTGCTATCTGATTGAATATAATGATCATGTTAATGTTTTCATTGCACGTTTAATGCATGCCCCTTGTTTTCCTTATGCATGCAGGGATTCGGTTTCGTAACTTTCGCAAATAGCAGTGATGCCGACAGAGCACGTGAGAAATTGAACGGCACTGTGGTTGAGGGACGAAAGATTGAGGTGCCTGCATGTTACATTACTATTATGTGCTAGCACAACTGAAGCCAATGCTAAGTATATCATCAGTGTTGCAGTATGGAGAAATGCCTGTCTTCATTATATTTTTTGTCCCTTTATAGAATCACCTACGTATTTTGTCTTTGATGGCTACATGTGTGTTGTATCAAATGCTAAATATATCTATATAGATCCCATTTCTGTTTTGTGTTTATGTTTCGTAATGTATGGTGTTTGACACAATTCTGTTTGAATCAGGAGTTAAGATCATTGCACAAACTAAGTCTTATTATAAAACTGGCTCATTTCATATGTGTTTCTCACACATGATTTTTTTCCATTCTGAAACTCTACCAAATCCAGGAGAGGAAACACCCTGCTGAATAAGGCCATCTTAAGTAGGCCAAGTATGTTATGTTGTGCATTTTTACATGTGCAAATCTCCCAAATGCCCGGCTGTTCTGAACGCACGCAATGGCAACACTTCCAAGTTTCTTCTTCATTTGTAGACATTTGTGCATCATAATGTTCATGTATATGGCATTTCTTTATGCTGTAAGATTGTATAATTTATTACTGCTAGAATTACTAATTCTTTTTCTGTGTTAAATAGTTTTAAAATTTCATTAGTACAAATTTATAATGATTTAGTTGTTTCTTTTTAAAGCTTACATCTAAATAGATGTCTCATATAATTTTTATCATTTGGACAAATAAATATCTGTTACTTCAATTATCTGTAATCTAGTAATTATTGTATTTATACTTGTAGTTAAAATGCACTTCATATTATAACAATTAGTTGTAAGTAGACTTAACAAGAGGCTGAGGTGAGTCTATGTAATTGTCTTTTTTTCCCATTTTTAATTTATGTAAAGATAGTTCTCATAATTACTTATTTTAAACCTACTTTAAAACAAGATGTGAAGTAAACAGTTGAGAGAAACTGCTTTAATAGTTGGTAGCACTAGATGCATGTTTATCATAAAATTTAATTGTTACATTTTTAAAAGTATGGGAAAGAGGCCAGAAGTGACATTTTCAATAGATGTTTTGAGATTTTGAAAAGGGTGGGGGGTGGGGGGGGGGGGGGGGGGGGCTAAAGCTTATGTTTATTATGTTTTTGACTGTTAGACTAATTTATTAAATTGTCACATTTAGTTTGTTATGACATTGAGATTAAACATATTTCCTATTAGTGAAATATGGCTTTTTTAAAAACATTGATCTGTTGACAAATTGTAAGACAATGTACCACCAGAAGTTGATGAGTTACAGACGTTTCTTTCATTAGTAAATATAAATTCAGGCTTAGTTTTCAGTTTTCTACACTATTTTACTATGTGGATATTTGCTGCAGATTTAGTTCCCCACTGGCCTCCTGTCACATTTTTCAAACTCTTTGCTATTTCACAATATGGTCTTATTTGTGACTCTCTTTCATGATTGGCAATTTATGGTATTTGTATATTTAATGTTGAAAACAGTATAAAATATAAAATTGGATACAAACAATTGTTGACCAATAATTTGGGCTCTACAAGTTCATTTCCAATGTCTTTTTCCTGCTTGTTTAATATTCATTTATCATGGGAACATTGAAAACGGACAACGAGAATATACTTGAGATAATAAATGACAGCTTGGTGGAAGAAGACACATCTCTTGATGAATTGTCTCAAGTACGGCTTTAGGAGAGGAAAGCGAAGTATGGAACTGGTCACTTGACTGAAGGAAAAGACTGGTTCTAACATTCACTAACCAACTCAGAGCAGAAACAATCAACAATCAAAATTTTTTCATGCTTGGAGAGTACTTAGTTGACTTGTTCAGGTACATCAGCATTGATTTTTCATCACAAATAATAACTGTTCTGGACATTCAGGCCTCATAATTCACTCTCTGTCCTTCACCAGAACCTCTGCCTCATATATTTTTATGCCCAGGGTATCTTTGATGTTCTGGTTCTACCATCATTTTTGCCAGCTCCTGCCCATACATGAGTGTTTAATATTGGCATGGTTTTCGTTAGTTAATGGAATTCTTGTTATTGTTATTCTTTTAGTCCCTTGCTGATCTATTGGCAACTGTGTTTGTTCACAACCATGATTGACTGGTGTTTTCTGTTTCATGTCCTGATATTGATATCTCTTCTTTAAAAAAAAAGGGGGGGGGGGGAGAGTTTACTTCTGCCTAGCTGTTGTGGGCATCCGCATGGAAACAAAATAATACTGAGAAACTTAACGGATGGAAAGACACTTACAGATACAGGCAAACATTTCAACCAAAGTCTTATCTATAGAACAACATAAATGAAACAATACAAATATTAAAAATGGAAAACACATAGGAATACTTGCCTGGATGGAATAGAATCACAGAAACTGGGAACTCACAATAGAAATATCAAATGAGAAAGGGGTACTGGAAGTGACAAGAAAAAAAAAAAAATGAAAAATAGAAATGAAAAATCTCCTATAAATATAAAATCTTTTGACAACTTCATCATGTCATTTTGCTAGGTTAATGCCTTTGTGATTCCCTATCTCATTTTTTTCATTAATCCCACCATTTCTTAATATGCACTGCAGGTTTTCACTTCTCAAAACATGTCCAAGGAATATTAACTGCTTCTGTCTTATATCTTTGAATGGTGTATTTCTTTCTTTTGTTTATTTATTTTGCCTTGGTCTTGGCTTGTTTTAAACCAACTTTATTGTTTATTTAAGAGTATCGAGATATTAAAATCTTTTGTAAAAGAACATCTCCATAACTTCAGTGGATCTTCTTGCCTGTTTGTCCACTCGTCCATGATTCACATCCATATGCTTGTTATAGTTCAGTTTAACAATGAATAATTGCTATTAATGCTAATGAACTCCATATGCTACTTTCATATGATAAAATTGTAGCTGATTCTATTTATTATTTCTCTTCTTTCTGTTGTATGTTCTTTGTCTGATGTGATCAGTGTAGCATATATTTTATTTTCTGTTCTAAAATCAGACCCAATTACTTTTTGCATTTGGCAGTGTTCTTATTCTTCGATTGATTGACATTTTTGTCCATTTAATCCTTTCTTCCTACCTTCCTTTCCATTTTGCAGTTTTCCAAAACACTATTTTTGTTTGAAATACTTTGAGTGATCAGTCTGTTTGTGAGCAAGTAAATACGGCTCGGACCATAGGTGCTATTTTACGTTTACACAGATTAGTGATTTAAGAAATGGTGTCAACACATCAGCTTGGTGGCTACATGTTCAATTGTCATAACAGGCTAAAACTGTCCTTCTGAGTTAATTGTATGGTAGTGTACTGTGGATCATTTGCAAACATAGTAATAAAACCTCAGTATCTAGCCCAAGGGACCAACTAAACTAGTGAAATTAATTTCTTAGATTGAAAAATTGTCCAAAATTGTTGACTTTTTAAAAACTTCAACACAATAGGAAACTCTGCTTTTGTGTAACCAGTTTTGATCATTAGCCCTTTAAAAAAAGTGAGGAGGGGGTGTCTGCCAAACCTCACATGATTTACTGCTTTTGGGGGAATTTATCTATGAAATAGAAATAGCACACAAGTAAAATGAAAACTACCGTGGTCTTGTGGGCTAGATATTTTGGTAACCTGCATTTTGATTGGCATTTGTTTTTGACCCAACCATCATTCTGCTGATAGGTTAACAATGCAACTGCACGGGTCATGACCAAAAAGGTGACTAGCCCTACACTGTCTGCCGGTAAGATATCAGTCTCTCCCATGTCAGGGAATACATTGGTCACCACTTCTTTCTCTTCTCCCTGTTCATCTCACATATGTTTTTTCATCTCAGATATTTCCTAAGCAGGTTGCAAGTTTATGAATATTTATTTGAAATTATGATTATTTTAAAATTGAAGAAAACGTTAGTTTATAAACTTTCACAGAAATATTGGAGCAGATATTTGTTCTGGACTCTAATTTTGAATATAATTCCAGATTTCACTGAACAGTGCTTCCATATTTAAATGTAACAAATATTTGCAAGCTTGCAACTTGTTTGGGAAAGCGTACATTAGAATTCTCACTAGATGTTTCAGTTGCCTCATCTTGTATGGATGTCTGTCATCATGCTGAATGTTTGGAAATGCAGGTTTTTAATTAATCTGTTGGTTGTCAGATAACTTTTGGTAGCATCTCTCTAAAATGTAAAAAGAAAACCTGGCATGTCCTTTGTACAATTGTCTGCTAAAGAGAATGTGTGATTTTGAAAGTTACTCATGTGATCTAAACTGTGTTCTTCCCCACTGCATAATTTTCAATAATATGAACTGCATTTTGGAAATAGTAATTTGATAGCCTGGCATATTGTGTATATCTTCAATTTTCGGAGGTTTGAAAGTGATAAAAATAACCCTAAATCAAGCAGACACATACTGAAGCCATTTTGTTTTACAGACCAGCATGACTCAATTCCCCTTCTATTGTCAAGTGTTTGAATGAATCATACCCATGAATTGTTTGAAATATTTTCTTTCTTGTAAAAGCTTTGCTTATAAAGACATTTTATACTGATAAATTTATGACCTGCATACATTACATCTGCATTAGAATAGCTACTGGCCAACCTTGAATAATATTTTTATGATTTGTACTTTGCTCGATGTTGGTGGAATAACAGAAATCATGAGTTGGTGTAGATGGAATGATCATAAGGAGTGTTTCCTGACAGCTTGAGTTATATCTGGAATGCACGTATTTGTTGGTTGAATAATTATCTAACTAGATACAAAGTAACACAAATTTATCTGCAGAATCTATTATATCTAATTAATTCAGTATGTAAATGTTTATGATTATCGCTTTGTCATTATACTAATTATGATTATTACACCCATGTGTAGATTCAGTCACTGCGGCAGCTTTGAGAGGTGTTGCTTTGACCAGAGGAAGGACACCAACAGTAGTTACAGCACGGGCCCTGGGTGGAGTGTACACGGCTGCTGCATGCAGCAGCTGCAGGTCTGCGTCATGCCACACCAATGGCTGCAGCACCAACTGCCATCCCATACACTACGTATGTTTTATTTTCCTTTATTTTACACTGAAGCTGCTTTTTTCTTTGAAGGCAATAAGTTCCAATTCTTAAGTGTTTGTAGCTTTCAATTTTTTTTATTGTCTAGTTTGTCAACAGATCTACTTCTTTCCTTTCCTCATTCTTGAGTGCTAATCAATATCTGAGAATTTTATTCAAACAGTTTGCTTTGATCTCTGTACACAAAAATAGTAATCCCAGCATGGCCAAATGGATAAAAGCGCGTGTTCTTAAACATCCGGTGTGCTAATGCAGAGGTAAGGGGTTCAACCCCTACACCGGACAGTTGGACTAAAATGCTGACCTATCGTCCTTGACTTGGGGATGTTAATTACAAGTACCTTTTAAGTCAGAGTGGATTCACCTGATGGTGAGAGACACTCTTAATAGGTAAAGCTAATTTACATGCAAAAATTCAGTCCCTCACTACTAGAAGTAGTGAGTATGAACTACACTTGAGTTCAAAACGAGCGAGTGCAAAAAAAAAAGTCATTAAAAAAAAGGTAATCTCATGGCAATTACTATCATATGATGTGAAATGTTAGGCTTTCACATATACTAGTGTCAAGGTCCTGTATGGGACAGAGGAGAGGACAGACGTTAGAGGTAGGGACATGGGGTGAGTACGGAGGAAAGAGAATAGTCTAGATGCTGAGGACAGCAGAGACAGGACTGTACCTGTGAAGGACAGGGTCACCCTGAATAGAACTACGCAGTACGCCTGGCCTCAACCAGGAGTATGCGAGACAGATGACTTCCCACGGGTTGCACAAGGGGCAAACACCTCGTGACCACCGGGCAGTCAAGGGGAAGCCAGACGGGCTTTGGACATGACAGAGAGGATGCATGGCTGAGAGTGTGACAGAATAGACTATACATAGGACTTCAGGGCCATTAGATAGCTGAGCCAACTGACTTTGTGCTTGTGTGTGTGGCTGTGATATGAGAGCGTAGTGACTTGTATCGTAATATTGCATTGCTACATTATTGCTGTATATTGAATTAGTGCGAGAACGAACGCTGTAACGATGGATGAGAAATTGCTGTGTGATTATATCCTAGAATAATAAATGATATATTATTGACTCCTGTGTTTATGTCTCATCTATGCTTGTACTATCTACCTGCCTTGAACCCTTCACTTTCTAATACCGCTAAATGCTGACAACTAGGTCTTGCAAAGCATTAGAAATAAATTCTAAATAATGGCAGCACCTCATTGAAGTACACTTCATGGCACAATGAAATAGACACCCTTAAAAAGGTGTCATCATTAAATAGGTACAGAGCAGAGAAAACTATTTTGGCCTAAAAATATTGGTTGCATATCCTTTACAGGATGTCACAGTCAATACCAGCATTTTTTGGCTGTGTGATTTCTTGGCAAATTTACATTCATAGTTTGCCATTGCTTTCTGAACAACCTACACTCATACCATTGTATGAAAATCAGCACAAGGCGGCCTGCTTCCAGATCTCCCACAATTGTCCTACACCTGCTCTTTTGAGGACAAACTATGGAGATGTCAGCAAGCTCAAGATGATTGCTGCTGTCTTTGATTTTATTAAACTGAAGGTGTATGAAGAAGAAGAAGAAAATAGGTCTGGTCTGTCTTCCACCTGAACCAACAGCTGTGCAATATAAATAGAATTTGTACTCAACATTTTTTTTTAGCACTGTAGGTTTAAGAAATGTATATTAATCAAACTTAGGTCAAATAACAAACACATTAAATTCTTATACCGAGCCTCCGGGAAGGTTAACCAGGTCAACAAATGCCCGCAGAAGTCGGATGTGTCAGCCTAACGGCGCAAAAACGCAGCTCTAGTGTAAACAGGCACAACGTCAGGACAATCACGTCCGAAAAAAACAAAAACTCCGGATGAATGCAGAAGAAGAAGTATACAGAGCCTGTTTTGTTTTAAACAATGAAAGAAAAGACACATTGATTGGCATGATTGCATTATATAAAACAAATACACCAAGTCCCATAGTAGGACATCACAGCACTAGGGACATTTACATACATTCTCTGTCCTCATCTGCCTTAGCCAGCGAATGAGTCCCAGTTTTTAGTTTTGGCCAGATCCTCTCTCTCTCTCTCTCTCTCTCTCTCTCTCTCTCTCTCTCTCTCTCTCTCTCTCTCTCTCTCTCTCTCTCTCTCTCTCTCTCTCTCTCTCTCTCTCTCTCTCTGCCCCTCTCTGTCTGTCAGTCTCTGTGTGTATGTGAAGTGTTAGGAATAGATGGCCATTCTTTCTCTCCTGAAGATAATGACAAAAGCTGTAATACAATATATATACATAGATATATACAATGCTGGGGAACCCCTGACGCCATTAAAATAGCATGAGAATTAAATTCACGAATATTGATTTGCACTGATAGTGAGGCAAAGATAAAAGTAGAGATCAAGGGACTAACTAGACAATATAACAATATAAAGTGATAGGCATACCAGGATTTTAACTTGTTGCCTCCAGATGACAACAGGGCCACCCTGACAGAACAAGTGTACTTTGACAAATACACCCTTAACAAGGTGTTACCATAAGCCATTTATTTCTCCCCCTACATGAAGGGCCTCAGGGGTTTGTGATTGCTTTGATATCGGCTCTGTGACCCAGTGACAAGAGGACAATTTACAGCTTTACAAAATTAGCTTTTTAAGAAATGCCAGTCTACAGATAGTCATGAAGAAACAACTGATACATTGATTTATTGTCCATCTGTCTGTCTGTCTCTCTCTCTGTTTGTCTCTGCCTTTCTGTGTCTGTATCTCTCTTGTCTTTCTCTGATGAAGGGCAGAATGTCAGACAGGCCTGAGTGCTCAATTCTGAACCCTTTGAAAATAAAGTTTGTTTGTTCGCTCATTTGTTCTCTAACTCTCTGTCTGTCTGTCTGTCTCTCTCTCTGCCTATCTCTGTCTGTTTCTGTATATCTGAGTCCCTCTGTTTCAGTCTCTCTATGTTATGTCTCTGTCTGTCTCTTTGTCTGTCTCTGCCTCTCTGTCTGTATTCTGTCTGTCTCTTTGCCTCTGTCTGTCTGTCTGTCTGTCTGTCTGTCTGTCTGTCTGTCTGTCTGTCTGTCTCTTTGTCTGTCTGTCTGTCTGCCTGTTTCTGTGTCTCCCTTATTTTTTCTCTCTCCTTTCACTGTTATGGAGTTAAAATTTGGGCTTTGGCTGTTACTTCTGCAGAGTCTACCAGGAACCGTTCATAGCCATTGATGCAGCTGGACGCTATCAGGTAAAATATTTTGTTTATATTCTATATAATAAAATTACACGTCCATTTCAGGGTGCCACAATCACATCTATCCCCCATGTTATGTCTTTTAATGTAGCTGAAATATTTCATTTGTCCTTATTTTATGGCTTTCATCAACTCCCTTTTCATTCCCAGTCTCTGCGGGGCTTTTGTTGTTCCCCTTTCCCCCCGGAATATAATCTATTCTTCTGTAAATCCACATTTCCAGTGCCTCCATTCAACTGTCTAATTGCTTGTTCGTTGTCTAAGTTTCTGTGTCATTATAGGAGAGTTGAATATATGTAACATTTGACAATTTTTAATGTCTCTAGATGTTAATTTTTTTTCATGCTGTTAAATATAACTTTGATCATTCCTATTTTTTTTATTTATTTCTGTCATCATCTGTTATTACATGTCTACAACAGGAGAAACCTGTTACTTGTTCTAGTCTTTCCCAATTTAATGTGATGTTGATTGTTGGTGTCTTCTTTCTTTGCTAATTATCGCAGCTTTAGTTTGTTTAAATATCATATCTAATCCATATTTTGCATTGCGCCTGTTTACTTGCTCCACAAAGTCTTCTAACTCCTGCTCACTTTCCGCTAGTTATTCTGTATTAAGAGCATATGTAAGGTTGATTATTATTTTTCTGTTCATGTTTATTCCAAGCAGTTCTCCAGTGTGTTTACAAATGCTTTTTGTGATTAGGTGGAAAAAGCTAGGAGACAATACATGCCTTTGTATTATATTTATTTTGTCAGTCACAATTTCTCATATTTACCTCTGATACAACTGAGTTTAGTTGAATCAAGAACCAACATCACAGCATTTGGGACATTTCCATACGTGCTTTATCCTCATCTGCAACAGCCAGCGGAGAGTCCCAATATTAAGGTACCAGTAGCAGTCTGATTATGATTCTGACCTTCTCTTGGAGTTTTGAGTGTCGGCCAGATTCTCTGGTCACTCCCTGCAGCACCATTCTCTCCAAGCTGGGATGTTCTACTCATTGTTCTGCACTGTACACATGATCCCAAAGGGTCCTGATTACATGTGCTTTATCATGCACCAATACTCCACCAAGGAGTGCACGACCCAGCCAATTTGTCCGCCTGCTCATTTTTCACTACACCAGCATGTCCTGGGAGAAAAATCCTACAGATGCTCTATTCTTGATTGTTAAATGGAAGCCTGCCACTCTGTCCCAAGCATGCCTGTTTTAACCTTTCTCATCATAATTTCTGAGACTGTTACAATCAAGATATATGTGTGCTGTTTGTCCTCCAGCCAGAATGCTGCTGTGACTGCCTCCACCTCCATTCTAGGACTATATATTGTGGTATCATATGCCAGCTCTCCTGCACCAAACACCGTCCACCAGCCTTCACCATGAACCTCGGCCATTCCTTTTACCTCTTAGCACAAAGCTAACCGTGAAGATGATTACATCGCTCTGACTGTGAATTGTCGTGGATAAAAACATATACTGTTTCCTCTTATATTATTTTTTTTTTAAAATTCTTATATTTCCCTGCATTTTTGTGTGTTTTATTTGTAGATCCTCTATTTCCTTACATTTTATCTGAAACCATGTTTCTTTAGCAGCTCTACATGTATGGCAAATTTCTGTGTCTTTTACTGTAAACTATGAAATGATCTTAGATTTCTGTCTCTTTATCATTATGATGATGATTTCATCATTCATCCATAACGGCTTTTTCTTGTTTTTTTTGTTTTTTTAATATTTAATTTGGCATTTGCTATTTGTATACTAGCTTTTAAACAATTCAATTTTGTACTAAATTTCCCCTCCAGGTTTCTCCATCGATATTGTTCCATGCTTTCAGCTATTAGGCTATCGTGCTTATTTTTACCTTGACCAGATATAGTTGATTTATAGCTCATTGCTTTAGTGCTGATATATGACCTTGATGCCTTTATTTTTGTGGTTTTTAAGTTTCTTTGTATTTATATAACCATAAGTTTGTAATACAGATGATATCTGCACCTGCAAGTTTTGACATTCTTAACATTTTAAAATCTATTCCCAATTCTAATAAAATCAATATTCTTCTAGTCGTTCATTTCAGTAATGTATTGTTAAAGCACACGTCTGTAATACTTTACATTATGATGTATGGCTTCCTGATGCTTTTGTAATACATTTTCAATTATATTTCATTACTGTTTGACTACTTTATTTACTGATTATGTTACATTTCCTGGCTGATGCTTGTTTTGAAACTTACCACAAACATCAGAAAGAAACAGCCATTTTGTGGCTACATTATGAGAAGACAAATGCTAGAACTATTATTACAACTGGAAGGATTTCTGGAAAGAGAAATAGAGAGAGCAAGAGAAAATTCTTGACAGCCTTGTGTCCTGGTATGGAAGGGAGCCAGCGCACAAATTGATACATGCTGTTGGAGATTGCAAGATGTGGAGAACATGATCTTCTGCCTCAGATGGCAAGGCACTTGATGATTTTGATGACATTTCCGTAGTCATTGGTGGAAGGAAATTTGTGGATGCCATATTTGTTTATGTTCATTTCTGTAAGCTGGGTAGGACTACAGTAGGTCAGTAGAAATCAAGGAATTAATACCACACCCAAGAGATTGAAAAAAACCAATCCTGTTTCCAATTGAAAAGTTGTGGTCTAATCTTGAATTGAATTGGCTACAGTCACCGACTAGTATGGTCACTGCCAAGAAGTAAAATGATGGCATTAAGATGCCTAGAAAATCATGATTTGTCAGTTCACAGAATATCAAATAAATGGTGTACATAGGTGTTCCATAGGTAGACCTGGTGACTTCCGACTGTCAGAATGCAACTGAATGCAAAAGATTAGTGCAGAACAATGAATGAGAAAGTCTTTCAAGAAACAAATGACTATCGTAAATTGGTTAGATAAATTAGACGCGGATAGACAAGATTTGTTGGGCATGTTATGGGGACAAATAAACTTCTAATCTTTACAACAACTAGCAAAATCGATGGGGAAAAAGCAGCAGGAAGGAAAGAGATAAATACCTGGAGATTTTGGCCACAGTGCACAGTCATGACAAGAACACAGACGTTATTCATAATTGGTGATGAGGAACCATGACTGCCCAAGCTATCGGCATGAAATATGATGATGATGTTTTATGTGGCCATTATGTTCTTTTGTTTAATTTACCCTGGCTATTGTAGTCTCATCTGCAACGAGACCATAAGGACGTCCAAGAAGAAAATGGATTGACGACATCAAAGACATTGTACAAGCACACAGAATGACACTATCCAGTGCCGCCCACCGGGCGCTGGAACACAAATTATTCCTCCCCACAACGCTTGACGGCAGAAGTGGAAGATGATGATGATGATTGTAGTCTTTTGTTTAATTTACCCTGAAAGACACTTTTATAGAAGTTTTGTGCCACATGGTAAGTTTATACATTTTGTTGTAGATGACTAAATCTTGAGTGTCTTGTTGATGAACCACGCATTTTTCTTTCAGCTGGTAACAAGCCAGCCATATGCTGCAGCTGCGAGTGCTTACCCACCGGGGGCTGCAAGATATGCATTTCCAGCTGCTGCATTAGCAGCTCCGGTTGCGTATGCCACTGCTGGGTGAGTGTCAGTTTTTGCTTTCATTTGTTCTTGTGAGTTGCTCTTCTAGTTTATAATTTGTAATTTTTGGCAGTCTTGACTTAGTTTAAACCTGTGCCATATTGACACACATGTAATTATTATCCTTCTAGGCATTGGGTTGAAGTCTCTCGCCAATGAAATTAGAAATAGGGGTATGGCTGCTGCCAAGCTGTTACTGGGGAACGAACAAAAAGATAAAATATGACTAAGAAGTTAGACAAATGTGCGTGTTTACCATTCATCGAGCTTCTTAGTAATATTTTGTATTTTTATTCGGCCCCTTGTTGATAAAATACCTAGGTGGAAATATTACCAATGCAATCTAATCCCAGTTTGCTGAACCAACACCTGGTTATATCCCAGTATGCCTTTCAACACACGTGAAGCTCCAGTAGACCTTGCAAAGTGCACTGGTTTCTGAGCTTGGAGAAGAAAAGAGCTCTGCAACATAGTTCCTGTAAAGTTGACACAATGATACGGTGTCAGGAGAAAAGATTCCAAAGTAACCCAACTCTGATAGATGCAATAATAATAGATACGATCAGTAACGGCGGCAACAGGATATAACAGTTCAACATGAAAACATGTAGGTATGTGTGACTTTTGCGAAAAAGTGAGGGACAATAAACACAGATCTACATTGTTATACAGGGTGTTTGTAAAGTCTCATTACAATTTATATGTAGAACAAATGTGAAAAAAAAAAATCTTCCTTCCGTTGGTAATACCACTCTTTTTGGAGCACAAAGAATTACTCCAGCAGACGACAGCCATTGGCTACATATTGCCTCATGATGGACTGTGGAGCACATTTTTTTTATGACATCATGTACTTTTGAAATTTGTTCTACATACAAAGTGTAGCGAATTTTTACAAACACTCTGTATATTATCTGTGTTTATTATCCCCCACCTTTTTGCAGGAGTCATACATACCTGTTTTCATTCTGATAGATTCAAACCCTGTTCAAGGCTAAGGCAACCTGAATGTCGGTGTATTAAACTTTAGGTTTAAAATCAGTCTTCCAGAGGATTCACAACTAACCAACTAATCAACATGTAATTATCAGAAGGGTTTTCGTCACAAGAGTTCTCTTAAAAATTGAGATAAGATATGAAAGGAAACAATACATTAGATTTTACATAAAAACACAAAGGTCGCCCTAGTTACATTGCTTTCATAAGATCATAGAAATTAAATACGACAAATTAAAGAAAAAAAACAGGTGCAAAGAACAAAGCAGACTAAAATTCATTAAAAGAAAACTGAGAACAAAGATACATGAATACTTGATTGAAAGATCTTTAAACATGAAATTATCTGTTACATATAGTTCACAGGATTGCCCCATTATTTGCAAGGGTGAATGTGTTGTATATTTATGATGCATTACACAAGGTAATTGTGAAAGATTGGATGAGCCTGACTACACCCCTTTGTTATGCCCTAGAAAAAACCTGCAGATGTCATGACTGAACTTGGCTGCAAAATATTTAATCATTAATATTCTCATTATTATCATCATCAAGGTGCATGCAGGTCCGCATGGTCGAATGGGTAAGAACACATGTTCTTAAACATCCATTATGCCGAGGTAAGTGGTTCAACCCCTACACTGGACAGCTGGACTAAAATGTTGACCTGTCGTCCTTGACTTTGGGATGTAAATTACAAGTAACTCTGAAGTCAGAGTGGGTTCACCTGATGGCGAGGGGCACTATTAATAGGGAAAGCTAATCCACACACAAAATTCAGTCCATCACTACGATAAATAGTTTGTGTATGGACTACGCTTATCAAGGTGCATTTCCAGACACTGAAAGTCAACTTTGATGAGCTTTCAATACTCTCCACTCCCTGCCTTGCGTCTTCACAGTACATACATATATGGTTCTTCACAGTGCATACATATATGGTTCTTCAGCTTTGAGTCTATGTGGTGAAATGGTTAAGCAGCCTGCTTCGCACTCCAAAGATTGGGGTTTCGATTTAAGGCCATGTCATTACGTTCATGAGTGCAGTTTTCTCTGAGACTCATGGAGATCATGCTTTGTGGACACTTTTGGCAAGACATCCTTCGGAAAGAGACCAAGTCATATGGGATAAAACTTTGTGCAATGAAGTCAATCCTCTTGCTTTTAAATTCATTTTTTAAAAATCCAATTATTGTTATTGTCTACCCAAATGTAACAGTGTCTTCTACTTTCTTGCTTACTTTCTATTTCTCCATCTGGCATATCCTTTAACAACTGATATGTTACTCATTTATTCAGTGGCATGTCCTTTGCAGAACCTCGCTCCCATAACAACCTTCAGGAAAACTTCTTGGTCATAAACAAGATGTCACACGTCCCATACACCCATCTGGAGATTATCTGCCACATCCTGCACCTATCTTCTCTTTGGCTTTCCTCTTCCTCTCTTCCCAGGCCTCCATTATAATTCTCTCCAAACTTTCATGTCACATCTTATAAATGTTGTAGCTGTTCTCCAACTGTTGCCTGTTTGTTTTATTGCTGAATTTTATGTTTCTGTTTTTCAGCTATGGTAGAGAATATACTGCTGAACCGTACATTGGCCATAGTATTGGGCCAGTTGCTGGCTATGGGGTAAGATGTTCCTGAACGTATCTTGTGCCCATTGGCATTGATTTGTATCCTCTTGGCATACTGCAAACCACTTTAAGTATTATGGTGTATGGATACCAATGCTGAAAATCAAATTTTGGTTTTGAAAATTAAGCTACATTTAATAATAATATATAATAATAAGCCATTATTCAATCAATCAATCATGTGCCATGCCAGAAAGCGTGGGCGGTCATGACTTGCCATTTCCCACGATGTTGGTGATCGAGGTAAATGGCGAGTCATGACCGCTCACGCTTTCCGGCATGGCACATGATTGATTGATTGAATAATGGCTTATTTCCCCCATTACTCAGTATTTCTAAGAGATTTATAAAGCTACACAAAACAATATTATCTATTTTATAAAATTACATGAAACAATAGTATCTATTTTATAAAACTACATAAAACAATATTATCTATTTTATAAACTACGTAAAACAATATCATCTATTTTATAAAACTATTCAGAACAATATTATCTATTTTATATAAGTAACACAAAACAATATTATCTCTTTTATCTATCTGCATATTCTGTTGTCTTTTCACATGTGTGGAGAGTACTGTGACCATACCCACATTTGGCATGAAGAGGACACTTAAAATGTTTGATCCATAATCACATGATTGCAATAAATGATGGAGACATTGAAAATGTTTGATCCATAATCACATGATTGCAATAAATGATGGAGACATTGAAAATGTTTGATCCATAATCACATGATTACAATAAATGATGGAGACATTGAAAATGTTTGATACATGACATGATTACAATAAATGATGGAGACATTTAAATTAAAATGTTTTATCCATAATCACATGATTACAATAAATGATGAAGGCATTGAAAATATCACACATTTTGAATACTTTCATTCCATAATTAACTGATTCAGTGCCAAAGGATAAATATTGCCAAATGTTTGCATTTAAGTTAGCATACTCCTATTTGAACAGGAGGATGATATAACGCCATACTAGGGTCATCTTGTTAATTGTTTTGTTTCATGGTATCTTCCACAATTTCAGTGCTCAGTGAATGAAAATCTACATTATGATACTTGTTCATGTGAATGTGCACCATATTTGGTCCAATCCTACTTTTTGTTTGCCACTGACTGAATCACTTAACAACAATAGGGGCTGTTCGAAAGAGGTCAGCAGAAGACACCATCTTGTTTTCATTTACTTGCTTTGAACTAAAGCTACTACTACTAGTAGTTGCTACTATTGGGGAGTGCACTGGACTGATTTTACGTGTGGATTAATTGTCCCTATTACCAGTGTCCCTTGCCATCAAGCGAACCCACTCCGACTTATGAGGTACTTGTCATTTATGTTCCAAAGTCAAGGAAGAGCCAGAAGATTAAGAGAAAGCTCTCTTATCCATTTAGGCATGCTGACCTCTGAGAAATGTCATGTTTGCTCAGTGGTAATAATTTTAGCATGAAAGTCAGAAACATGACTGGTTGAAACACTCATTTTGGACAAGACAGACATTCTGAAGGCAATCTAGGAATTACTGCTAGTTGAAGATATAATAACAGATAACATATTTAAGGATGCCTAAGTCTGGTTCTGTAATGAGTAATGAGAGATGTACGTATGAGGGGGTTTACAACCTCTGTGTTCCTGGATCAGTCAGTATCGATACCTTACATTTGCTGAGGGAGAGGTCAGCATCTATATCTTACATTTGCTAAGGGAGAGGTCAGCAATTATACCTTACATTTGCTGAGGGAGAGATCAGTATATAAACCTTACATTTGCTGAGGGAGAGATCAGTATATAAACCTTACATTTGCTGAGGAAGAGATAAGTATATAAACCTTACATTTGCTGAGAGAGAGAGAGATCAGTACATAAACCTTACATTTGCTGAGGGAGAGATCAGTATATAAACCTTACATTTGCTGAGGGAGAGATCAGTATATAAATCTTACATTTGCTGAGGGAGAGATCAGTATATAAACCTTACATTTGCTGAGAGAGAAATCAGTATATAAACCTTACATTTGCTGAGGGAGAGGTCAGCTTATAAACCTTACATTTGCTGAGGGAGAGGTCAGCATCTATACCTTACATTTGCTGAGGGAGAGATCAGCATCTATACCTTACATTTGCTGAGGAAGAGATCAGTATATAAACCTTACATTTGCTGAGGGAGAAGAACATCTATATTTTACATTTTTGAGGGAGAGGTCAGTATCTATATCTTACATTTTCTGAGGGAGAGATCAGTATATAAACCTTACATTTGCTGAGGAAGAGATCAGTATATAAACCTTACATTTGCTGAGGGAGAAGAACATCTATATTTTACATTTTTGAGGGAGAGGTCAGTATCTATATCTTACATTTTCTGAGGGAGAGATCAGCATCTATACCTTACATTTGCTGAGGGAGAGGTCAGCTTACATTTTCTGAAGGAGAGGAACATCTATGGATTTGCCTGGAGTGTTGTGATGTTGATTCTTGAAAACCAAAACGGAAGACTGTCCCTTGTAAAGAAGATTTACAATTGTAATTTATAAAAATGTTCACAAGGTGTTTATTTGTTTGCCTTGTTTAATTTATTTGGGTAATACTTTACTTTGTATATTTCTTAGTGAATATAATGTCCAGTGTTCGGTTGTATTGAGGTATACTTTAGCTAAAACATCAATTACTGGCCAGATAAGTTCATGGCCCAAATGTACGACTGCATGTTCTTTTTAGTTGTTTGTAAAATTGGAAGCCATTTTTGCATCATGGGTAGTGAGCTTGCCTGTCAAGACATTGGTCTGGGTTTTAGTCCCCAGTAGAGGCAGGATTATTATTTCTGACCAATCTGGAACTGAGGTTGACCCAGCCTTTCAAAAATGGGTACCAATTTTCAGAATTTTGAGGCAATTGTTTGGGAATGAAATGCGATGAGGAATGGGACTGGCCAACCCCCTTCATTTTGTATGGCCTAGAATATGTGAAGGTCTATCTGCTATGTGACTACCTTTATCTATTTTTTCTTTGTAAAATTATTTCATGATTAAACTCTTAATGAAATATGTTGCAATAATAGTTGCTAATTTTGTTTGAAGTAAATGTTATATCGGAACTCTTGTTTATTTTAGGCAGCTGTTTATAGAGGAGGGTATCAACGGTTTGCACCATACTAGCGCTACACCAAAGTCTCACTGTTGACAGCACAGCATTTGTGGAGGGATTATTTGCATGTACAATAGCCACAATTTCAACTCTTCATGGCAGGGCAGGCAAGCATAGGTTTTCAAATGTATCACAAGCTACAACAATGTGGTGTCTTACACAGGAGGAGAACTTTCCATGTGACTTAAGACACATGTATTAAAAAATAACATAAATAACAAATTTTCTGCATTTTCGCCAACTGAGCCTTCTTTGGGATAAAGAAACATAAAAATGCATATTTTTTTTAATGTGTACTTCTTCAGGGCTTCAGAGTAAAGAAGAATTGATCTTAGTTGGTTGTTGCTGTGTCAACACAAGTCAGGCATGCATATGTCTCTTGTATGTTATGATATGCAGTGACATATTTTATTGTTTTGCTAAACATTTTTGTTTTCATGATGGCTTAGTTGGCTGATGCGGTAAGTGTTTTTCTTCTTCTGATGCAGTGAGTTTTTGTTTTCTTTGATTCCCATGAAAGTATTTCTGTTGTGTGACATGATTTGTCATCATTTGTCACTTATTGAAGTCACATAGCATTTTGAGAAAAATTCTCTATACCAAAAGATACCTCTGTTTTTGTTTTCAAGCAGATTTTAGCGTGTTGTTTTATTAAATATCTTTACTCAACTTTCAAATAGTGTAGAGCTGAACCTGTCAGAAATAATTCTAGATACATTGAACTAAGGGCAAGAAGTTGACACACTGTAAATAAAAACCAGGTTTGTCAAAATCTGGTATCTTTTTCATACTGTTTTCAGAAGTGTTGAATGTTTCTCAGAATTCATATTCTTGCATTTTCTAAAATGTGTTTACACAAGTTTGGTGAAACAGTATTGCCACAGCAGGTTAACTGCTACCATGTTTTCCGGTGTCTTCAGATGTTACAAGTGACTTTTTTGTTTCTGTAGATCCACAAGCATCCATTTGTATCTCAAACATTCAACTGTTTCTGAAGGGGTAAAACATTTTCAGAAAGTAAATACTGCATTTCAGTATTGTTAATGTTGACATGAATATTTAAAATAATGTTTAATAACATGCATGTGAGCTCAGTGTGAGCCTGAAACAGCAAAAGGAAACAGTCATATTTGTAAATCACAGAACTATACAATGATATTATGGTCAGTAAGAAAACGTTCTCCTTGGAACTTTTGATAACTTTTATCATAAAGATTCTGTGACGACGGTTGTAGAGTAGAAATCTGTTCATGAATACTCAAACTATCATCTTTATTTGGTAACATTTATATCTAGTCATCACTTCCATTGTAATCTTACATATTTGTTATGTTGACATTGTTAACTACTATCATATTTTGGTTTGAGCATACATTTGTTCATCTGAAGGATTTCTGCATACCACTGTTTTTAAAATTTACTTGAAGATTTCTTGAAGTGCTGTAAAGGCACGTACAGAAATGTTTGAGAAATTTGAGTCAAATTTTACAGTAATATACATAAAGTCACTAGCAGAAAGGATCATGGTAGAGGATAAAGAAGAAGTGTGCATAAGCAACTGGCCACTTGAACTATAAAATCCACACTCTTCAACATCTTCTATTAGAGATGGAGCACATATGGTAATGTCCTGAGTACTGTGACATCATCAGATGACAAATTCTGACAGATGCATTAATGTGTAATTTTAGCCAATTTAAGAGTTCAAAGTAGCTGCTTGCCTGCCATGAAGGCAAGTGGGGATAAGGTGTTGTTAAACCCGTATTTTCAATGGCCAATTGACACCTGAGAGTTGATATGGTCAGCAACATGTCAGCCATCTTTACTTACCATGGTAACCCTCTTTACTTGCTGTTCAACCCCAGAAATGTACTAGTCAGAAAACCATCCTACAACTACTAGAGATTCAAACCCAGACCACTCAATCAGTTAGCTCATTAATAACTCAAATACTGTGGCTTGAAACCTGTATTAAATTGAAGCAATTACTAATAGAGTATGACTTATTTGACCTCCTCTTCCTCCTTAGTATTCAGTTGAGTGTTTTTCTCTGAGACACATACATTTCTTATTTGCATAGTTGGTATTTGTTCTTGTTTAGTGTTCTTTGCCTTGAATTTTAGTTTACTGTTGATTGGGATTAAACCTATCTGATCATCAGGTTAACATCTTTTGACCACTGCCTTTTCATGCCATAGTTTTTTATCTGCCTAGTACCAATTTGAAAGAAAAAGTATGGTATAGCTATATCTTGTGTTACTTTGAGTGAGCCGCTAAATTTCTCAGTCACTAGAGGGTTAGACTGTATGACTAAGAGTGGCAGATTCTAAATAATTTAGTAGAATTACTGAATATCAAATCGCTATATATACTTGACTTTAAGATCAGCATAGTAAGAAAGCAAAGAGAAAATTACCTTGCCATCCCAGTTAATGAAACTCTGACCTAATATATGTGATGCTCCTAATATTTCAATCCATATGGCAATATCTTCTTTGAGGTTAACTTTACTTATATTTCTCAAAAAACGAATTTCAATCTCTACCATTTTATATACACCATATGAAATAACAATTTCATTTCTTATGTATATTTTTGAAACGTCATCATTTTCTTGCTTGCAACCCAAGTGAGAACTCACATTTAAATACTCTGTTGATATTTCTTTGTATACACGTATAAATGATGTATTAGTATTTAAATTAGCTGCATTTGTTTGCCTTATTAATTCCTATGTACAATACACAGCTTCAATAGATATTCAAAGATAGTTTTTGTGAGTGCTAAAATCAGACATACTGAGCATTGACTTTTGTATTCAGCAAAACCTCTCTTTTATTTCGATATGAAGATGTCAAGTATTAGGCAAGTGACTAAAATTATATTCTTCAGAACAAAGTTTAGTCTGTGCTTTCACAAAATTACTGCATTAACAAACAATATGTTCTAGTTCAGTATTTTTTTTTCAGTGTTAATTTTAGATTCAGTGCTGTACACAAAATATTAAAACTGCAGATGTTGGTGAAACTGCTTAGTTCATTTGTTGAATCTCAACACTCAAACACTGAGCTCTTCCCCAAAAATAATCATCAGATGTGTAAGCATTTTTGTTTTTCATCTGTAAATATGTCACATATTTTGCAAGTATTTACCAAAGTCTTTGTATAATCCTTGTTGTCATTTTGAAATATGTGATCTTATACTGTTGTGTTTTTGTTTTTAATGTAAACTACTTTCAGCTGGTCAGTTAGGTGTTGTTTTAGTAGCTTCTGTTAACCAGATTTGACTTGAACAAAATGATACAAGCCCAGGCAAAAATAGAAAGAATACAGATTTTTAGGGGAAATCACAGCTAACAAGAAGCATCTAGTACTTTAATTCTGTTTACTGGAGAAAAATTTCTGCATATTGAGTTTGTCTGGCACACCGCTATCTTTTGTGTGTATGAGTGTATAGTTATAATTAGAAAATATTGAAATTAAAATGGGTTAAACTAAAGATTAAGCAATTGCAAACACATCTGAGCTTAACTGAGAAACCAATCAGCATTTATATGTTTTTATGATCTTATAAACAGGTTCCTGAAAACACAGAATTAAATCAAATGTAAATTATTTTAGAATTCAATACATTTATGTAGATTATTTTAGACTTAATAAATAATAAGTATATTCCATAACACTACACAGTTACTTTAACCAGCTGTTAGTAAATAAATAAGTGCTAGGCACTGAGGCTGGAAATAAGACTAGACAACACATGAGAAGGTGATGGATGATTCTGAGGGTCAGTTCATCTGTTGTGTACATTCTTTGCTCAAGTAAAAGTCAAATGTACTTGAATGAGAGAAAGGAACCTTCAGGAAATTTTTATAGCAGATCATATTATGAAATATGAGAAGGTTACCTAAGGTGCATATGCATAAATATTGTCATGTAAATACCAGAATATTTCAGAACAGAAGTGAAACAGAAATTAGTTTAATAATTCATTAAACTAGTTAGACAACTGAAGCTGTAAATCAGCTTAAACTCATTCTCCTTTTTCTGTCTATGTAGATAATCATTAGTTTCATTAAAAATCGACCAGGAATATAATATATGGAATAGTTTCTGTTGTCTGTTATATTACCGTTACAGTATTAATAACCATGAATGAGAGCTAAATGATTAAGAATTGTTTGTTGTTTTGGTGGCAGTTTGTGAAACTGAAAACCTCTTGCTAAAATTGTCTCGGGGAGTTAGAAATAGTTATTGTCCTTGAATAAATGATTCTACAATTTTTATCTAGTTTTGCATGTGTCACTAATTTCCTTCAGAATGTTTTAAAGCACGGACGGATTGATGTTTAAGTGGCAACTTGGTAAAGAAAATTTGCTGCATTTGTTACAAAAGGAATGTTAAAGTGCTTCAGAAGGTAGCTGGTCAGACCTATGTAAGCCAGGAAATTCCTTTTATAATGAGGGCAGAACATCTGAGCTTGATGGAGGTATCCTGGCTTTTAGGTTTTTTGTGCAGAATGCCTCTGGATGGCTGCTTTAAGTTGTATCTGCTTAAAGGCTGCCATGCTTGCAAATTTCGGGCTACAGCAGACACAGAGCTCTTCTGTGGTGTGCTGTTGGTTCTGAAAGCTGTCATCACAGTATTTCAGTGAGGATTTCAAAGTGCTCTAAACCAGCTTATTGGTGACTCCTTACTCACTAACAATATCAAGCTTCCAAACCACCCACAGCTGTGTTTTGAACACGGTATGTGGTATTACGAATTGTGTCTACAACTCCTTCAGCACATGGCCTGCTTTTTTGGTTTGTAGAAGTTCAAATTACTTTGGGAAGAATAAGAATACTTAAATACGCATAACTATGTTGTTGTTTGTCCACTGACGCCGAAGGGAACCGTACCGTCATCTCTCAGTCTATCAGGTGGGTGATTAGGTCATGCTGAGCCCAGAGAGTTCTGTTAAAATGAGGCCAGAGAGATATAACTATAAGCTGATGTGTAAATGTACATTTTTGAAGAAACACACTGACTTCTGCTTTTCAATGTAACTGTTTCTTAGACATTTACTGCTGATAATTCGCTTAACTTTGTTTGGGTTTATTGTTAATTATGCCTTTCATTATTTTATAGTCATTTATTAGACATTTTCTGATGGTTAGAATTCTAGTAAGACAATTTACAAATTACAAATTTAATTATACTATTAGTTGCATACAATGATGACAAGTTAAATTTGCCAAGTAAACTCTAGATGTACAATCTGGCAAGTATGTAATATGTGACTGTAATACTCATTTTACTTTGAAACAGAAAGATGGTATTCAAAAGAAAGATCATTTTTCACTAGCTTGCCAAGGTCTTGTTAAGTTAAAACTCATTACGTTTGTTAGAGTTGAAACTTTAACATTCAGTGTTTTAACGGTTGTTTATCACTATTTTATTTTTAATGACATTAGTGCATACACTGGGTGTACAAAAACTAGTGAAGGTGTTTTAAATTGTGTGTTTAAAGTCATTTTATTTTAGTTAAAGTGTGTTAACTTTCTGAGATGCTGCATTTTGAATGTTTAATATCTTTTAAACTTGCCAAAATTGGCGTTGCCTTTGCTGGTATTTCATTAATGTTTATACTTATTTCATTTAGTCTCTGAAAAATGGAACATTTTCTCTGTCTCGGTTCCAGATTGTTAATCATTAGTGCAGACACCTTTCTATCAAATAAAATGTAAAATTCATGCTTTAAAAAGTCATTAATACTCAGTGTTTTTCATTTGAATTTTTTTTAAACATTGAACAAAAAGGATATAATGTTTTATAGTAATCATTTTAACATATTATTGATGATTATATCAGTGACACTTAAAATAAAACAAAAATAGGGGAAAAAGTTAATTTCTGTATCAGTATTAAAGACCATCTGTAATGAATTAATGCAGCGAATGAAAGAAGAAGAAGAATTAATGCCATGATCCTTCATGCCCTCTTGCAGCATATAAAATACTATTGTGACCCATTTAAAACCAGACTGAATAATTTCATATCAAAGACTTAGCTGATTGTATGAATTGTGATCCTTGATCACCAAAATTTACAAGCAAGACACATTATGATGATGATAGTGTCTTCAAAGCATGAAGTTATATACATTCAGATGTATTGTTGAGAAGTATAAAATAACTAGCAAAAGGAACTAGTTACGACACCTCAGTGTGCAATAACAATTAGTTTAAACAAAATGTGTAATTCATAGAAAGAAGAGGGAGGGATCGATCAGCACAAAGATGAACACATGAAAGTACAGACACTTTGGACAAGAAAATGCATGTGGTGGAAGAACATACATGGGATCAAGAGATTTTTGTTTGGGCAATGATGAGAGTGATGTCCTGTAGAGAACATGTTAATCATGATGGTGATCTGTAATAAATAATCACAATATTAGCAAAGAATGATTTTGCTAATGTAATACAATTTACTCAGAACTGCATTGAGCATACAGTAATGACATTTAGATTAAGGAGAAACAGAGTGCCAGGCAGACCTCACAGATGTTGGATTAATGGGATATAGCAGAAGCAATGCACATGTCCATTTATGCATCCCAAATAAAGACTGTGCCCAGAAAGCTCTTCATAACCCAATGCAGAAAAGCATAAAGAAAAAGAAGTAATTTTATTTTAAATTTAGCCTGTAATGATGAATGGTGTGCAGTAAGAGCAAACAGGCACTATGCCTTAGTCCTAAATAAGTTGTGACCAGGGACACCAGCCAATAAATGATGGAATTATATTTTAACTTTTAAAGAATGTGAGGTATTGGTGCATAATTCTTTTCTCCAAGTTTTAATTTGCTGCTAAAGATTAACAGTTAATTATCTCATCTCATCATGTTCCTCTTGTACTTTGCGGTGTCGAGGTGAAGTATAAACAGCGGGAGAGTGCCCGCTTATGGGCTTCATGTATCGATATTCCCATGGACTCTGTTATTCCCTGCATCCATCATTTACGTGGTCGACCTCTTCCTCTGCTTCCCTCTGGTCTGTACATCATTGCTTATTGTGGTGTACTTTAGTTGGTAACCTACATGGCCAAACACTTAGACTTGCTGCCTTCTAATAAAATCTAGTGCAGCTATAACTCCCACTTTAGTCCTGATTTCTTCATTTCTGACCTTATCTCTTCTTGATACATTGAGTATTCTTCTCAGGAATCTCATTTCTGTTGTGATTTTTCTTTTCTCTTTTTCTGTTATTGTCTAGGTTTGGCATTGGTAACATAGAGTTGGTAGGAAAATTGCGTTGTAAAGTGCTTTCTTAGTAGTTATTGGCACATGTTTGTTCTTTAGTATTGGTGCCATTTGTCCAATGAGTTGGTTTGCCTTATTGCATCTATATTTGATCTCGTCTTATGATTTACCATTTGATGATATTATACTTCCTAGGTACTTGAAACTCTTTACTTGTTTCAAGGGATGTTCGTTTAGGTGAATCGTTGTTGCTTTTTCTTCTTTGTTATAGTCAATACCTCTGTTTTACTTGAGATAATTTTCATGTCATGTTCCCTACACATTTTGTTTGGACTATTCATATGGTCTTGTAATGCTTCTGATTTTGCTATTAGTGCTTGGTCGTCCGCAAACAGGAGTTGAGTTCTCTAATGGTTAGATTTGCAGATGGTTCTTCTTCTGTGTTCTCGTCATGCGGTGTTCTTGCGGTCTCTGTTTGGCTGGTTTCTTTACATATGTTATCTATATATGTTATAAACAGTTAATTATTTTCCACCATTTTCAAAAAATATTTTAACATAAGTGGTGATAAAAATGGGAGATTTAAAATCAGTAGCCAGAATAAAATGAAACAAAAAACCTCAGAAATTACCTCATCATGAACACTAAAAAATATCAGTCCCAAATTCTAACTTCTTGTTTGTTAAGAGTTACAAATAACAATAGTATAAGGTTTTGTAGTTTACATATAGACAACCGTGAAGAGATGAACTTTGGGAAGTCTGTAAAAGTGTCCCATGGTAATGTCAGGGCAGAGGTTGGAGATTCATTGTAGTTGAACTTCAGTGTGCACTTGATGATGATGATGATGGTACAGATTTTAAATTCACAACATGAAAGTATATCATTTAATTAATTCTATAGAGGTGAGCAAAAGAATTCATAAGAGCTGTATCGACCCACCTTGATGTATGGAAGTGGATCATGTACATTTAGCTGACTACTGAGGAATTAGGTGGAAGCAGCAGTGATGCAATTTTATAGAAGAATGATGAGAACACATTAGTCAGATAAAAAGCATAATGAAGATATCTTGAAAAAAGTTAAATCTCACAGAGAACTAGTTACTCTCCTCAGAAGGAAACCACATTCTTTGAGCACATTATGAGAATGGGAAAGCTGAAGTATGTCATGATAATGGGGAAGTTGGAGAGGAAGAGAGGCAGTGTTAGACCAATGGAGAGATGTAAGACAGTTTGCTATCATGTCATGGCAGAACATTTGTATCAGAAATGATTGACAGTACAAAACACAGAAGGCTGTGGACAGACATGATGACCAATGCCACACAGCAAGAGGATGTCATATAACTATTGAATATGCTGTTTGTCTGTCTAGCTAATGTGAGTTTAGTTAAGTAATATTTTAATATTATAATATATACTTATATAATCAAAATGGTCTACTTTATTGTTTAAATCATGTAATAAAATAATTATATCTATTCTGTAATATGTCAGACACCTTCGACTGACGAATATGGTGTTTTAATATGTATTTGTTATATGTAATGTTGCCTGTTTGCACAGGAAGAAAATCAAAATATGTCATGGACTGTAAAAGGTCGCTTATTTCACCATGTCTTTATTCTTTGCTTCAGTGCGCAGTGCAATACATGTTTTATTGATTTATTTTTCTTTTGTTTGGAGCAAATTACAAATGTGTAAAATGTGTTTGTCAACATTCAAACTTAAATCATTAAGAGAAGCATAAATATACAATAGATCACTTGACAAAATTATTTTTATTGAAAAAGCTCCTTTCAAGATGGATTTTACAGATACAACATATATATGTACTGATCTAATGAGCAATGAATATATGGTTGAATTACCATCTGTATTTGTAAACAATATAAAACAACAAGAAGTAATGCAACTTTATAGAACACAATTACAGAAAATACAGCTTCCTTTGTTTTCCATAACTGTGTTCTGTAAAGCTGTACTACTTTGTATTATTTTAGATTGTTTACATTTCTACAGCTTTAGAGCAGTTCCAATTACTAGTTCTAGTTAACTCTCCCACATTTTGCATGGCCTGGTTGTTTATAGCACCACCTGTGCTAAAGTGTGCCACTTTTCATCTTCTTAGTTATAATATCAATAAAGTAGTCACAATTTCACCAGAAATCATGAACAGCATCAAATCTCTTGACTTGCAGCAATACAGCACTGAGGTAAGATCAGTATTGTATTTATTGAAAGCACACCAGTTTCCAGCAGACGTTGCACAGTATCCAGCGTCTACTACAATCAGTACATGAGTTAGTAAAGCTGGCTTATTATCCATCAGATCCAATGTAGTATTATAATCATCACATTGCCCAGTGAAATCAACAACATTCAGTGAAATAAACACTGTCCAGTAAAACCAGAAAACTATTCAGTGAAACCAGCACACTTTCCAGTGAAACCAGCACACTTTCCACTGACACCACCGCACTTTCCAGTGAAACTAGCACACTTTCCATTGACACCAGTGCACTTTCCAGTGAAACCAGCCATACTTCCCTTTGAAACCAGCACATGGAAATTAGCACATTTTTCAAAGAAACCAGCAAACTTTATAGTGAAACCAGAACACTTTCCAGTGAAATCGGCACACTTTCCATTGACACCAGCACACTTTCCATTGACACCAGCACACTTTTCAGGGAAATTAGCACATTTTTCAAAGAAACCAGCAAACTTTATAGTGAAACCAGCAAACTTTCCAGTGAAACCAGGAAACTTTCCATTGAAACCAGCACACTTTCTAGTGAGACCAGAACACTTTCCAGTGAAACCAGCAAACTTTCCAGTAAAACCATAACACTATTCAGTGAAACCAGAAAACTTTATAGTGAAATCAGTAGACTTTCCAGTGAAACCAGCGCACTTTCCATTGAAATCATCACACTTTTCAGTTAAACCAGCACTTTCCAGTGAAACCAGCACACTTACTTTCCATTGACACCAGAGCACTTTCCAGTGAAACCAGCACACTTCCCATTGAAACCAGCACACTTTCCATTGAAACCAGCACACTTTTCAGGAAAATTAGCATATTTTTCAAAGAAACCAGCAAACTTTATTGTGAAACCAGAACACTTTCCAGTGAAACCAGCACACTTTCCATTGACACCAGCACACTTTCCATTGACACCAGCACACTTTCCATTGACACCAGCACACTTTTCAGGGAAATAGCACATTTTTCAAAGAAACCAGCAAACTTTATAGTGAAACCAGCAAACTTTCCAGTGAAACCATAACACTTTCCAGTGAAACCAGGAAACTTTCCATTGAAACCAGCACACTTTCTAGTGAGACCAGAACACTTTCCAGTGAAACCAGCAAACTTTCCAGTACAACCATAACATTATTCAGTGAAACCAGAAAACTTTATTGTGAAATCAGTAGACTTTCCAGTGAAACCAGAACACTTTCCAGTTAAACCAGCACACTTTCCATTGACACCAGCGCACTTCCCATTGAAATCATCACACTTTTCAGTTAAACCAGCACTTTCCAGTGAAACCAGCACACTTTCCAGTGAAACCAGCACACTTACTTTCCATTGACACCAGAGCACTTTCCAGTGACAGCAGCACACTTTTCAGGGAAATAGCATATTTTTCAAAGAAACCAGCAAACTTTATAGTGAAACCAGCAAACTTTCCAGTGAAACCATAACACTTTCCAGTGAAACCAGCAAACTTTCTGTTGAAACCAGCACACTTTCTAGTGAGAGCAGAACACTATTCAGTGAAACCAGAAAACTTTATAGTGAAACCAGTAGACTTTCCAGTGAAACCAGCACACTTCCAGTGAAACCAGCACACCTTTCAGTTCTAGTTAAACCAGCACACTTTTCAGGAAAATAAGCATATTTTTCTAAGAAACCAGAACACTACATAGTGAAACCAGCATACTTTCTATTGAAACCAGCACACCTTCTATTGAAACCAGCACACTTTTCAGAGAAATTAGCAAATTTTTTAAAGAAACCAGCACACTTTCCAGTTTCTAGTGAAACCCGCAAATTTGTTAGTAATACCAGCACATTCTTTCAGTAAAACATGCACTATCCAGTAATCCAACAATTTTACAACAACGCTATATTGTAAAATCTACACAACACTTGGTCAAAGCCAATACAATACTCAATACAGTAGCCAGTACAAATCAACAGATAATCCAGTAAAGCCAATGAAGGTGAATTATCAGTGATCAATTGTTTGTTTTTTCTCAAAGTCACCACATGATCTAGTCTAACATGGACCACTATTGATTTGTATGGTATATTTGTTTTATGCTTGAAGTATTCACTCATTCTATACAGTGTTTATGAACAAACCCTACACCAAGCGAATAATTATATCCTTAGCAATAACAGTGACCAAATAGGCGTCGACATTCATGTCTCTCCACAGATCTCAGTCTCTAGTGTTCTAGATCAACTCTGCTAACTTCTCCATGCCATCATCTCACTCCATCCAGAATAATTTCTCTTGCTCTACCTCTACCTTTTTCCCCACTGATCTTTCCAGTTGTCGCGATGTTCTTCAAGGCCTCATTTTTCACTACATATCAAAAGAATGCTATTTGTGTCTTTCTTTTAATTGTATATAATGTTCTAGTTTCATTAACCTCTCCCAGGCAATCATTGGCAGTGACTAAATACTTGTAATTATTTAGACTCTTTCTATCCCACTGAATGGAAGCTGTAGTAGCATAGTGGCCAGGATGCTTGGCTGCCAGCCCAGTTGTCATGGGTTCAAATTCACATCCAGGCAGATTTGTAAAAATGAAATGGGCTCCCAGGCCAGTACAGCCTAAAATATGTCTCAAGAAATGTTTTGGGAAGTACAGGCGGCTGGCAGAATATTATTCGTCTCCAGTCGTCTTGACTTGTCTTGTCACCGGATTCAGATGGACTCGGGTGAGATAGTGTGGTCAAAGAATTGTGCAAATCTTCCTCACTTTAATTCAATTCATCGCGCAAGTAATTCTTCATCCAATTTCATTTGTCAAACTTGATGGACAAACACCACAACTATATCACCCTTCGAGTGCTGGCTGGTCTATATAAATATAAGACTAGCACTCAATACACCTCAAGGATGCTAAAAGAGTCCTTTACTTTTGTACTTTACTATCCATTGGTTATTTTTCAACTCATCCCATCATCTAGAATTTCTATTTTACTCACTGTATCCAGTGGCGAGGTGTTTAGCTCCCTCTTAACTGGTAATGTGTTTGACTGTCTCTATCCACTAATTTATTTGCTAGCCAATTGTATGCACGGTGTGATTTGTCCCCACTCTATCTATCTACTAGTTACTCCAGGTATCACATACTTTTTAAGACATCTGAAAGTGTTTAAGTATGTGGTGATTTGCTTCAGGTAGTCTGAGATACGATCTCTCCATAGAGACAATGTCTGTAGTCACCTATCAGTACGGTCATTTCCAAGAAGGAATGTAATGGCAGACTACCTTCTTTCCTTCTTTACAGATGCCTAAAATAATATAACAGTCAATGAAATGGATACAGACAGAACCACAAAATTCATAGTACTTTAAGGGGTTTAAAGGTGAGAGTTCAACTTCATTGCACCAGGTTTTATCCCATATGCCTCAGTCTCTTTCTGCTGGGCGGCCTGCTGAAAGCATAGCTCAAAGCATGAACTCCATAGCTCCAGTGACAACCTCCAGAGGTCTCCCTAAAACTCTACCCATGAACCAAATGATTGAGCCCAGAATTGAACCCACAACCTTCAGAGTGCGAGGCAGGTGGCTGAAACACTAGGCCATGGACACCTCCAGTCAGAAAACTAAGAGCATGATAACACATGGGCAGGAAACTTGGATATTTGACAAAGCAACCGAAAACATGTATCCACCATAATATATAGCAAAGAAATTTACCAAATTTTTTTTTAATATTTTACCAAAGAATAAAATTTTTGTTTTCATGATGCATTTGAATTTTGTTTCATGTTCTAAGTAGCATTACTTTCATTTTCTGTGGAATGACAAAAGAGCACATGGATGACTCTGGAGTAATTCTTTATGACAGAGTGATTATGTCCTCATGTTTTTTTCAAACAACTAAGTATTAAGCATCTTTTGTTTCTTTCTATTTGCTTTGCGGCTGGCCGAGAGGCTAGAACGCCGGACTCTCATTCGGGAGGCCCGGGTTCGATCCCTCGGTAAGGTGTCGGATTTTTTTCTGTCGGGGGCAAAAAGAAAATCCTAACCTGCACAGTTCGCGGCGACTGCACTAGCCAGGCGGCCTTTATTCCTCAGGCTCAAAGACCCCTCTGCCATACACCGCAAGGTACTATATTGGCAGTAAATGACAGATACACCTTTTGGAAAGAGAGTGTTTTCAATATTGCTTAGAATAGCTTTTAATTAATGTCTTTATTTTAAAGAAAAATCAACAACATAAAAAATTTAAAAAAAAACACACAACACAATTATGATCATCTAGAATATTAACTGTAGCATTGTGTATATAATTGTTCTGTTTATGGACACTGTTTCAATCACATCTTGATGTCACTTTTGAAATTTGTTGAACTCCATTTGTATCTCAACAGCATTGCTGTAGTTACGGTTCTTGTACTGCATTCATATTTTATTTATTGGTTATAATTCAGTGTTTTGATGTCACGTCTGTTTATTGTAATCTGAGACAGCTGAATATTTCTGTAATGTTTACCTTTTTAAATATTATCTTCCCCAAACTGTGATGCTGTGTTAGTTTCAAACTTCTGTGAGGTCAACATGCATTTTTGACAATTAGGATTTTTCTAGATACTGCATTTGAATCTGTCCAAATGCAAGTACACTGTTGGCGTGGAGGGGGGGGGGGGGGGGGGAGAGAGGGGGGAGGAGAGAGAGAAATACACACACAGTAATGTGTTACTGGGATTAATTTTTGAGACAGACTAGTCCAAAACTGTCTAATTTTGCATTTATAACCTTTCATCTTAAATGAATTTATGTTTTATTTTGTTAATAAAACTCACAGGTGTTGAAGTTAACTTTCCATCACAGCAACAATAAACAGTATTCGCATTAAGTTATTAACAATTGCCCATTTTTAAAATTTGTATTTTGTTTGACATTACGATGGTCAGCTTTTGGAAAATGTGACTCCTGTTTTTTTTTTTACGTCACTTCAGTCAAAAAAAGAGGACAACAATCAAATAAACGTCTTCCATGATATTTTGTTACAGTTGCTATGACTAAATATTTTTGATGCTATCATAAAAATACAATCCAAAGTTTGAACATGTGTTGTTATTTCTTATTGACACCATTATTAGTAGGGGAAATAATTATGGTCATATTTGAAAAAAAACAAAACATTGTATTAAAACAATATGAATATTTAACACCGATCCTTGCCTTTCAGCTTTAACACAGTGTCAGAGTAGAAAAAACAAAATTATAATCATGTAGTTCTTTTCCGTGCTAGCATTTTGTAATTCTAACAATTTTCTTTGTGTATAAAATGTATATTCTGGTGAATGTTTTCTTCCACATTTAGATTCATAACTTGAATCTGTATACATAATTTTGTACTGTGTGATAACATTATTTGCATGCTGTTTTAGAATGATGCTTGCTATTTGTTTGTTCTTGAGGGTTGTTTGTTGTTTGTTGACATAACATCTAATACCATCACATCAGTCTCTCTAACACATTTGTTGACCTCGTATCCCTGCTAAAGCAAAACAGAAACACTTTATACAGTCATTTTGCAACAATGGAATTCCAAACTTTTGACTTCAGATTGGAACTTTTTTCTGCCATTTCTATTTTCCAGATACTCAAATAATTATCTTTTTTAAAATCACTTGAATACTTACGATTGTCAGTTGATTACTTAAGTAAGATATGACATTAATTACTTTTCTTAACACACACACATACAAACATTTAAAAAGAAATACAACAACAAAAACGTTAATGTGTTATGAAAATGTGTTCACAATTGTATACCTTTATCGGTTCTAAAGTTTATCATCATCATCATCTTCCACTTCTGCCGTCAAGCGTCGAGGAGGAGGAATAATTTGGGTTCCAGCGCCCGGTGGACGGCACTGGATAGTGTCATTCCGTGTGGTTGTTCTAAAGATTGTAACAGATCTATTTTCTCCTTGCGAGTTTATTCATAATGTGCATAGATCATCATCCATTAACTTTTTCTTTTGCATAACTGTTCTCTCATAACAGCCATTCTCCATAATTTCATTAACTACTATAGCATACAATGTATCTATAAAGAAAGCAGTCTACTATTGCTTTCCTTTCTGGCAGTTACCGTACTGGTTGGTGTCTGTAACCGTTGACTCTATAAAAAGATCCTCTGCCTACTGTGATGAACTTCAGACCATAACCAACAAGTACCTGTCGACTGCTCTCAAGCTCTAATGCACACCAATTCAACTACTTTATGGGTTAATTATGTACATTAAAACCAACATGTAGTCTCATCATAACCTCATCTTGTTCCTCTTGTATCTTGCGTTGTCGAAGTAAAGAATAACCAGCAGGAGAGTGTCCATTTATGGGCTTCAATGTATCGATATTCCCATGGACTCTGCTATTCCCTCTATCCATCATTTACATGGCCGGCCTCTTCTTATTTACGTGTAGTTTAACTGTTTAAAAGAAGTAATACACATTTTTCAACACATCACAATTCTTGATAAAATATACATGATTATCAAGTAGAGAGCATTGTACATGGAGAGTTTAAAAGCATGAAGAAACCTATGTTTTTTATGAAGATAGCTGTAAGTTGGGGGGGGGGGGGTGGTGGAGATACAGGAAACACATACTTTCACTTACTTGAATTAACTTAAAATCCAATTTTGTTTTTTTGTTTTTGCCATATCCTATTTACATTGTTGTCAACACCAGCACTGCTGTTGTTAATGTCTTGGCAAGTTTACGTTCAGCTGTTTGCCATTGCTTTCTGAATGACCGGCTCTCATACCATCACATTAAAATCAAGCGTGACACGATTTGCTGCCAAATCGGTCACAGCTGTTTCAAATGCAGGAAAGTGGAATTACGAACTGCATCAAACTAGCAGCCATTATTTCCTGCTCTCGCTATAAACAGGCTGCTGTTTGTCTACAGTCAGGGCTGTCGACAATTTTATATTACTTATGATTAACAATTTTCGTAACACTTATTTTAATGCATATCTGTAATTATATAATGTTGTGTATGAGTGCTTCGTAGTTACCTTTCTGTTCATTGGTGAGTTATTTGAAATATTGCATGTTTCCGCCCTTTCACCTCTTCTATGGAATAATCTCATTACTCCAACTTTAAAATGTTAAAATCTCCTTACGTTTCAATTTACTGTGCTTTTATTTTATTGTATTCATTTTCATTTCTATGTAGAGAAACAAAATTGCAAAGGAGTAGCTCTTTTCCTTGCTCGCACTTTGTAATGAATGTTTGACAATTTTCTTTGTGTATAAAATGCATATTCTCATGAATGTTTTCTTCCACAATTAGATTCAAAAATTGAATCTGTACTTTATGATAATATCCTAATTTGCATGCAGTTTTGGAATGATGCTTGTTATTTGTTTATTTGTTCTTGGGGGTTATTTGTTGACACAACATTTAATACCGTCACATCAGTCTCTCTAGCTTACCTGTTGATATAGTCTCTTTGCTAGAGGAAAATACAAGGACTTTTACTGACCAATCTTTTTCTTCAGACAGAAACATTATTTCTTGCCATTTCTGTTCTTTAAATATTCATATAATTCATATTTCTTTTTGCTTTCAAGACACTTAAATGTCATGACAGTTGTCAGTTTTCTTAACATAACAGAAAAGATTAAAAAACAAAAACAATAAGCACAGGAAAAACAACTAAAACAGCAATATGCTATGAAAATATGTCCACAATTGTATAATGTCAGCTCTAAAGATTGTCAAAAATGTGTGTTTTCCTTGCATGACAATGCCATAATGTGGGTTAGTTCAAATAATGTGTGGGTTAACTATGCACAGTAAAACCAATGTATAGTTTAAAAGAAGTCATACACATTTCTGAAGACATCACAATGTGTGATAAGGTATGTAATATATGGTAATCAAGTATAGAATAATCATGAAAGCAATATTTCATTATACCTTAACGGAATTGATTTTTCCTATACGTATTTTATTGATGATTCTTCCTATATTTCATTGATGATTCTTCTTATATTTCATTGGTGATTCTTCCTATGTTTCATTGATGATTCTTCCTATATTTCATTGATGCTTCTTCCTACATTTCATTGATGATTCTTCCTATATTTCATTGATGATTCTTCATATATGTAATTGATTATTCTTCCTATATTTCATCGATGAGTCTGTGGATTTATTATTTTCACCTCTAAAGTGTATCAGACTAGTTTAAATGGTAAGAAGAGAACATCTTATTGCATAATAAACTAGTACACTTTAAAATACTTCCTCTTCTTCTTTCTATCTTTATTCCCCATAGGCATAGGGCCTAAACCAGCTAATCTCACCTGTCCTATCTTTAGATATCCCATGCATCTCTCTCCATGTCTCCCTCCCCCCCCCCCCCCCCCCCCCTATTTCTTTTTCATCTTCTTCTTTCTTCTTTTGTTTGCTTGAAATTTGTCTATAACTGCAGTGTTGTCTCTTGCATGAACTTCAGTCTTTTTTAGTTCACTCAGTGGTCTTGTGTATGCACCGGCCGGATTAAGCATCTGGTAAATGATATTGTGGATGGCGGTGTTTAAAATCATGAAGGAATCCATGTTTTAAGAAATATATTGTCAAATAATTGTAGGGAGAATTTTAAAAAACACACACATACAATCACACTTTTACTCACTTGAATAAACTTAAAATCAAACTAGCAGACATTGCTTCCTACCCTTGCTGTAAACATGCTGCTGTTTGTTTGCAGTCAGGACTGTCAACCAACCCTTTACATTATGAATATTTAGTTTATGTAACACTTGTACTTTAATATGTAACTGTATTTAGATGACTTTGTGTATGAGTGTTTCATCAGTACCTCTCCATTCATTAATGAGTTATTTGATGCATTGCATGTAAACCCTTTGTCTTCTTGTATGGGATGATGTAATTGCTTCAACTTTAAAATGTGGAAATATTTCTCCTTATGTTTCAATTTATTTTGCTTTTATTTTATTGAATTTATTTTTATTTCCTTGTGCTTTAGATATACAGTTTGCTTTCATGTGAATATCACAGTTTCAAGAATTTGCATTGTGCATTCAACAACTTGCCACTACAACTGCATTTAAATACTTATTGGCTTTGATTCATGGTTTATTTAGCAACCCAGGTTTTGGTTTTTCAGGTCCCTTGGAAGGTTTACCTAACAGTTGGCACTTTTGGAAACAAATAAATGTTTTTCACTTCATTTATTTTGCTGTGCATACTTTATATTAGCTAAATTTACTTTTAGAGAAAAGCTGTTAATAAAGAAGGGAAGCAATCTTGATTAGTTCACAACTAGTTCACATCTTTCTTTCTCCTCGTCAGCGTTTATCCCCCCAATGAAGCTCAGATTACCATCTCTCATGCTAAACCTTCCTAACCATTGTTGTCTCTTGTAGTCCCTACCATGTTTTTCCTATATTACTCATATATGCCTCTATTCCTCATCACATTATGCTTTTTGTTTAAATCTTACAATATGTCTTTTGCCTTGTGGTTTCCAGAGAAAGGTGTTTTTATTTATGCTATCAATTGGGTTTTCTCTATGTGTGTCCAGTCCAGCACCAATATCTTTTCTTCATCTGCAGATTCACAGGAATTTGACGTTGTTGCTTTATGTAAATAAATTGAAGCCACCAATTAACATTATCGTTCCCTTGTCTCTCTGTGTGAATTGTGCATCATATAGCATGAACAACTTCTCTCATGCTATTATAAATTCTCAGTCTTCCCCTTGGTCTCCTCCCTTCGATCTAGTCGTATCCCTCCATTTAGAAACTTGAAATTTGCCATATCAAGATTGTTTCCTTCTTTCTGTCAACTGCCGAAATGCATGCTGTGGTCCTTTGCATAAAAAGGCTGAGAGCCACTGTGAGTTTTGCATGACTAATGAAATGCAGATGTCTCCCCTTGCATGCTAAGACTACCGAGGGAGACAGACCACACGGATACTATTATACTGATTTGCAAACTGAGGTTTTAAGTTATTTGGTCAGAAAGATGAGAGAAAATAACTGAAAACCAACATTTGCAAAATGTGTGTTGTACTTGTTTTTATATTGTGGTTGCGACTACTAACAATGTGCATGTCCACGGATTGAGCATGGCTTGTGTTTGTTTCACTTGTTATTGTTTGAACTAGAAGCTCGTGGGATGGTAGTAGTACTAATAATCTGATCTTAGTTTGCCTCCGCCAATTTATTCAACAGTCATTGAATAATCAATTTTATTTTTTTTAAATGTTGTGGGGGGGGGGGGGGGGTGTTCTTGCTTGAACCCAAGCATAGCTCATACTCGTACATATTTTTGCGTGTGGATTAGCTTTACTTGCAGCGGAAGTTAAAGATGCAACATTGCATGAAGAAAGGAAAGGCACCCGGTCCACACAACATTAGATTGGAGGAGGTTGAGGCTATGTGTGATTTTGAAATCTAAATATTGACAAAATTCCCAAATGACATTTACACTAATGGGTACATTGCTAGTGATTTATTAACATCCATATTTATAGCTCTGCCAAAGAAACCAGACTCCTTAGAATACGAAGAGCAATGCACAATAAATAAGTATTATGTGTCACAAGACAAAGCTCTTACTGAGAATAATTATGACAAGTATAAGAAATAAGATTAAACCATAAATTAGTGAGGAACAGTTTGGATTTGTGGAGGGAAAGGACACAACCAACGTATCACAAACATCAGAAAGATGCTGTCATCATTTATAGCCACATCATGAAAAGACAAAAATTGGAACATGTTGTGACAACCGGAAAGAATTGCGAAAAAAAAGAGATAGGGGAAGACAGCGTGTGACAATTCTTGAAAGTCTTGTGTCATGGTACGGAAGGGAGTCATCACACGCATTGACCCATGCCGTCGGAGATTGCAATGTTTGGAGAGGCATGATTGCCCGCGCCAGATGTATCTGTACTGTGGCAACTGACGTGAGTCATAGATCATTTTGCCAACACTAAAGAAGAAAATGTGGCTTTTTGTACTTAAATGTTAAAGGCAGGATCTTAGATTATCGTGGATCAGGTATAAGAAAACTACTGAAATTCTAAAAGACGTTGAGTCAAGAACCGACATCATTGCATTCAGGATATTCCATAAGCGCTCAGTCATCATCTTGAACAGTCAGCGTAGAGTTATGCAAGATCTGATCATTGAAGATAATTGGTTCATAAACCACATTATCTCTTGGTAACTGAAATATTTTGACCATTTTAAGGGACGCAATGGCTTGGAACAAACAGTGATGGAAGGCGTGGTTTCTGGTAGAAGAGGCGGGGGTCGACCAGAGCGATGATGGACACAGGAAATGACATCTTCTGCATTTGAGATGAGACTTTTGGCGGGACATGTTGACAGCGATCTCCTGCTACACGATGATCGGCTGCTCCACATAATACATTCGCCTCTCTTCAATGACCCCCATCGGACTGTATCTAAAAGTATTATTTGGCATAAACGGTCATTAATATTTTTAACATGCTGTCTAATTCAAAACAGTCTCTCTCTCTCTCTCTCTCTCTCTCTCTCTCTCTCTCTCTCTCTCTCTCTCTCTCTCTCTCTCTCTCTCTCTCTCTCTCTCTCTCCTCCTCCTCCTCCTCCTCCCCAACCTAGTGAATTTTAATAACGGAGACACAAACAATATATTACACGATTTATTGCTAGGCATATTTCGCTGCATCTCGTCATGTACATACTGCATAAATCACACAATACAAACTAATTAGATAAAATCCTTCAAGCTGAAATATACAACACACATATTCGCGCAGTAATTTAAATTGTCTGTCACAGTAATTTTAAACTGGCTATCACGTCTTCCTGTTTGTACAAAGTTGGTTTATGTAAATAATACACAATTCTGCAATATACTGTCTAATGTTTAAAGGGACCCACTTCAATAAGGGCAAAAGTCATCGGGCAAGCTGACACTTTGGCCAGCCTGCCACTGACCATAATGATGCGTCTTACCTGTCGATAGTCACATTAGTTTTGAGGTATATTTACAGAGATAGCTGTCCCATACAACTAACGCGCCTCCCCTCAATGACCACGACCCGTGTTGGTCCATAGCCGTTTATTGGTTATCCACGGAAAGAAGAAGCTCTACATAGACACCACTCCAGCATCTGAAACCCAGTGGGCGCGCCTGGTAGTCAGACAGGCTTCCTACTACAGAAAGGTCAATTGACATGACATAAACTGTATGGCTTTGATGTTAGGTCTGTAGGTGTCGACGTAGCTGAAAGGACAAGACGCTCGGTGTTAAACTTCCGGTGCGATGATGACGAGGTAGAGGGTTAATCCCTTACACCGGCATTAACTTGGACTTAAACGTTAACTTCTCGCTAAATGGTTCAGTCGCCCTGATACTGAGTTTAGTTAGTGGCGCGACACTGTGAGCTGTGAATTTCGTTTGGAATGTTTTACATCTGTCCGTGGTTGTTGTAGCGTGAACTGCATGTTCGGAACGATGGCGGTCGGCCTGTTGCTTGGAATTGACTGGATTGCCTTTTCGGTTCACGTGTGTATTGTTCTCGGGGTCGTCGCTGGAGCAACGGTGTTCGTGCTTTGTGTAATGCTTTCAGCTGGTCGTCCAGCCGAAAGGGACCGAGCCATATGGGATACATCCCGGGGCAACGAAGTCGATCCTCTCGACTTTTAATACAGTAATGTGTGGCTGCTGGTTTTCTAGTATATGCCGCTGCCATCGACGATGAACTGTATTTTCCGTGGAGGACTTTTGGGTTGGCATTATTACGGCGGTATTATGCACAGTGTACCTGTGCGGGCTGTTGGCTTGTCGAGACTCCTGTCTATTCCACTTTTCACATAGGGCAGTGAGGAGCATTTCGTGTGATATTTACTGGCACAGGAACGGAGCATAATAGGGATGACCCGATGCCGTGAAGTTGGAACTGCGACTAACTAACTTCTCGATTTAAAACAAAAGCAATGGCAAACTCTTGAACGTAAAATTTCCTATAAATCAACCTAGGGCCGATCGCAACGTCCCGAAAAAAAAAAAAAAAACTAGCAATATTTTATTTTAATCGGGACACGAAATGCATTCTGATCAGTGTTAAGGCGACCATGTCTGCTGTTCCAGAATGTATTACACATACCGTAAAGCTGGATCGACTCAAAAGTAATCACGAGGGGAAATAAGTTCTGGCATATTTTAGTCAACGGGAACGTTGACTAAATGAATGATAAGTTTTACTAGAACATAATCACAAATGGCAAAATGGGCGTAGCAGCTAGAGTCATCGTCAGCAGAAACACAATAAACAGACACTTACACTTGTACCTTGCCATCTTGACAGACGATAGATAGTTCGATGCATTGTGATACCAAAAAAAAAAAAAAGGGAGAGGGGGTGACTACAACACATGGCGGTAAAACCAGGGGTGGAGTTATACCTCCCCATAGCACAACGCCTGGGCCGAATTGTAGACACCTTGCCATGTGTTGCCCTTGCAGCATGATCCCTATCTCGGCCTGGCTAGTTTACTGCTGAGGAAAGGTAACATCAATACATCTGGAACTTGACAAGCTGCCGGATCAGCAAAGCAATGCTCTTAACTGTCCACCTGTCGGAGCTTCCATCCTAGACCAGTTTCCGACCAAGGCTTAGGCCCTAAGCCATAGGACTTGTCTGCCCTGCCATGACATTTAGTCTTTAGGTTGCATTTCCTGGACTAAGATAAGGCATGCACCCTCCCAATTGTGCTCCTCTGCTCGAAGCCGTTGGTACAATGTGGGGTATCGAGTTTGGTGAGCGCCGCCCAACAAGCTATACTAACAGAAAGCAGGTAGTACTGTTTACTGTTATACCGTAACTCAGTCATGTCTGAAAAGACCTGGCATTGTTGGACAGAAGAAGTTAGAGTAGCTAAAGTAATACAATGTTGGGCAGAATAAGTTAAAGTGATACAATGTTGGGAAGAAGAAGTTAAAGTAATACAGTGTTGGACAGAAAAAGTTGAAGTAATACAATGTTAGACAGAAGAACATAAGAAGTTGAAGTAATACTAATACATTGTTTGGACAGACGGAATTAAAGTAATACATTGTTGGACAGAAGAAGTTGAAGTAATATACAATGTTGGGTTCCTCAAAATATGTTTGCCTATCCTTTACAGAACATCGCTGTCAACATCAGCATCTTTCAGCTGATTGTTGATTTCTTGGCAAGATTACGCTCAGTAGTTTGCCATTGCTTTCTGAGCGACTGGCTCATATACCCCGTAAATTACCGACGCGGAGAGAACCGCTACCGTTTTCGCAAAATTCACGTTACTCACGAGAGTATACGGGATTTCGGAGAAAGTCGTGTAAGGCCTAGACCAGGGAGACCGGCCCCTGAGAGCTATGCCGACGAAATCACAGCTACTGATACGTAGGGTCTCCCCTCTCGGACAGGTCAAGAGGTGGGAACCACACGAAGAAAGACACAAACCTGTTGCCTTGTAGGTAGCCTGGGGACCGTCAAAGGCTTGGAAAAGCAAACTCGATACTGAGCTAGAGGCTAGAGGCGTGATGAATTTGTGCAACGCTCTTCACCAAAATGATGTTATCGATCAGCTGTGCTCAGATACGACACATTTATGTGTGTCCGTTGTACCCGCCATGTGATACTGCATGAACACACGTATTTATGCTCGCCTCTAGTGACTCACACAAGCGAAAACGTTTAGCAGACACTAATGTACTCACACTTTTTATAACATACATTGACAAAATATGTCGAGAATTAGAGAGAGGAAGAATGTAATAATTTAGAATTATTATTTGCGGACGACAAAGTGCTAATAGCAGAAGATAAAGAGAGCATTCAGAAGAACCATCCACATCAAGTCAGTTCTAGGTGTGAGAACTATAACATGAACATACGCATTGAAAACACAGGGACAATGGTTATAAGCAGGCAGTCAGAAAACCTGTAATAAATAAATTTAAAAAATAAAGAACTCGGAAATAAAACAAACCAGCGAAGTTAAATGTCTAGGATCATTTTCACTTCACATGGTGGAATGGATAGAGCAATCAACACACATTGTACAAAGATAAATCAAGTATAGGAACAACCAGCTCCACATCTGTTGCATAGAACCTATAAGTACCTGTAAGTGCTACTAAAGCACATCTCAAAAGAACTAGTTGTTTGGCCGACATTAACCTACCGATGTCAAACATGGGCTCTTACTGCAGCAACCAGCGCAAAATCATAACAGGGATGCGATGCCTTAGAAGGGCTGCAGGAGTAACTGTGAGAGACAGAATAAGATACGAGGAAATTAGAAGATATCTTGATCTGAAACCAGTCATTAACTTCATTAAATAACAGCATATTAAATAGGTTGTCCAACTCTCAAGAATACCCTGGTACTATCTGCCGCAAAGAGCCACCTTGAAGAAATACAATGGATACTTGTGGGACCAGGTGGCGAAGGCGGAGGAACAGATTGAGAACCCATATGTGGAAAGAATGAGATTGCGGGGGATCGGCAGGGGTTCTGGAAGAATCTCATAACTGAGAGGGAAGACCATGAGAACTTTTAATCAGATAGCGGTGGGAACGATTAGTAGTATGACTCTTCGCTGACTGTTGAACGAGGAGACTGAGCACGTATGGGAATGTCCTGAGTGCAGTGATGTCGGTTCTTAACTCAACTCAACTCAATGGATACAGAGCAAGGGGAAGATCACGTAAAAGATGGAGTGATGGTATTAAGAATAACCGATATTATATTATAATTATAATAATATATTAATAATATTATATAATAATATTATAATAATAAATGAATACCGACTTACAAAGAGCATTAGAAAGAACACATACACGATCTTTATGTTTCCTCCCCCAACCCCCGACACTTCACAGAAGTAAATGAAGGAAGATAAGGAGAAGACAAAGAAGAACAAGAAGAAGATCGTACTTACTGTATGTTTGTGTTAACTAATATCAAGAAGTTGATATTGTAACTGAGGAGCGACTGGCCGAGTGGCTAGAATTCCGGATTTTCCTTCCGGAGACCAGAGTTCGAATGTTCGGTAATGTGTGTGATATACACATAATATATGCACACACACACACATACACACATGTATATATATATATATATATATATATATATATATATATATATATATATATATATATATATATATATATATATATATATATAACCTTGTGTTGTCCAAAGGAATGGGTAACCAATACGTCTGGCACAAGGTAGGCTGCAGACGCTGGCTGCACAGCGTCAATCCTCCGAGAACTCGCCACCACGAGCAGGTGGCGAGTTATGGCCAGACCCTGACACCCAAGGGACCCGGCTTAGAGGCGTTCAGCCAAGACCCACAGGTGAGGGCCTCGTACGAGCCCGGACCATAGGGGCGCGCACATCTGTCAATCACAAGTGTCCGGTCCTTGTAAAGCGTGCACGATCGTCAGACTCTCCACCTGACTTTAGCAGACCCCGCGACCAGCTGGAATAGGCCCGCCAGAGCTACCGCAGGAGCAAATCCCCCATCCTTCCACTGTGCGGATCTCGCGACCAGCGAGAATAGGCCCGCCGGAGATTATGCTCGTCTGCTGCGAACAAATCTCTACCGTGACTGGATAAGTAAAGAAACGATAAAAGTAGTGGTATTTCAATTGCGTTTGCTAGCCCATTCATGCTACACCCTTCATGTGTCTTCACAAAGTCGGACTAGAATCAAGCTCAACAGGGTCTTCTTTCCCCGCCGATTCTACCAAGCCCGTTCCCTATATATATATATACTAGCTGACCCGGCCCGGCTTCGCCCAGGCCCTGGAGGGGATCTATCTATCTATCAGTCTGTCTGTCTGCTTGTTTGTCTGTCTGTCTGGCTGACCCGGCCCGGCTTCACCCAGTCCCTGGTGGGGAGCATCTCATTTAATTCATATAAGTAGTCATATAAGCTCTCCCGTTCCCGACTATCTGTCTGTCTATCTGTCTGTCTGTCTGTCTGACCCGGCCCGGCTTCACCCAGTCCCTGGTGGGGAGCATCTCATTTAATTCATATAAGTAGTCATATAAGCTCTCCCGTTCCCGACTATCTGTTTGTCTGTCTATCTGTCTGTCTGTCTGTCCCGGCCCGGCTTCACCCAGTCCCTGGTGGGGAGCATCTCATTTAATTCATATAATTAGTCATATAAGCTCCCGTTCCCGACTATCTACCTGTCTGTCTATTATTAGAAAGAGCACTTGAAAGATCTTTACATCTTCCCTCAACAATTAACTTGGGTAAATGGAGCGTCTCATTTAATTCATATTCGGCCCCTGCTCCCGTTCTCGTTCCCAACAAAGACGACCTGGCCTGGCTTCGCCCAGCTCCTGGCGGGGAGCATCTCATTTAATTCATATTGGGCCCCTGCTCCCGTTCCCGTTCCCAAAGCGGGGAGCGTCTTATTTAATTCATATTCGGCCCCTGCTCTCGTTCCCGTTCCCAACAAAGACAACCCGGCCCGGCTTCACCCACCACCTGGCGGGGAGCATCTCATTTAATTCATATTCGGCCCCTGCTTCCGTTCCTGTCCCCAAAGCGGGGACCATCTCGTTTAATTCATATTCGGCCCCTGCTCCAGTTCTTGTTCCCTGTCTGTCTATCTGTCTGCCTGTCTGTCTAATAATTTATTGGTTGCGGTTAGAACAACCTTAGATAAACGAAGACCAACTTACAAAAAGCATTAGAAAGAGCACTTGAAAGATCTTTACATCTTCCCCAACAATTAACTTGGATAAATGGAGCGGCGTCAGCAGCAGCAGAAGAAGAAGAAAAAGGAGGAGTAGGAGGAGGGAGCAGGAAGAGGGTGGAGGAGGGAGGAGGAGGGAGAAGGAGGAGGGAGGAAGAGATAGGCGGAGAGAGGAGGAGGAGGGAGGAGGAGTAGTAGGGAGGAATAGGAGGGAGGAGGAGGGAGGAGGAGGAGGGGGGAAAGAGAAGAAGGAGGAGGATGGAGGAGGAGGAAGAGGGAGGAGGAGGGAGGAGGAGGGAGGAGGAGGAAGGGGGAGGAAGGAGGGGGAGGAGGAGATATTAGGAGGAGGGAGAAGGAGGAGGGAGGAGAAGGAGGGGGAGGAGGAGGAATGATGAGGCGGGAGGAGGAGGAAGAGGGAGGAGGAGGGATGTGGAGGAAGGAAGAGGAGGGAGGAGGTAGAGGGAGGAGGAGGGAGGAAAAGGGAGGAGAGAGGAGGAGGAGGTAGGAGAAGGAGGAAGAGGGAGGAAGAGGGAGGAGGAGAAGGGAGGAAGAGATAGGCGGAGAGAGGAGGAGGAGGGAGGACGAGGAGGGAGGAGGAGGGAGGAGGAATAGGAGGGAGGAGGAGGAGGGGGGGGGAAGAGAAGAAGGAGGAGGATGGAGGAGGAGGAGGGAGGAGGAGGAGGGAGGAGGGGGAGGAGAAGGAGAGAGGAGGAGGTATTAGGAGAAGGGAGAAGGAGGATGGAGGAGGGAGGAGGACGGAGAGGGGGAGGAGGAAGAGGGAGGAGGAAGAGGGAGAAGGAGGGAGAAGGAGGAGAAGGAGGGAGGAGGAGAACTCAGGAGGAGGAGAGAGAGGAGAAGGAGGGAGGAGGGAGAAGGAGGAGGGAGAAGGAGGGAGGAGGTGGAGGGAGAAGGAGGAGGTAGGAAGAGGTAGAAGGAGGAGGGAGAAGGAGGAGGGAGGAGAAGGAGGGGGAGGAGGAGGAGGAATGATGAGAAGGGAGGAGAAGGAAGAGGGAGGAGGAGGGATGTGGAGGAGGGAGGAGGAGGGAGGAGGTAGAGGGAGGAGGAGGAGGGAGGAAAAGGGAGGAGGGAGGAGAGAGAGAGAGGAGGAGGTAGGAGGAGGACGAAGAGGGAGGAGGATGGAGGAGGAGGAAGAGGGAGGAGGATGGAGGAGGAGGAAGGAGGAGGAAGAGGAGGGAGAGGGAGGAGGGGGAGGGGAAGAGGAAGAGGGTAGGAGGAGGAGGGGAGAGGAGGAGGAGGGATGTGGAGGAAGGAGGAAGAGGGAGGAGGTAGAGCGAGGAGGAGGGAGGAAAAGGGAGGAGGGAGGAGGAGGGAGGAGGAGGAAGAGGGAGGAGGAGGGAGGAGGAGGAAGAGGGAAGAAGAGGAGGAAGAGGGAGGATGGAGGAGGGAGAGTGAGGAGGGGAAGAGGAAGAGGGTAGGAGAAGGAGGAGGGGAGAGGAGGAGGAGAAGTGAGGAGGATAGAGGAGGGGAAGGAGGGAGGAGGGGAGAGGAGGAGAAGGGAGGAGGCGGAGGGAGAAGGAGGAAGGAGGAGGAGGGAGAGGGAGGAGGGAGAATGAGGAGGGGAGGAAGGAAAGGGAGGTGGAAGAGGAGGAGGGAGGAGGAAGGAGGTAGAGGGAGGAGGAGGAGGAAGGAAAGGGAGGAGGAAGAGGAGGAGAAGGGAGGAAGAGGGTGGAGGGAAGAGGTAGAGGGAGGAGGAGAAGGGAGGAGGAGGGAGTAGGATGGAGGAGGAAGAGGGAGGAGGAGGAGGAGGAAGAGGGAGAAGGAGGAAGGAGTAGGAGGGATGAGAAGAGAATTGAGGAGGAGGGAAGAGGGAGAAGGAGGAGGGAGAGGGAGGAGAGAGGGGGAGGAGGTAGATTGAGGAGGAGGAGAGAGGAGGAGGGGTGTGGAGGGAGGAGGAGAAGAGAGGAGGAGGGAGTTAGCCATTCCGAATTCATACTCGTCTAGGTTCTTTGATTTTGGTCCTTCCATTGATTGCTCTTCCCTTCTACATGACTGTAGATAACTTCCTTACACATAAAAAGATGAATTGTTACTGATATTGCCGTGGCATGGAGGAATATCAGCAGCAGAGTTGATCCAGAAAACCAAAGACCAAGATCTACGGAGAGCCATGAATGCCTACGCCAGCCGGCACGGCACTTGATGATGATGATGATGATAGCCGTGTGACGATTCTGTGTAGTCACGTCATTTTCTTCGCTTTTCCTAACGTTGTGGTTCGGGGATTCTTTCATCATCATTATCATATATTTACGTACGTATTTAGGGAGGGGGAGGAGGAGGAAGAAGAAAAAAAAAATATGACAGTTGGCAGCACTGGAATGAGAGGAAGACGTGTAGAAAATTTCATCTATATATATATATAGACATTGGCACCTTTCCGTCTTGACAGACGATAGTTTGGTACATTGTGCTTCAAAAAGGCTTAAATAACTACGACCCATGGCGGTGGCGAGTGTGGCTGGTAAGGCCAATTCTTGCTGCAAATGTTTGCCCACAGTAGATGCATGTGAAAACATGGTCATTTCTACCATTGTGCACCATCTTACGTCTCTCACGCTCTGTGTGTGCTTTATATATATGGATGGCTTGGCCACATGGCATGGTGGAGACAAGAACACGGAGCTGATCCACGACTCTGGTGATGGTGTGAGACAGCTAAACATGACCGCCCACGCTTATCGACATGACACTTTATGAAGTAGTCGGAAAAACACCAACCTGAAACTAAATTGAACCTCTAAGTATAGTGATTGTCTTTAGATCCAAACGGGACAATCGCTGTTTCCAGAATTCCAGAGTGAAACGGGAAAGAGACTAATGGCCCAGCAGTAATAGAAAGTAGAAAAAGCCCATTGTATCTATGAGATCTATCAACCAAGTATTTTTAATGCGTTAAAATTGCACTTCGTTGCTCCTAATATTAGTTGAATAAGTTACAACGAATACTGTAACATCTCGACATAATGTGCACATGAGTATAGTGCGCAGTAGTCAGATCTGAAGGTAAAACTGAAGTCTACAAGGATTGTGCGCAGCCTTAATTCATAAATACTGGTACCCCGTTAACTGGTAATGAAGCTAAAACTTTGTAACAAGAATACTTATCTTCGTAAGTGAATAGGTTATTTTATAATATTTTACAAATGTCAGAATTTACGTGCTTTGAAATAATTCAAGAAATCCTCACTCTAAATACCAATTATTATAAATATGCTTGCGGTCACTGAACTGGATTACTCGAATGACGGTTGCTGTGTTCGCTTACCCACACCATGACGTCACCAATATGTCTACATTGTTACTGTTTCTTGTTTACATAAACATAAGCCTATACAAGATTTTCCTATTGAGAGGGATTTGGCGGAAGTTGAAAAAAAAAAAAAAAACTTACTTCATGAATATAATGAGCACTCAGAACTGATAGGCCGGTCTCCCTGGCCCAGTCGTTAACGTCTTTCTCCGTAATTGCGTATATTCTCGCGAGTAACGTAATCTGCGCGAGAATCGGTAGCGGTTCTCGCCGCGTTGGTAACTTACGGGGTATGTGAGCCAGTCGCTCAGAAAGCAATGGCAAACTACTGAGCGTAATCTTGCCTAGTGCATCAACAGCAGCTGAAAAGTGCTGATGTTGACTGCAACGTCTTGTAAGGGATATGCAAAAAAAAAAAGAACTGGTAAAGAACAAGAAAGTGCGCACTATTCTCCAGATTTTACGTTAATGAAAAAGAAAAAAGAACAACAAAAAACAAGAAATGCAGACAACAAGAATACAGTCACACAAGACCAAAGGAAAAACAAATCGAAAAACACGGTGATGACAACTCTTCATTCATCATCATCATCATCATCATCATCATCATCATCATCATCATCATCATCATCATCATCATCATCATCATCATCAAGTGCCGTGTCGACTGGCATAGGCATTCATGACTCTCCAGAGATCTTGGTCTTTGATTTTCTGGATCAACTCTGCTGTTGATATTCCTCCATGCCACCGTCGCAATCCATCCAGCATCATTTCTCTTGGTCTGCCTCTGTCTCTCTTCCTCTCGATCTTTCCAGTTGTCACGATGTTCACCAATGCCTCTCTTCTCATCACATGACCAAAAAAAAAGCTGTTTGCCTCTTTCTAATTGTTGTATATAGTGTTCTAGTTTCACTAGTCTCTGTCAGGCATTCGTTGTTAGTTGCTCTGGCAGTTCAAAGAATTCGCAACATTCGTCTCAGGAACCACATCTCTGTTGTTTCCAATCTCTTCCTAATTTGTTCATTTACATTCCAAGATTCATATCCATACAGCAAAACAGATTCTACATAGCACCCCAGCACTCTCTTTCTTACATACATTTATAGTGACTTAGTGCATAAGATATTCCTCATTTTCTGAAATGCAGCCTTTGCTTGCCTCATTATGCTCTTAATCTATGTTGTGCATCTTCCATGTGATGATATAAATGTCCCTAGATATTTAAAACTATCCATTTGGTGAAGAATTTTCCCTTCTATCTTTATTTCACATTTAGGTGCAACCTGTTTCTTTGATATCACCATTGTCACTGTTGTCTTGATATTCATTGGCACCCACCACCGACTCACAATACATTACCTCTACCCCGTTCAACATCAGGATAATTAGGGCCCATCCCAACCTCCGATTAATAATCCTATGACTGAATCTGCCACATTTCGGATATAAATGTGAAAGGGATGTTGTCCATGGGAGGTAATAATAAACATTAAGAGATATCGAAAAGTTTAGCTCCTTATGCTTCCGGTGGTCAGTTTGTTACACCCACCTCTCCATCGTCCTATACCACAACCCTTCTATTTTAGGGCCGAACTGGATTCGTGATTCTATCAGTCGTAGACATAGATTTGTGTTTCCTCGCGCAATGGGCGATCATTCACAGACAATATCACAACTAGCTAATGGAAACACCGACTGAAATAGTAAAACGATGTAAGAACAAATAACAATACGCAATGATGAAACCGACAGACAACTAGACCATACAATGAGCAGCAATGATATGCGATCAATCAATCAATCAATCAGGTGCCGTCTCCACAATGAAGGTTGGATGCAGTGGATCTCCAACACTGCCTGTCTCCCGCCCTGACTGTACATTCTCAGACTGATGTTCGTCCATCTCTTGATGTTATCTTCCCACTTGTATCGTTGTCTACCTCTTACTCGCTTGCCACAACTGTGCCCTCCAGTATGGTTTTATAAGAGTTATGTCTTTTAACGTGGCCGAAATATTTCACTTGCCCCTTTTTTTATTTCTTTCACTAACTCTCTTTTCACTCCCAAATGCGATAACGCTGTGGAAAATGGAACGGGAAAGAAAAAGAGTGTAGAGCAGTGTTTCCCAACGTGGGGCCCCCGCCCCACAGGAGGGCAATTCAATTGTTAAGGGGGGCAATTCGAAAATGGAAGAAATTAGCTGGATATAACAAAACGGGAAGACTTGAGACTGAAGTTAGCTAAACTGGAACCTGACATAAAATCCCTTTGCAGCAAGCATCAAGAGCAAGGATCTCACTAAATTTAAATAATAAATAATTACTAATAATTAAAATAATATAGAAAAATCTTTCATTAAAATTATTTTGTACTTGAATTTCAGTTCTCCATTATATGTTTTGAAAATTTACTTACTCTGCTCAGTAATTTCCTATTGATTTGTTCCTAAAACCTATCATTCAAGTTTCTTTAGTGAACATTTCAATTTTTGAATATTGAAAAGAATGTATATGTAATGGTGGGGGGGGGGGGGGGGGGGGGTTGGCATAAGAATTTTAGAAAGGCTCAGGTGGGGCATAGCACAAAAAAGGTTGGGAAACACTGGTGTAGAGGGTTATCTTTATTTTTTTTTTTAAATAAAGAGGTAAATACTTGTACACGCCTTGGAGCGTGTTGACATAAGGTGCCAGACCCATATTGTTTCATAGATCAATCAGCGCTCGGTGGAGGATGAGGTCACCATCTCACCGGCTGCCTTTACTTCCCACGGCATTTACTGGGCTCCATTTTAGGCTGGGTTGACTTGGGAGAACCAGGTCAGTTTTAAAATTCCACCCAATGGGGTTTTAAACACATGGCCACCGGGCTGTATGCAAGCGTGCTAGCAATTGCCTTACCGCGGCTCCCTGGATCGGCTTGACAAGAGCATAATCACTTGAAAGACGTTCCAGTCAGAAAAAGTCGATGTTTATTCTGAAACCACCAGGCACGTGTTGCGGTTTTGGTACTTTTGCCTTAATTCACGGAGCGCGTATGGGAATGTCCCGAATGCTGTGATCAATCAACCAATCAATCAATCATGTGCCATGCCGGAAAGCGTGGGCGGTCATGACTTGCCATTTCACTCGATCACCAGTGTCGTGGATCAGCTCAGTGTTCCTGTCTCTTCCATGCCATGTGGCCAAGCCATCCAGGTATTTTCCTCTCGGTCTTCCTCTTGGTCTGTTCCCCTCGATCTTGCCAGTTGTCACTAAGTTCTCAAACCCATTTCTTCTCATAACATGTCCAAAAATTTTTGACTGTCTACGTCTAATTTCTTTAATCAGTTTACGATGTTCATTTGTCTCCTGTAGTACTTGGTCATTGGTTTTTCTGTCTGTCCATGGTATTCTTTGCATTTTCCTCAGAAACCACATTTCTGCAGCCATCAGATGCTTTTCAGCTTGACTGCTCATTGTCCAAGTTTCACATCCATACAAAAGAACAGGCTCTATGTATCCCCTCAACACTCTTTTTCTCGTTTCAATTGACATCTTTCTATTGGTCAGAATGTTTTTCATCTTGCTAAAGGCTACTTTCGCCACGGCGATTCTTGTTCTAATCTCTTCAAGGCATCTCCCATCAGATGTTATAACTGTTCCAAGATAATTGTACCGATTCATTTGTTGAAGAATATTTCCATTTACTTGTATATTACATTGTGGCACTTCTTCCTTCCTACTGACGACCATAACCTGAGTCTTTTTACAATTTAATTATAACCCCAGTTGCTCACTGTGTACAACAACCGCATCTACTAATTGTTGCAGGTCCTGCGCATTGTCGGTTCCTAAATCAATCAATCAATCAATCAATTCACCCCAAACAAACGTCACCAGCTATATTTAGGGTCACCAGCTATATTTAGCACTGACGATGATCTCCTCTGTGTTCGGGTACAGTTCGTGTCGTTGCGTTTCAATTGCCCCACAGTGTTTCGTTGGTGGCTTTGGCAACAGTTTCTGTGTGAGTGTGTGTGTGTCTGTCTGTCTCATCATGAGTTTTCTGGAACTGGCAGCAGCAGCAGCAGCAGCTGTCCACGACAAGCCAGAGTAGCGTTGCGTTTTTTGCAGCAGCATCATGGCATCTGACATTCTGCTAGACACTGTTCTCATAATCATGTCATCATGGTGCTATCGCTGACTGAGCGTCAGGACAGGTGGGAGATGCCGACGACGACAACATTCACCATGTATGTCGGCAGGACATCCTCCCGCTGAGACAAGGCGCACATGGCTGCAAGGCCTCGCGTCTCCCGTACAGACAGATCATCATCATTCTTTTCGTACACTGCTGGTCTCAAGAATTGACAAGCATTTCATTTGGCTAGTTACAGTTGGGGCGGGGGATGTCGCCGAGAGCAACTGTTGCACACCGATAAAATTGCGCACCGAGCTACGGCGCAACACAGGGAACCCCTGGATGTGACGTCATACCCTGGGATTCCGTTTGTTTGGGGTGAATTAAGGCAAAAGTACCGCGGTTTTCATTGTGAAATACAAATAACAAAAGTACACAGGGCTTTGGTGATGAAATTAACAAATTATACAATGTGTATGGCCACGAGTGTTGTCCTGGGTGAATAGCAGACTGCAGATCTAATTCACGGCTTGCTTGCCATGAACCAAGTGTGCGCTTCCTCGCCCCAGAGCAATAAAAATGATGATTTTTTCAACGAAACTAACATATATATTAACAAATATTTTAAACAGAATCTATATTAATTATGTGGTTTCTGAGGAAAATGTAAAGAATACCATGGACAGACAGAAAAACCAATGACCAAGTACTACAGAAGACAAATGAACATCGTAAACTGATTAGAGAAATTAGACGTAGACAGTCAAAATTTTTTGGACATGTTATGAGAAAAAATGGATTGGAGAACTTAGTGACAACTGGCAAGATCGAGGGGAACAGACCAAGAGGAAGACCGAGAGGAAAATACCTGGATGGCTTGGCCACATGGCATGGACGAGACAGGAACACTGAGCTGATCCACGACACTGGTGATCGAGTGAAATGGCGAGTCATGACCGCCCACGCTTTCCGGCATGGCACATGATTGATTGATTGATATTAATTATGAGTATGCATGTTCAATAATTATTGTAGTTTATTAAGTTTATTGCTAAGTTTCTTTCTTTTAAAGTATATATTTTTGAATTTTATCTTATTAGAAAAGACAATATTTCATTATTTATTTGATAAAACAATAAGACAGAATACATATTGATAAGTCATACAAGTTTACATGTACAACAATACAGCTATTTAATTTTATTTACAATATAATAATAATAATTTAGTGCCACTGCCCCACTTGATATGGAGTGTTAAGGGAGCAGATATAGAACAGAATTCTTCATGTTGATTTTATTCGTCGGCTAAACTTCTCTGTCTAGCGCAGGTCAAGATCCCACAGCTACACGGTTAAGTATAATAATTAAATAAAACAACTGGAAATAGAAAGGAAGGTTTCAACACGCGCACAACAAATAAGTATATCGGGCGCCACAAACTGAAACTGTGCGATATTTAACGACCGTATCGAGGCCTTACCCCCAACCCAGCTGGTTTTGTCAACAGCACGGCATTTCTGCAGCTGTTGCTTTATTGAACTATTGCACCATTGCTCACGCTGTCAGACCGTACTTTAGATAACTGCATTATTGATTTTGTTACTGTTCGTGCTCAGGAGCAATATTTATTATCACTTAATAATTAGGATGTGCATACAAACGTGAGTACACAGAGACAGCCCACTGTTTACTATTTATTATTACTATTAGTATTATTATTGTATTGTTGTTGTTATTCTTATACAAACATTGAATATTGATTCAAATTGTAGAAGTAAGTAGTAGTCATATTCTAGTGTGTAGAACACCCATGTACTTAATTCTTTTTTTATTTTTGGTACTTAATTACTTGTCTTTATTTCACTGCACTGACTGTACCCGTTACACAACTACAACAACTCTTTACAGCTCGCGGTTGCATTCACAGTCACGTGACGGGTATAGTATGTATAGTGTCTACTTTTAAAGGCACTTCAGCCTGTTTAAATTGCTTAAAATCAGCCAGTTTCCACGTTGCTAGGCAATACTCGCACATACGGTAAAGTTTATCTATGAAATGTTTATAGTTTGTATATAACTTATTATAACACTCTTGAGCAGATCATTAGTGCACTACGGATATTTTATACTACTGGGATAAGGGCTCAGGCTTCTCTAGCAGCTGAGAATAAATAAGCACGTAAAATATGATGTTGTAATTATATTTGCATATATGTATTGCCTGTATGTTTGTGTGTGGTGTTTATGTGAATATGTATTTGATCTCTTCGTTTGTATGCTTGTGAGGACAGGACAGTGAGTAATAAAATATTGAAGCAACAGGAAGAAGTGCAGATATGGTGTTGTTTGACCAGAAGGTTGAAACAGGCAAGAAAACAAAGTCGTGAAGTATTGACAGCTTCAAGAGTTGCAACATCTCAGATCAAAACCCTAAGTAAGCAAAAGTTAAATAAAGTGTATGAAGCCAATCAACAGTTGAGATAGAATAGAGAAATTAGCCTTATGTGGGAAGACACATGGCGAGAGAAGCAGAGCAAGACAGAAAGTGTATTTGGAAAGTTTAAACAATTCAGTAATACAAATTAATATAAACATCATCAACTTCATTAAAATATCAGGTAACAGAGAGGAATGGAATCCTCATAACCATTCCAGACCAGGCACTTGAAGTAATTTTATATATATATAGGTCAGCATGACTGAATGGATAAGAGTTCTCATTCTTGAACATCCGGTGAGCTGATGCCGAGGTAGCGGGTGTAACCCCTATAACGGTCAGAAGGATTAAATTGTTGACGTCCCTTCATTGACATGGGACATAAATTACAAGTACCTCTGAAGTCGGAGTGGGTTCATCTGATAGGAAGGGACACTGGAAAAAGGGAAAGCTAATCCACACACAAACTTCAGTTCAGTGCTACTACTAGAAGTAGTGTGTATGGACTACGCTTGAGTTCAAAGTGAGCGACCGCTTAAAAAAATATATATATATATATATAAATAATACAGTGTGTTATCTTGGAACAATCATAACATCTGATGGGAGATGCCTTGAAGAGATTAGAACAAGAATTGCCATGGTGAAGGTAGCCTTTTGCAAGATGAAAAACATACCGACCAATACAAAGATATCAAATGAAACGAGAAAAAGAGTGTTGAAGTGCTACATAGAATCTGTACTTTTGTAGGGATGTGAAGCTTGGACAATGAGCAGTCAAGCTGAAAAACATCTGATGGCTGTGGAAATGTGATTTCTGAGGAAAATGCAAAGAATACCATGGACAGACATAAAAACCAATGAACAAGTCCTTCAAGAAACAAATAAAGATCGTAAACTGATTAGAGTCATTAGACATAGTCAACATTTTTTGGGTATGTATTGAGAAGAAATGACTTGGAGAACTTGGTGACAAATGGCAAGATCAAAGGGAAGAGACCAAGGGGAAGACCGAGAAGTAAATACCTGGATGACTTGGCCATGTTGCATGGTCGACACAGGAACACAGAGCTGATCCATGACTCTGATGATCGAGTGAGATGGCAAAATATGACCGCCCACGCTTATCGGCGTGGCACATGATGGATGGATGGAATTCAGTGAATTCTATAAAACTTACTGCCAAACACAAAATGCCTGGTCTTTCAAGCCTGTGCCCTTAGTACTCTTCTTTATGGCATGAAACCTGGTCAACTTCGTCACATCAAGAGAAACACTTAACAGCTTTCGTATGCAATGTCTGCAAAGAATACATGGTATTAAGTCTCTTCTCATTGTATGATGAAAGAACACTATTTGTCCTTTACTGTAGTTGTATTTAATGTTCTAATGTCATTAGCATCTTTCAAGCAATCATTGTTAGTTACCTTGACATACTTGCAACATTCATCTCAGAAACCTCAACCCTGTTGCTTCCAAGCTCTTCCTAATTTGGTTAATCTCATTTAGGATTCACCACCATAGAGCAAAACAGGTAAGAAGCATCACTACATGAGTAAAAAAAACTGTACCACTCAAACATGCTGATTAATTCTTATCTCCATTTTCATTTAGGTGAGCAGGAGCAGAAAGCCATGGAACAGCACTGTAGCAGAAATGCCTGACTTTACACTGAAATATCACATTTTCCTTAAATGTTAGCTTTCACCCAGGATAACCGACATGAGTGAAGAAAAGTGTCTCATTCAACAGTCAGAAGATGGAGAGATTTCAGCCTCGTTCAGTCAAACTAAAGCCTCACTTTTAAATACTGATGATCTTAAAGATAATGTAGAATCAACTTCTTGTGTTGATGAAATTCCATTGACAACTCAGTCCTCGAACCAGCCAGGTGAAGTTAAAGACAGCACTGATGCTGTTAATGATGTGAAAGATGAACAGGCGCTATTCATTGATATACAAGATGTGAAGGAGAGTGAATTTCAGTATTGCAGTAATGAAAACCTAAACTTTGATGAACCTACAGCCTCATCAACTCCTGTGTTAGCAAGAGCAGCGTCCGAAGTGTCAGTAACAGGAGAAGCTTCTCAACTGAAAACTGGCTCCCCAACAGTGGACTGCTATTCAGGAGATCCTGAAGATGACAATGACTGCGCATCACAGGTGTCATGTGGCTGTAGTTACCATGAAGATGGAGAATGTACTAATGTTCCTGTAGTTGAAGCACAACCTCGTGAGAGTCTTATGGTACCTGGGGTGATTCAAATACCAATTGTGGGGCATGAGACAATGGAATCCCGGTCAAAGTTCACAGTAGGTTATTCATTCTTTACTTATGCTGTGTTTTGCTAAACTGTATGCATTCTTAAACCTGTGTTGAAATGTTGTCACTTTTATTATAGCCACATGAGAATGGTGTAGTTTATCAAAGATACAATAGAATGGTCAAGCATGTTTCTTAATTCTTAGTGAGCTTCTTAGCTCAAAAACTGTCATTTAACAAACTCACTTTTGGGAGTTGATTTTGGATCATGATTTGTAATATTAATTTGAACTCAGTGCTTCAGATAAATTTATAACTGAAAATTCCACCGTATGTAAACACAGAATGCTAGAAGCAACATAGAAATGCTGAAATGTAATATGAGTCGTATATTTTACTTATTGGTGCTGTGGTTAAGGGGGTTAGGAACGCAATTCGCAATCCCGCATACCAACTTTGAAATACAGCTGCAGGCGATTTGGAAGCAGACTGCCTTGCTCTGGTTTTCATACAATGGGTTGTTCAGAAAGCAATGACAAACTACTGAATGTAAATTGCCCAGTAAATCACAGCCACACCATGCTGGGGTTGACTGTGATGTCCTGTAAAGGGCGGGCAACTAGATTTATATTTTACTTAATCTGGTATAGCAGAGAATCAACTACTGGAGCCACTCTAAGTGGTGTTTGCTTAATTTGGGCCAATGTTTAGCTACCTTGGGGTATCCTAAGAGTTGGCTTGGTTAGTTAGTTGGTTGTTTGATTGTTTAGTTTGTTGGTTCATTGGCTAGCTATTGGTTGGTTGGCTGGTTGGTTGATTGGTTGGCTGGCTAATTGGTTGATTGGTTGGTTTGTTGATTGATTGATTGGTTGATTAGTAGGCTGGCTGGCTTGTTGGTTGATTGATTAGTTGGTTGGTTGGTTTTTTGGTTAATTTATTGACTGGTTGGTTGTGAATCCCCTGAAAGACTGAGCTTTAACTCCCGAGACTGACACATTTCAGTTCAGGTCACCTGAGCCATTCTAGGACTTCCCCTTGTTAAATGAGATTGGTGTAGAAACTGTTCACCCAGCCTGACACCAAAGTACCTTCTCCAAAGGAACTGTTGTAGATCTCTCCCTACCCTCTTTGAACTCAGAAACCAGTGGGGTGTGCATGAGTGGTACTGGAACTTCCCATCTGCATAAAGAGTTCATAAATAAACACATGTGTATTATTTGACACTCATAGAAGTAGAAAAAAGAAGTAGGGAATAGACGACGCACTAGACAACATACACATTACTATACTTACCGACTGGGATTTGAACATGTCACCTCTAAGTGAAGACCTTGCCTCGCTGCAGGAACAAGTTTACTTCAACGCATGACCAACTAGACACCCCTTTTCTAAACACGGTGTGTTCATTAGCCAGGCCTATCATCCACATGAGGTCACATGTTTTCATGAAGTTATCCGTTCATGTTATGCTCCAGAGATGGCAGTTATTACATTTAGCTGTATTTACTTCACTGATCACTGTTATTTTCAATTACAACTGTGATTTGATGGATGTAATTTATGAATTATGAAATAATAAATGAACTGTGAGATAATAAATGAACTTCATTGATTGTATTGCAGGTGTTCAAGATTCATGTTATGGTAGAGGACGATGAAGTTGGCTGGTTCATATTTCGTAGATATTCAGACTTTGTTCATCTCAATGATCAGGTATTGTTTGTTTGTAATCTTTACAGTGTATGCTTTTGCTCTTATTTTATATTTATTTACACTCGTGTGCATGTGTGTGTACACTGTATCTGTGTGATATAGTTGTTTCTTGCATATCTGTGTGATATAGTTGTTTCTTGCATATCTGTGTGATATAGTTGTTTCTTGCATATCTGTGTGATATAGTTGTTTCTTGCATATCTGTGTGATATAGTTGTTTCTTGCATGTCTAGGTGGTATAGTTGTTTCTTGAACATCTTCTTCTTCAGCGTTCCGAGCCATTGAGGTTCTTTGCTGCAGATACAATCCGTCTCCATTCGTCTCTCTGGTTGACCTTCTCTTGCCAGTCGTTGATTCCAAGTGCTTGTAGGTCTGTATGTATATTATCTCTCCACCATCTTCTTGGTCTGCCTCGTGGTCTATGGTCATTTATTTCTTGAGTGTAAGCGAGTTTTGTTTCCCTATTATCTTTCATTCTTTCTATATGCCCCAGCCATTGCAGTCTATTAGCCTTCATGATACCAGTGATTAACGGGGACTTAAACAGATCATAAATGTCTTTGTTGCTTCTTCTTTTCCACTCTCCACTTTGTGTATCACTAATGGGCCCAAAGATGCGTCTTAAGACTTTGTTCTCAAAGGTTTGTAACAAGGCTTCGTCTTCTTTAGTTGTACTCCAGGTTTCAGAGCCATACAGCACAACTGGTCTAATTTCTTGAACATACTCATGTTATTTTCATCTAAATCTTTTGCCCTCTTATTTCTTTCAACAGTAGACCTCTGTGTCTCATATTGTCACCCAGCAAAGATAATCAACTTTTGGTGTATTTTGTCACCTACCCAAGACATTCACCTTTTGATGTACAGGGGCTTCACATGAAAACCTTAAAAGTATGATTGAAATGACAATAACCATGCCATTGTCTTGTAACCTGTCAATATTGTTGTTAAGGATGTCAAGAGTGTTAAGCATGTGACATCACAGTGCAGACAAATACAGTGATGTCATAAGGAGAGTTTAAAGATGGCTGCCCCACTTTTGACATGCATCAAAGAAGAGCAGTGTTCTGTTATCTGTTTCTTCTTCTTCTTGTTCTTCTTCTTCTTCTTCTTCTTCTTCTTCTTCTTCTTCTTCTTCTTCTTCTTCTTCTTCTTCTTCTTCTTCTTCTGCGTTCATCCGGAGTCTTTTTTCAGATGTAATTAGTTTAGTTTAGTCGATGGATCAACACCACGGCACATGGGTGTAACCCATAAGTGCTCCGTTCTTCTCCTAACTCAAACCTGAGTCTGGAGAAACTCAGCTCAGTGCACAAATTCCGTAGCACCGGCGAGGATCCTGAAATACTTTGGGTAGATTTTTAACTTGAAATTTTGCCTGGGCAGCGCTGTTAGGCTACTATTTTTCGATTTCCAACTGCCAAGGGATCTTTTAGGTGCGCAACAATACACACGGGCGTCCGATCTCACTACCCAGAGACTAGGGGAAATTTTATTACTAGAAGTCCACGAGAAAAAATCTCAGGATCACTGGGGCATGAACCTGGGACCTCCAGCACTCGAGGCGGACACCATACCTTGACACCACGCAGCCCCCCTTCAGATGTAATTGCGTTGTACCTAGTTTACTTGCGCCCTTAGGCCGACACATCTGACTTCTGCGGGTGTTTGTTGACTAGGTTAACCTTCCAGGGTGCTTTGAAGGACACTCCACTCTCACTCTGACATTTTTGCGTTGTGCCAAGTTTATTTATGCCCTTATTCCAAAACATCCGACTTCTGTGGGTGTTTGTTGACTGGGTTAACCTTCCAGGGTGCTTTGAAGGACATTCCACTCTCACTCTGACATTTTTGCGTTGTGCCAAGTTTATTTGCGCCCTTATTCTGACACATCCGACTTTCTGTGGGTGTTTGTTGACCGGGTTAATCTACCCGGGGGTTTCGAGGGACATTTGACTCTCACTGTTGTGGTGTCAGTCTACATCTCAGCTGGTCAAGTTAGAACAGCCAAAGACATCACGGTCAACCCTCAAGGGAAGGCAGAGGCAGACCATGTGCATTCCCCACCATCCAAGGATGCTTCCATAATTGCAGAGCCGATACATAGCGCTCTGGTACTGGGCTCACTCAAGGAATCGTCACATCCTGCTCATGGCTGATTACTTCCTCACTTCCGTATATTGGGCGTTTTGTTTGCTACTGACCGCTCCCCACACAAACCAGGAACGGTCAGTCTGCAGACGACATCCACTTAGTGAGCTTTAGGTTCAGACTTTCCACGAAATGCAGATGCTGCCGGCTCAGCATCTCACCTCCATGCAGCAGAGGGTGAGTAATGGCCAGGTCCCTCACATCTGGGGGATATTGACTTAGAGGCGTTCAGCCATATCCCTCAGCTGAGAGTCGTAGAACAAGTGTCTGGACCAAGCATGTAGCAGGCTCAGCATCTCACCTCCATATTGCTCTTTCGCCCGCTAAAACCACGACTCCGGCTTCACACTGCAGTCACATTCTTGAAACTACTGTCTCGCTAACATGCATTGTCTGGGAAGTTCCCGATTGGGTGCAGCTCATACAGCCATCCGAGACAACGAACGACAGATGCGATCCGTTTGTTTTTTATCAGTGAAAGTGTGAAACCTATAGAAATTTGTCGCAGAATAAAGGTCCAGTACGGTGATGCATGCCTGTCAGTCCAGCAAGTGTATGAGTGGAGTAGAAAGTTTCAAAACGGCATGACTTCTGTGATAGACTGTTCACGACTGGGTCAGGCACATAGAGTAGTGACCCCATTTCTACAGGAATCTAAGCACTTTATCGGTGCTGGAGGACTTGCATTGAACACAGTGGTGACTACATCGAAAAATTATACATTTATCCTCACGTATTCAGAATATATTGCACCAAATGAAACAATTAAGGTGTTTCATTTGAAGCCACCTCTTTTATTGTCACCTCACGAAGACCGTCTAATTTTGACATATTTTAAACAGTTCTTTAAATCGACAGCTACTGATTTGAAGTTTAATGTTGTATTGTTTCCCGTTTCATCAGCTCAGAGTGCTGTATCCAAGCTTTTCGTTTTATGCTGCCCCCAAAACGCTGGCTTCGAAGCAACTTTGACTTAGACTTCCTTGAGGAGAGACAGAAGGGCTTGCAAACGTATGTGGATAACATCACAGGTCACAGGGACATCTGCAACTGGTACAATGTTATGTTTCATGCATACGTTTCTGTTTCCTTTTTGTTTATAAGCAGTGATTATGTGGAATGCAAAATAAGATTTCTGTTTGACTTTCACGTTATGCAGTGGACAGTTAATACTACGACCATGTGCAACAACAATGAACAGGTTAACAAAAAGAGTCTGGGAGAACAGGAAGCTTACTGCCGAAATAAAAGTCCTTGTCTATCAAGCCTGTGTCCTTAATACTCTTCATTATGGCAGTGAAGCCTGGTCAACTTACACCAAGAGAAACGTTTGAACAGCTTTCACATGCTGGTGTCTGCGAAGAATACTTGGTATTAAGTAGCAAGACAAAATCACAAATACTGAAGTATTGGAAAGATCAGGTTGTGTGACGTTTTGTTCCATGCTCAGTCTTCATAGACTTAGATGGATAGGACACGTTAGGAGGATGGATGATGGTAGAATACAAAAGATCATCTTTTTTGGTGAATTACAGATGAGTAAGAGATCTCTGGGTCGGCCTCTACTACGTTACAAAGATGTGTGTAAGCGGGACATGACTGATACACTCGGAGCTATGTCGCCACTGAACGTGTTGCATAGAGGGCAAATATCAGAAATGGAATAAAGACAAAGGAGAAAATGATAGGTCACACACTGAGCGTGTGAGACATAAGATGGTGTGTGATGGTGGAAATGACCATGTGTTCACAAGCATCCTTTGTGATTGAACATTTACAGTTCGAATTGGTCTAATCAGTCACATTCACTACCGCCATGGGTTGTAGTTATTGTGCCTTTTTTGAAGCACAGTATAACAAACTATCGTTTGTCAAGACGTCCAGGTGCCAATGTATGCCAGAACCTAAAATGGAAAGTGAAATATAGTAACACTGTAACCTCTATTGTTACATGTTGTAAAAAGTCCACTAATTATGAGATTGGTTATTTCACATCTTAGAAAATATCAGCCAACATCCAACCAACCATGAACTGGTTGTACTCCAAAGAATCATAAATAAACACACATGTGATATTTGGCGCTCATAGACATAGAAGAAAGAAGTAGAGACTAGAAGACTCACTAGACAACATTAAAAATTGAAAGCTATAGATATCGACTGGGAGTCGAACCTGTCACCTCGAAATGACGACGGCGCTTCGCTGCGGGAACAAGTGTACTTTCGACGCATGACCACCTAGACACTATTTATATAATATTTATACTCCACAGAAGAAGCAGAAGAAGAAATGTAATATTGTTGATACTACTCATATGGTGAAAGTGTGGGACTAATATATTTAGATTTAAGACATTCATTTGTAAGTGTAGGTTAGGTGCTGTTTTAGTTATTTGGTCAGTTTATTTTGCCAAATATATCTTGTTTTCTTCCTTCTTTTCTTTTCCACAGATTGTTTCTGTAAATATGGTTTAGCTTGTTGGAAATGTATTCAGCTGAATTTAAATGCCATGATAAATATGTATAATTTAATTTAATTCTGTAACTTTAGACTGACATATGAAGAAATTATGTACATACATTTCTAGTTAATTAAGGTATATCTTTGTTTCTTGTCACATATGGTATATCTTTGTTTCCTTGCCACATATTTTCCAGTAAGCCAGTGAGAGATTTCTTTTGTTTTGATGACCCGCCAGGTCCGTATGACAGCCTTGAGGAAAGCAGAGTGAGTATACGTCTATCATTTATTGATTTCATTATGGAGAGTTAAAGTAAACATTTGCCAAAGTAAACATTTGCCAATAATTGCTTTTAATCACAGAGAATTGCACTGAAAGTAATGTCCTTGATTATAGAAACAAATGAGATTCATTCAGTGATTTTGTTCTGATTACATTTGAGTTAAAGGAACAGTCAGTTAGTGGTTGTTTTCATTATAGAGAATTCAAATAAACATTTGCCACTGATTGCTTTTAACCACAGAGACTGAAAGGGGGGCTGAGTGGTTTCGAAGTATGGTGTCCACCTCAAGTGCTGGAGGTCCCGGGTTCAAGCCCCAATGAGAGCCAGGATTTTTTCACGTGGACTTCTATTAACAAAATTTCCCTTGGATTCTGGGTAGTGAGATCGGACACCCATGTGTATTGTTGCGCAGTTGGAAATCGAAAAAGAGTAGACTAACGGCATTGCCTAGGCAAAATTTTGAGTTAAAAATATACCCAAAAGTATTTCAGGATCCTCGTCAGTGCTACGGAGTTCGTGCACTGAGCTGAGATTCTCCAGACTCAGACTTGAGTTAGGAGTAGAACGGACCACTTATGGGTTACACCCATGTGCATTGATGCTGATCGGTCGACTAAACTAAACTAAACTAAACCACAGAGAGTTGAGTTGAGTTGGGTCAAGAACTGATCTTACAGCGCTTAGGACATTCCCATTTATGCTCTGTCCTCATCTTCAACAGCCAGCGAAGAGTCCCTATACTAATAGGACCAGTTGCAGTCTGATTATGTGTTCATCTAGCCTTTCCTTGGAATACTGATTGGCGACCAGATCGCCTTGTCATTCCCTGCCGCTCGATTCTCTTCAGGCTATGATGATTTATCTGTTCATCCACACTACACACATGATCTCAAAGGGGCCTGACCACATCTGCCTTATTGTGCACCAATTTACCACGCATCGGTGCATACCCAGCCAATCTATCCACCCGCTCGTTTCCCACCACACCAGCATGCCCTGGGGAAAAGGTCCAACATATGTTCCCTATCTTTGACCTTTGAATTGAAGCATTCTAATCTGCATGAATCAAGCCTATCTTCACATTTTTAGCATGCTCTGTGAGTCTGTTGCTATCATACTATGTGTCTGCTGTTTGCCCACCAGCCAGCAGAATGTCACTGTGACTGCCTCCACCTCCATTCTCAGACTAGATGTTGTGGTATCATATGCTAGGCTCTCCTGCACTTAACACTGTCCACTAACCTTTACTATGAACCCCTAGGCATATCTTTTTCCTCTTAGCACAGTGCCATTCATGTAGACGATTACGTCACCTGGTCCCGAATTGTTGTGAATCAATTGTTGCACTTCCTATTCAGTGGGGCTTGCTGGCCAATCCCTGCACTCCTGGTCCAATGTGATTATGACCTTGCATGACTTGTCCTCAGGTTAACCGCAGAGAATTACACTGAAAGTAATTCCTTGATTATGGAAAAAACAAGATTCAGTTACTGAGTTTATATTTATTACATTGAGTTGATAAAACAATTTGCCAGTGGTTTTTTTATTTCTTTTTTTACTTAAAACACAGACAAATTTAGTAATGGGACATTATTAAATTCAGTCAAGTCCAGTCAGTCAAGTGAAGTATAATGTCAAGTCAAGTGAAGTTTGGGAGTCGTGATAGCATAGTGGCTAGAAGCCCATCTGCTGTCCCGTGGTATTGGGTTTGATCCACATCAAGTGGTTTTAAATTTTAAAAATTCACCTAGGCTCAGGTTAACCCTCACATGAAGCTCAATAAGTAGCATTAACTGAATGCTGGTAGACAAGAGGGTGCATACAGCACTGGGGCGTTGAGTTCCATTATAGTAAATGCTGGTAGAGAAGTGAAGAACTGAGCGGTTGGTATATTCTTATCTACTATTTTCAGCCTCATGTTTTCAGCTATGCTGACAAATTCCTTTGAGAACAATGACATTGGAATAGACATCAACTACCACTTGGATGGAAAGTTGTTCAATCTCAGAAGGCTGAAAGCTAAAACCAAAACTAACAGCGACACCGTCGGAGAGCTCCTGTTTGCTGATGATTGCTCTGTATATGCCAACTCAGAGGCAGACATGCAACACAACATTTCAGCTTTTTCATGTGCCTGTGCCAACTTTGGGCTCAAAATCAACTTGGAAAAGACTGTAGTTATGTACCAGCCAACTCCAGGGAATAATCACACTGTGCCAAATATCAAAGTGAATGGTCATAGTCTAAGTGTTGTGAACAAATTCACCTATCTTGGCAGTGCGTGTCACAAGCTGCCACAATTGATGATGAAGTTAATGCAAGAATCTCCAAGGCCAGCATGGCCTTTGGCAGACTGTACAAGAATGTGTGGGACAAAAATGGAATAAGCCTGCAATCAAAGCTGAAAATCTACAAAACAGTTGTATTATCCACACTGCTATATGCTTGTGAAACCTGGACTGTTTATCAGCGACACGCTAGGAAATTAAACCACTTCCACACAGTCTGCCTTAGGAAGCTATTGAAGATTAAATGGCAAGACAAGATCCCATACACTGAAGAACTAGAAAGAGCGTCCATGCCCAGTATCCACACTCTACTAATGAAGAATCAGATTCACTGGGCTGGTCACTTGACTCGCATGCCAAATCACAGGCTCCCTAAACAAATTTTTTACAGCGAGCTGCATTGTGGTAAATGCTCCCAAGGTGGCCACAGGAAACGCTTTAAAGGCACTCTGAATATCTCACTAATAAATGACACATGGGAGACTGCTGCCAAAGACCAAAATTCGTGGCGTACATCATTATGCAAGGGTGCAGTCACTTGTGAAGCAGACAGGATTGCAAGAGCTGTGAAGAAAAAGGCTGGACAGAAAAACCACTGAAGGAGATCCTCTTTGCCCACATTGTCAAAGAACATTTTGAACCAAAATAGGCCATTTCAGCCATCTTAGAACTCATGGCTCCATACTTTCAACCTCACTGGATGAAATGAATGGTCATCATTATTCTTGATGGACAAACAACATCTCAGAAATAGAACTACATGTTCTTATCATCCAGTAAGCAGAGGTTCTTATCTGTTAAAGGTAAGAGCCTGGCCTGCTTGCCATGTGATGTAAACAGGAGCACATGGCCTTCATATATCCTCAGCCATCATGCTGGGTATTTTAGCAGTTGTAAAATAATAGAGGAGCCACTGACAGAGTGGCTAGGAATGCTGGGCTCTCCCCAAGGATTCCTGGGTTCGAATCATCAGTACAGTGTGGATTTTATTTTTTGTTTGGGGCAAAAAGAAACCCCTTGCACACTTGGAAACAGAAATAAAAACAAAATAAGTCCAGTATTGGAACCTGTTGTGTGTGTGTGTATGAAGTATAGGGTGTATTTTTAATGACTGTGCAGTGTTTGAAAATATCGCTGGTTAAAGTTTTGTATTTACCCTCTGTAAAGTTCATACAACATAATAGGTAAATATAAAACTTGGACCAGCAATATTTTCAAACACTGCACAGTCATTAAAAATACATCCTGTATTAGAACAGTCACATTTTGCAGGTGTAAATGCATGGAGGAATCGGTGGCCAGTCTTTCCCTCCCATAGTGAACATCAAGAGGAAGCGTCCCATACCAACCTATAATGTATACAAATTATGTGAATGCAGCAGATGCAGTATTATTATTATTATATTTACGAAGAGGTTTCACATGAAAACCTTGAAAGTGTGATAGAAATTACAATAACCATGTCATTGTCTTATAACCTGACAATATTGTTGTTAAGGCTGTCAAGAGTGTTAAGCACATGACATCACTGTGACGTAATAAGGACAGTTTAACCCTTTACAGGGCAGACGCTTGTTCGTTTTTTAGCCCTGAAAGGGCAAGATTTTTTCAGGTTCGGTAAAATTTTGGGTCGCGTTAATAAAAACATCACAAATAAGGTGTTAGTCTACCGATTTTAGTTAAATAAACAACACAATGAAGGGAAAAGCATGCAGAATATGTTACTCACGTGATTGTTGTCGGTAATCCATATATGAACACAAATATTTACGAAATACAGCATGTTGTTTGTGATTTTCCGTCATCTATACGGCAATTTACAAACACATTTTCAGAATCATAATCACTTTCTTTAAAGTCCGACTCAGACTGCTAATGCAAAGTAACGCTTTTCACTGATATCTAGCTCCGATTAATAGTCAACTTCGTGCCCTTTAATGTCACTTAAATTGAACCTAGCGAAATCTCGGCTATCACTTGAAGAATCGCCGAAATCCATTTTGAAAAACTAAGCGTAAAAACCCCGAAAACTATCAAAAAAAGTCCGTAAAAGTCCGTTCAAATTCATAGTAGGCGTTTACAAATGGCGGCCACGTTGTCAAGCTATCGGCGAAAGCGAAAGTAGCCGTCGGAAGTGTCGGAAAGCCGAGAGATCGCGTTTTTACAATGCATAATAGTATCGGACGCAATCGGCCGATCTGCTTGTTTAAGCGACCGCCCGCAAATGGACGTTTTGCTCTGTAAAGGGTTAAAGATGGTGTCACCGCCTCACCTTTAGATATATTATTAAAGGGCTGCAACTCCAGCCCAAGGGATAGAAGCGAGTCGCTCAGGGCCCGAGTAATCTAGAGCCTTCTCGAAAGACTGGTCATCGAGTCCATGGTTCCGTGGACACTGACGTGGCCCGCCTATTGCGGGGTCCACGAGGAACTCGGACAGAGTTACCGCCCGTGTCGGATTGGGACACGTGGAGACCGGCAGAGGACAGACTGGACTTGAGAGAGGCAACAAGGCCTGCCTGAGAGGGACTCAATAGATATTCATAGATATATATATACATAGGCTAGATAGTGTGCTAGATTGTTGTATGATAACTATGTGGTTGATGTTAACTATCTGTGATATGTAATATAGCGCGGGCTGTTAACCCACTGCGCCAACGCAATACAATAAATGTTCTATATCATAGCGAACGAAGTTATTGTTGCCTGTGTGAACCCGAGCTCAGTTACCTAGATAGGAGCAAGACGATGACAGGCTTTTTGGGGGCTCGTCCGGTCAAATGCAGACCATATTCTATTCCTCTCCATTACAGATCTAATTTAGATAAAGAAATTTTAGATTTAGAGAAGAATGGCATAATTCAAAAATCGATGTCTCAATATTCTTCACCGATTGTCCTGGTGAAAAAGAAGGACCAGACAATCCGTTTGTGCATCGACTATAGAGTATTAAATACAAGAACAACAACGGATGCAGAGCCAATGAACAGTTGTGAAGATCTTATTTTAAATATGGCTCAATCATCCTTATTTTCCAAGACCGACTTAGCGAAAGGATATTGGCAAGTTCCACTACACCCTTCTTGTAGACATATAACAGCATTCGCAACACCTCTCGGTTTGTACGAATGGCTATATCTTCCTTTTGGCCTGAAGAACGCACCGGCCACATTTGTTAGACTAACAAGATTGTTATTACACGGAATTAAAGATGTAGTAGCCTATATTGATGATATATGCGTCCATTCTTCTGATATGACTTCTCACTTACTTACCCTGAAACAAGTCTTCAACCAAATCTCTCTTTTTGGACTTACTATCAAACCTTCCAAGGTTGAAGTAGGCTATACACAGATAGACTTCCTTGGTCATAGAATTTCTGAAGGCAAATTGTTGACAGATGATAAAATTGTTTCCAAGATCCTTAATCTAGAAGTGCCTACCACAAAGAAACAGATTAGAAGTCTACTAGGTCTTATTAACTATTATTCTAAATTCATTCCACATTGGGCAGAACTCACCTCAGTCTTTTCTGATATGTTAACTAAAGATCATCCATCAAAAATTTGTAAAAGTACCAGCTTAGATGATGCAATGTGTATATTGAAACATATTTTTTCTAATCCACCAGTCTTACGATTACCCAACATAAATTTACCCTTTATTTTGACCACAGATGCGAGCGCTATCGCAATAGGAGGATGTTTAATGCAGGAAGTGGATGGAGTTAGACACCCGATTCTCTACGTGAGCCGCAAACTAAAGAAGGCTGAGACCCGTTATGCCACAGTGGAATTGGAGGCTTTAAGCCTATTGTTCTGTATATTGAGATTATCTAAGTTCCTCTTGGGTAGTCATTTTGTGGTCCTCACAGACAGTTCGCCATTATTAGTCCTTAACCATGGGTCGCCCAAAAACCACCGGTTACAAAGATGGTGTCTTCTTCTTCAAGATTTCGACTTCGAAATCCGCCATATCAGAGGCACCGATAACATTATGGCTGACCTATTATCACGGCAAACGAATGCGCCAGTAGAATGACTCTTAGCACATCGACCATTCGCCATACTAGAAACTGTGATACTTTTAGTCGGTTGCATATAACAGTGTAACTCTACACCTGCTAGAGTACTCTCAGTGATTAGGTTAATTACGACACCCATGAACATGATACGTTAAGAGCTATACTTTAAGAACTATACTATCAAGTGCCTAAGCTCTAGAACGATCCCAACAAGAAACGGTAACTGTGTTTCAGCCAATAATATCAACCAGTGAACTGACTCTGAATACTGTAATATTTCATACGGGACATTGAGAACAATCCATACTTGCTGTTGCTACGAAACTTTGCAAACAGCCGAAACAGAACGACATCGACTACAACACTCAAGAGACAGCCATACTAACTTTAACATTCATGGCATAACACGCTAACAACAGGACGACAACGCGCACATCATCGTTGGATTTAGTTATTTAATTAATTAATTACTTTAGTATTAAATATGTATTATATTTGCATTAATGATGTATATAAAATGTGTTAACCTGTAATTTGTACATATTCTACTTTAATATTACAGGCGGTGCCATTCATAGGCTAAAGAACCGTCCTATACAATTGTCTCTGGTTAAATTATAACCTATTTTTGATTCATCGTACAAAAAGTATGTATTTTCTTAAAGGGCAAATATCGCCTAGTCCATTTTTTCTAAGGGCAATAACACTTACCTCAACTTTAATTATATATTTTAACCAAATACTATTTTGAATGAAAGGTGAGTGAATGACTGCGTGAATGGATTAAATGAGAGAACGATACACTTGGCGGACAAATTGTACGCAAAACGTATTTATTTTAATTTGTCTGCGTCTTTCATGTAAAATTGCATGACTTGTCTAATTTATTAATACATGTGTAGTACTTAGTTTAATAGTAGTTAGAATAATATACTTAGTTTAGCAGTTAGGATACATCTAAGCACCACTACTTGGAAAGCCTAATCATGTATTGCACACAGTGGAGTAATTCATGATTGAGGCTATCCCAACTCGTGACGCTTGGAAATACACCACACATTGAGCACACACGTTACACAAACCTTAAAACTCAACACTATCAATTTAAAATACAGTCACTTTATTAGAAACAGCAACTTATTAGTCAACACACTAACAAGCCAACAGGGACACATGTAGTCTGAGGAGGATAAAATAACAAGGTAACTACATATTTAGCATTATACAACATACGAGAGTAAAAGTGTATTGAAATGCACACACAGATCAAGATTTGAAGGTGTACTTATTTAGCCAGGACTTCGGTCTTGTTAACCCTCTTTAATACAGAGGTTAATTGTCTTGGTACCAGTGGGGTACTATGAGAAGGGCGGGTTGTAAATACAACTACTAAAACGTCACGTAACTTCGGTCAGATAAGCATTGGTAAGGACACGAGAGACAGAGTGATCTCTTCACCAAATCAGAGAAGTGTTGTATGGGAGAATACATGAGTTTTTAGTGCCAGTATGTAGGTTACCAAGTTACTGTCCACCAAACTACCAACTTTATGTGATTCGGTGACAGAATTAGAACAGATCTAATTACCCAAGAACAAATCATATCAGGGGGGAGGGGGGAATCCTGTCACCGCCTCATCTTTAGATATATTATTAAAGGGCTGCAACTCCAGCCCAAGGGATAGAAGCGAGTCGCTCAGGGCCCGAGTAATCTAGAGCCTTCTCGAAAGACTGGTCATCGAGTCCATGGTTCCGTGGACACTGACGTGGCCCGCCTATTGCGGGGTCCACGAGGAACTCGGACAGAGTTACCGCCCGTGTCGGATTGGGACACGTGGAGACCGGCAGAGGACAGACGGACTTGAGAGAGGCAACAAGGCCTGCCTGAGAGGGACTCAATAGATATTCATAGATATATATATACATAGGCTAGATAGTGTGCTAGATTGTTGTATGATAACTATGTGGTTGATGTTAACTATCTGTGATATGTAATATAGCGCGGGCTGTTAACCCACTGCGCCAACGCAATACAATAAATGTTCTATATCATAGCGAACGAAGTTATTGTTGCCTGTGTGAACCCGAGCTCAGTTACCTAGATAGGAGCAAGACGATGACAGATGGCCACCCCACTTTTGGCATGCACCAAAGAGGTGCAGCGTTCTATTATCCATATTTTTATCAGTGAAGGGGTGAAACCTATAGAAATTCATTGGTGAATAAAATTCCAGTATGGTGATGCATACCTGTCAGTCCAGCAAGTGTATGAGTGAAGTAGGAAGTTTCGACCTGCAATCAAATCCAAGCAACATGGCCTTCTGATTACAGGTGTCCTTTTGTAACGTAACAATGTTCGACCCCATACTGCCTGTGCAATGGTTGAAACTATCGAAGACCTCCACTTTCAGTGTGTATCACATCTCCTGTATTGGCCAGACCTAGCCCCAAGTTATTTCCACCTATTGAACAACTCACCATACAAAAAACATTGAAGATTTTCATTGGAAGCTCACTCATATTATTATTATTATTATTATTATTATTATTATTATTATTATTATTATTATTATTATTAAGTGAACATCTTTATTAAGGCCCAGTGTGAATGCATGGAAGAAACGATCTACTTACTTCGCAAAGAACTTTCTGAGAAAGATTCAGAGATAGATCTTCTGAAGGAAGAGCTTAATTTATACAAAAATCAAGTCCAACTGCTGACAAGTCGCCTCAGGTAAGTTAAGATGCTCATTAGACATTTTGTCAGGTCAGTGCCATTTGTGGCTTCTTCTTCTTTCACCCCTTTATCCCCTACTGGGGCATACGACCACTTCAACCAACTCATTCCAAGTCCTTCTATTCCTAGCTATCCCATGCTGCTCCATCCATGTTCTCCCCATATAATTTATTTCTGTTTCTACTTCTCGTCTCCGCGTGTTTTAGGGCTTCCTCTATTTCTTTTTTCCTGGGGATTCCAGATAAAGACCTTTCCAGTTAGGCTATTCTCAGGTTTTCTAATTGTATGTTCCTATCCAGCACCAGCATCTTTTCTTCACCTCTTGGCTCAGTGGTTTTTGTCTAGTTCTCTCCATGAGCTCCACATTGTTGCTTCTGTCATACTATTTTATTCCAATAGTGAATTTTTGTAGTTTATTTGTAATCGTTTATGTTATTCTCCGTGTTTCTGATCCATAATTTCCACCCCCCCCCCCCCCCCCCCCCCCCACATTCCTTTACAGGACATTGCTGTCAACACCAGCATTTTTCAGCTGCTGATGATGTCTTGGCAAGTTTTACGTTCAGTAGTTTGCCATTTCTTTCTGAACGACCGGCTCACATACCTCCGTAAGCAACCAGCACGATGCAATCCGCTGCCGAATCTCGCACAAGTGTTTCATATGTGAGTATGCGGGATTACGAACAACGTCTTTAACTCCTTCACCAGGGAGACCGGCGATCCATACCTTAGTACTGATTTAACGTTACAATTGAATATCCTAATTTTTGTGTTAAGTTTAATTTCTTTTGATTTTCACACATTCTCTAGTGTTATAAAAGCTCATCTAGCCCTCTGTATTCTTATTCTGATATCTTTATCTGTTCCACCCTTTTTTCTATACATTTCTACCTTAAAAAGGTGTATAATTCTATCTCTTTAAGCATGTTTTTCCCAAGGGAAATAAGTATTGTGGCAACTCTTTGCAATTTTTAACTGCTGAGTAATGTGTTTACACGCGCAGATGCACACTGGACCTGCGATGGTGTTTGTCCTGACCTTAGAGGCTAGACATCCAGTTCACTAACCCAGGACTAGGGTGGGATATGACATCTTTAAAGGTTCAAGTAGTTCTCTAGCAGATAATGCCTTTGGGGTGGGAAATGTTAGGCTGTCATATTTTCCAGGCCATGATGTATGAGATGAGAGTGGTAATTTCCCTTCTTCACTGCTGTTCTTTCCTAGATGACCCCCAGAGTCTTGTAAAAATGTTCTGGCACCCATTTCCTTGAGGCTGGGTTGACCCCAAAACCACACTGATCCACTGATGATAAAATACACAATCTTGTCTCTGCTGGGAATTCAACCCAGACTTTTATCTTGGCAAGCAAGTGCACTAACCACCATGCAAACATGGCTGGTATCACATCCTTAGATTTCTTATTCTTTGAAAATCAACCATGGTTGGATTAAGACTACACTTCTTGAGGCAGACACCATATCTTTTTTTTATCTTTAACGTTCGCTCGCTTTGATCTTAAGCGTAGTCCACACAAGTGCGCTAGTTTTGCATGTGGATTAGCTTTCCCTGTTACCAGTGTCCCCCGTCATCAGGCTTCAGGGGTACTTTTAATTTACGTCCCCAAGTTAAGGACAAGATGTCAACATCTTAGTCTAATTGACCGGTGTAGGGGTTACACCCGCTACCTTGGCATCAGTACACTGAAAGTTTAAAAGCAAACACTCTTATCCATTTAGCCATTTTGATCCTTCATATCTCTATGCCACCGCTTGCTCCAGCCATATCACTGTGTCATCATTATCATTATGTAGCAGAACATTGCTCTCATCATAGCCACTGGTAAAATTCTCCCACTTTCTCCAATTCTCCTTCTGCATATAATTGTTATGTCCAGGAATCTTTACTAAATACTATATCCACCAACATACTGGTCAACCCTGCCTCTCCAGGAATCTTTACTAAATACTATATCCACCAACATACTGGTCAACCCTGCCTCTCCAGGAATCTTTACTAAATACTATATCCACCAACATACTGGTCAACCCTGCCTCTCCAGGAATCTTTACTAAATACTATATCCACCAACATACTGGTCAACCCTGCCTCTCCAGGAATCTTTACCAAATACTATATCCACCAACATACTGGTCAACCCTGCCTCTCCAGGAATCTTTACTAAATACTATATCCACCAACATACTGGTCAATCCTGCCTCTCCAGGAATCTTTACTAAATACTATATCGACCAACATACTGGTCAACCCTGCCTCTCCAGGAATCTTTACTAAATACTATATCCACCAACATACTGGTCAACCCTGCCTCTCCAGGAATCTTTACTAAATACTATATCCACCAACATACTGGTCAACCCTGCCTCTCCAGGAATCTTTACTAAATACTATATCCACCAACATACTGGTCAACCCTGCCTCTCCAGGAATCTTTACTAAATACTATATCCACCAACATACTGGTCAACCCTGCCTCTCCAGGAATCTTTACTAAATACTATATCCACCAATATACTGGTCAACCCTGCCTCTCCAGGAATCTTTACTAAATACTATATCCACCAACATACTGGTCAACCCTGCCTCTTCTACTGAAATACTATATCCACCAACATACTGGTCAACCCTGCCTCTCCAGGAATCTTACTAAATACTATATCCACCAACATACTGGTCAACCCTGCCTCTCCAGGAATCTTTACTAAATACTATATCCACCAACATACTGGTCAACTCTGTACTAAATACTATATCCACCAACATACTGGTCAACCCTGCCTCTCCAGGAATCTTTACTAAATACTATATCCACCAACATACTGGTCAACCCTGCCTCTCCAGGAATCTTTACTAAATACTATATCCACCAACATACTGGTCAATCCTGCCTCTCCAGGAATCTTTACTAAATACTATATCCACCAACATACTGGTCAATCCTGCCTCTCCAGGAATCTTTACTAAATACTATATCGACCAACATACTGGTCAACCCTGCCTCTCCAGGAATCTTTACTAAATACTATATCCACCAACATACTGGTCAACCCTGCCTCTCCAGGAATCTTTACTAAATACTATATCCACCAACATACTGGTCAACCCTGCCTCTCCAGGAATCTTTACTAACTACTATATCCACCAACATACTGGTCAACCCTGCCTCTCCAGGAATCTTTACTAAATACTATATCCACCAACATACTGGTCAACCCTGCCTCTCCAGGAATCTTTACTAAATACTATATCCACCAACATACTGGTCAACCCTGCCTCTTCAGGAATCTTTACTAAATACTATATCCACCAACATACTGGTCAACCCTGCCTCTTCAGGAATCTTTACTAAATACTATATCCACCAACATACTGGTCAACCCTGCCTCTCCAGGAATCTTTACTAAATACTATATCCACCAACATACTGGTCAACCCTGCCTCTCCAGGAATCTTTACTAAATACTATATCCACCAACATACTGGTCAACTCTGCCTCTCCAGGAATCTTTACTAAATACTATATCCACCAACATACTGGTCAACCCTGCCTCTTCAGGAATCTTTACTAAATACTATATCCACCAACATACTGGTCAACCCTGTACTAAATACTATATCCACCAACATACTGGTCAACCCTGCCTCTCCAGGAATCTTTACTAAATACTATATCCACCAACATACTGGTCAACCCTGCCTCTCCAGGAATCTTTACTAAATACTATATCCACCAACATACTGGTCAACCCTGCCTCTTCAGGAATCTTTACTAAATACTATATCCACCAACATACTGGTCAACCCTGCCTCTTCTTCTGAAATACTATATCCACCAACATACTGGTCAACCCTGCCTCTTCTTCTGAAATACTATATCCACCAACATACTGGTCAACCCTGCCTCTTCTTCTGGAAACCATGTCTTCCATTATTGCTCTGTCTATACCACTGTGATGTTCTCCTCTTCCTCCTCCTTCTTTTTCTTCTGCTTTTCACCCTTCAGTGGATCATAGGTGCACAACCAATAAGGCTATTTGTAGATTTGTTCATGATTCGTTGGATTTTGCTAAAGTTTTTGATAGGATGAGGTAGCCGGTCAACCTGCCTTAGTCCCCTCATTAAGATCTGCATGGTAGGTTCTGTGTTACTATTCTATGCGCCCTGGAAAAACATGGGCGACTGTAACGTTTAACATAGTCACAGTATTTCAGTTTCTGAGACAACAGGTTCTTTTTATGAGTCAGTTTTCTTCAGTGTTCAGATCTTGTGTTTTTCTTCTTGTTGATGAGTGGTATTTAATGTGTATTTTTTCTGTTAAAAAAAGATCAAAAGCCTCAATTTTATTCCTAAGTGACAGTGAAAATGGTCCATGATTGATATCTCTGTATTGCCACAAGAAAAATGCTTGTTGTCATAATTTGCTCTTATATTCGTTGCTGTCTAAATTATAGTGTTGAAGTGCTAGATAGAACCTGTACTTTTGTATGGGTGTGAAACATGGACAATGAGTAGACAAGCTAATGGCAGTGGAAATGTGGTTTCTGAGGAAAATGAAAAGAATACCATGGACACACAGAAAAAGCAATGAGCAAGTCCTACAAGAAGCAGAGATGAAAACCGTAAACTGACTTGAGAAATTAGACGTAGACAGTCAAGATTTTTGGACACGTTAGGAGAAGAAATAAACTAGAGAACTTGGTGACACTGGCAAGATTGAGGGGAAAAAACAACAAGGGGAAGGCAGAGAAGTAAATATCTGGATGGCTTGGTCATGTGGCATGGCTGAGATAAGAACACGGAGCTGATCCATGACTCTGGTGATCATGTGAGATGGAGAAACATGACCGCCAATGTTTATCAACAGGGCACATGATGATGATGTAGCTTCAAGCTGGTGAAAGTGGAATTACATTTGTTAAAATGAGTTTGAAACTGTATCATGCTGATGCCAAGTTAAGGGGTTCAACCCCTACACCAGACAGTTGGACTAAAATGTTGACCTATCATCCTTGACTTGGGGATGTAAATTGCAAGTACCTCTGAAGCCGGAGTGGGTTCACCTGTTGGCACGGGAGACTGTTAATAGGGAAAGCTAATCCACATGCAAAATTCAGCCCAGCTACTACTAGAAGTAGAGTGTATGGACTACGCTTGAGTTAACACATGAGCGAGTGCAACAAAATAAACTATCATTTTCTTTACGTGCAACGCTGAGCAGTGTAAATAATCATGTTCCCACAACCAATTTTGTCTGTATTTTTGATAACTTTGAGAACTGACAATCTTCAGTGTCTATCTGTCAACCTGTCCATTCATCTCTCTCTTGTCTCTAAAAGAAAAAGCAGCAGCTGCAGCAGGATATAACAATATGGATTGCTAACAATTAGGTATATTTAGCTCCTGCGAAAAGAAGAGACATACTAAACACAGACACAATGCACATACCTTACAGAGAACTCCATCATACGCAGGTGGAAACAAAGTGACGTATCCAAAATCAGAAATAATCAATAAATATATAAAATGAAATAATAAAATACTATAGGACACAAAGGATTATCTTATCTCCAAAACACTTCATGATTTGTTCCTTGTTTAGTTATACATGTTTTTATTGTTTTGACATCTCTTTTCAGTGACCTTAACAAAGTGAGCACAGTGGACAAACCAACATCAGAAAAACGTCGCTCCCTTACAGGGGATGGCCGTTTCAGTATTGCTTCCATGTTTGGCTCTGGTGACTTACAGCTCATGAATAAACTGGAGACAATTACAGATTTAAAGTAAGATTGTTGTCCTCATAAAGTTTCTAGTTATTAAACTTTAATTGTAAACTTACTTTAGGGAAGGTAATCTGGGGGTTTTCTCTTTTCTTCTACATCAACATTTGTGATTTGTTACTTCTACCTTTGATAGCAATTTCTGGCTTTCAGCACAATTGACAGTCCTGCTCTGCTGAGGTACAGAGTTGTCCACTTAATCCACTGGATACAGAGTCCTCTGAATTGTGTTTGTCACACTCGTGTGCATTGCCCATCCTCTGCCACTAAGTGGCGCAGTTGGAAGTATCCCTTTATGCAGCTAAGACAAAGATGACATTTCTTATACTTTCCAGTGAATGAATTGCCAAAACACGAGAAGCAGGTGGTAAGCTTTGCTAGAATACGACCACAAGTAAGAAAATGGATGTTGCAGCCAAAGTCTTCAATAACATACAAACAACAAACACACACTGACACAACTACATGGAAAAGACTACATAAAAATATATATGTAACAGCTGCTCATCTGTTCCCTTGTTGTCGACTTGACTTACACTTTCAACTACTGTAAAAAACTAACAGTTCATCATCAGCAGCATTATCAATTATTTCAGCCTTTGGGTTGCTTGTGAAGCTTCTTGATTTTTCCATTTCATAATCACATGTCTTATGCCATACTCTTGAAATGATGTATGTCTGCATTGACTATGTCTTGTGCCATACTCTTGAAATGATGTATGTCTGCATTGACTATGTCTTGTGCCATACTCTTGAAATGATGTATGTCTGCATTGACTATGTCTTGTGCCATACTCTTGAAATGATGTATGTCTGCATTGACTATGTCTTGTGCCATACTCTTGAAATGATGTATGTCTGCATTGACTATGTCTTGTGCCATACTCTTGAAATGATGTATGTCTGCATTGACTATGTCTTATGCCATACTCTTGAAATGATGTATGTCTGCATTGACTATGTCTTGTGCCATACTCTTGAAATGATGTATGTCTGCATTGACTATGTCTTGTGCCATACTCTTGAAATGATGTATGTCTCTGCATTGACTATGTCTTGTGGCCATACTCTTGAAATGATGTATGTCTGCATGACTATGTCTTGTGCCATACTCTTGAATAATGTGTATGTCTGCATTGACTGTCTTAGTGCCATACTCTTGAAATGATGTATGTCTGCATTGACTATGTCTTATGCCATACTCTTGAAATGATTGTATGTCTGCATTGACTATGTCTTGTGCCATACTCTTGAAATGATGTATGTCTGCATTGACTATGTCTTGTGCCATACTCTTGAAATGATGTATGTCTGCATTGACTATGTTCTTGTGCCATACTCTTGAAATGATGTATGTCTGCATTGACTATGTCTTGTGCCATACTCCTTGAAATGATGTATGTCTGCATTGACTATGTCTTGTGCCATACTCTTGAAATGATGTATGTCTGCATTGACTATGTCTTGTGCCATACTCTTGAAATGATGTATGTCTGCATTGACTATGTCTTGTGCCATACTCTTGAAATGATGTATGTCTGCATTGACTATGTCTTGTGCCATACTCTTGAAATGATGTATGTCTGCATTGACTATGTCTTGTGCCATACTCTTGAAATGATGTATGTCTGCATTGACTATGTCTTGTGCCATACTCTTGAAATGATGTATGTCTGCATTGACTATGTCTTAGTGCCATACTCTTGAAATGATGTATGTCTGCATTGACTATGTCTTGTGCCATACTCTTGAAATGATGTATGTCTGCATTGACTATGTCTTGTGCCATACTCTTGAAATGATGTATGTCTGCATTGACTATGTCTTGTGCCATACTCTTGAAATGATGTATGTCTGCATTGACTATGTCTTGTGCCATACTCTTGAAATGATGTATGTCTGCATTGACTATGTCTTGTGCCATACTCTTGAAATGATGTATGTCTGCATTGACTATGTCTTGTGCCATACTCTTGAAATGATGTATGTCTGCATTGACTATGTCTTGTGCCATACTCTTGAAATGATGTATGTCTGCATTGACTATGTCTTGTGCCATACTCTTGAAATGATGTATGTCTGCATTGACTATGTCTTGTGCCATACTCTTGAAATGATGTATGTCTGCATTGACTATGTCTTGTGCCATACTCTTGAAATGATGTATGTCTGCATTGACTATGTCTTGTGCCATACTCTTGAAATGATGTATGTCTGCATTGACTATGTCTTGTGCCATACTCTTGAAATGATGTATGTCTGCATTGACTATGTCTTGTGCCATACTCTTGAAATGATGTATGTCTGCATTGACTATGTCTTGTGCCATACTCTTGAAATGATGTATGTCTGCATTGACTATGTCTTGTGCCATACTCTTGAAATGATGTATGTCTGCATTGACTATGTCTTGTGCCATACTCTTGAAATGATGTATGTCTGCATTGACTATGTCTTGTGCCATACTCTTGAAATGATGTATGTCTGCATTGACTATGTCTTGTGCCATACTCTTGAAATGATGTATGTCTGCATTGACTATGTCTTGTGCCATACTCTTGAAATGATGTATGTCTGCATTGACTATGTCTTGTGCCATACTCTTGAAATGATGTATGTCTGCATTGACTATGTCTTGTGCCATACTCTTGAAATGATTGTATGTCTGCATTGACTATGTCTTGTGCCATACTCTTGAAATGATGTATGTCTGCATTGACTATGTCTTGTGCCATACTCTTGAAATGATGTATGTCTGCCATTGACTATGTCTTGTGCCATACTCTTGAAATGATGTATGTCTGCATTGACTATGTCTTGTGCCATACTCTTGAAATGATGTATGTCTCTTGACTATGTCTATTGCCATACCTTGAAATGATGTATGTCTGCATTGACTATGTCTTGTGCCATACTCTTGAAATGATGTATGTCTGCAGTTGACTATGTCTTGTGCCATACTCTTGAAATGATGTATGTCTGCATTGACTATGTTCTTATGCCATACTCTTGAAATGATGTATGTCTGCATTGACTATGTCTTGTGCCATACTCTTGAAATGATGTATGTCTGCATTGACTATGTCTTGTGCCATACTCTTGAAATGATGTATGTCTGCATTGACTATGTCTTGTGCCATACTCTTGAAATGATGTATGTCTGCATTGACTATGTCTTGTGCCATACTCTTGAAATGATGTATGTCTGCATTGACTATGTCTTGTGCCATACTCTTGAAATGATGTATGTCTGCATTGACTATGTCTTGTGCCATACTCTTGAAATGATGTATGTCTGCATTGACTATGTCTTGTGCCATACTCTTGAAATGATGTATGTCTGCATTGACTATGTCTTGTGCCATACTCTTGAAATGATGTATGTCTGCATTGACTATGTCTTGTGCCATACTCTTGAAATGATGTATGTCTGCATTGACTATGTCTTATGCCATACTCTTGAAATGATGTATGTCTGCATTGACTATGTCTTGAAATGATGTATGTCTGCATTGACTATGTCTTGAAATGATGTATGTCTGCATTGACTATGTCTTGAAATGATGTATGTCTGCATTGACTATGTCTTGAAATGATGTATGTCTGCATTGACTATGTCTTGAAATGATGTATGTCTGCATTGACTATGTCTTGTGCCATACTCTTGAAATGATGTATGTCTGCATTGACTATGTCTTATGCCATACTCTTGAAATGATGTATGTCTGCATTGACTATGTCTTGAAATGATGTATGTCTGCATTGACTATGTCTTGAAATGATGTATGTCTGCATTGACTATGTCTTGAAATGATGTATGTCTGCATTGACAGACCTATGCATGCTTGTTTTATAAATGGTATCCTTGGTCAACACTTTCCTCTTGTCCCCTGTATTTTTCCCTTTAGTGCTATTTTTGGCATTTCTTCACATTTTGGGTGTGACCACGCTATAACGGAAGCTGCAGTGGTGCAATAGCTCGGATGCTTGCATGAAAGCCCAGGGTTATAGGGTTTAGTTCACATCAAGGCAGATTTGTAAAAATGACCCGGGCTTCCAGTTTGACCCAGACTAAAATTAGTACCAAGACAAGTTTAGGGAAATAAAGGTGGCCTGTATGATATTTACCACATCATCCCTTGAATTCCATTGGTTTTATAAGCGCCATTAGTATACATATATTTTGGTACTTCATTTTTAATTTACCGCAAATAAACCACATTGTTATTGTTAGCACTAATCTATATCTACCAACAAGCAGCAGTTAGAATGGATCACGAGACATCAGACTTGGTTGACATCAAGCAAGGCGTCCGTCAGAGCTGTGTGCTGTCCCCCTATTTCTTTAACTTGTACGCCGAAGGCATTTCAGAGATGATATAAACAGGGAGCAATATGATGCCCTAAATAAGGGAGCAATATGATGCCCTAAATATCGGTGGTCATGAAATACCAGAGATTCAATATGCAGATGATACAGTATTACTATCCACATCAAAGAATGGTATAGAAAACCTAATAGCCTCAACCCAAAGGAATAGAGAAAATCACAACTTATATCTTAACATAGCAAACACACAGATAATGCATATAGATACAACTACTATGGAAAAAGAAATATATGTTCATCATCATCTAGTGCCCTGCCAGCATGGCTGTAGGGGTTCATGGCTCTCCACAGATCTCGGTCTTTGGTGTTCTGAATCAACTCTGCTGCTGATATTCCTCCATGCCACCGTCTCATTCCATCCAGCATCATTTCTCTTGGTCTGCCTCTCTTTCTCGTCCCCTCGATCTTTCCAGTTGTCACGATGTTCTCCAATGCCTCTCTTCTCATCACATGACCGAAGAAAGATGTTTGTCTCTTTCTTATTGTTGTATATAATGTTCTAGTTTCATTAGCCTGTTTCAGGCAGTCATTGTTAGTTACTCTGGCAGTCCAAGGAATGTGCAACATTCGTCTCAGGAATCACATCTCTGTTGCCTCTAATTTCTTCCTAATTTGTTCATTTACATTCCAAGATTCACTGCCATACAGCATAACTGGTTCTACATAGCATTTCAGCACTCTATTTCTTACATTCAGTGATAGTGACTTATTGCATAAGATACTCTTCATTTTCTGAAATGTGGCTTTTGCTTGCCCTATTCTGCTCTTATTCTCTGTTGTACATCTTCCATCTGATGTTATAAATGCCCCTAAATAAATAAATAAAATGTTTGCATATCCTTTACAGGACATCGCTGTCAACATCAGCATCTTTCAGCTGATTGTTGATTTTTTGGCAAGGTTACGCTCAGTAGTTTGCCATTGCTTTCTGAGCGGCCAGCTCACATACCCCGTAAGTTACCGACGCGATTCGAACCACTGCTGATTTTCACCGTCGTCACGTTACTTACGAGAGTATACGAGATTACGGAGAAAAGTTGCTAACCTCTAGGCCAGGAAGCCGGCATAAATGTCCCTAGGTATCTAAAATTATCCACATGGTTAAGAATTTTTCCTTCTACTTCTATGTCACATTTTGGTGTCACCATTTTCTTTGATATCACCATTGTTAATATTTTCTTGATATTCAAGGAGAGTCCTTCGTTGCACTCTATGTTACTACAATGTCCCACAATTCTTGTAGGTCTGTTGAATTATCCGCCACCAATACTGTGTCATCTGCATAGCGTATATTATTTAAATTATAACCTCCAACTAGTATTCCTGGCATCTCTTTGATCTCTCTCATTATTACTTCGCTATATAGGGAGAAGAGATCTGGTGACAAGACACACCCCTGTCATACTCCTAGCTTTATGTTTTCGTAACTACCTTCTTTATTTCCCCATTTTAATTACTGCTACTTTGTTCCAGTAAATATTCTTTATTATTCTTAAATCTTTCCCATCAATGTTGATATCTTCCAACATTTTAATCAGTTCATCATGTTTTACTTTATCAAATGCCTTAGTATAATCTATGAAGCAGGGGTTTCTGATCATGATTTTCAAATTGATCATTTACTATTGGGAGAACCACAGATAGATAGGCCTTGAAAAACCAAATCTAACGGTACCTCAATGAGTTGTGTATCTCGATTCTAAGCCGAGTTATGTAAATTTGAGTGTCGTGACATTTGGACTAAAATTTTCACAAAAGAGTGCTCACTAAAGGAATTTTTTGCGTCCTGGTCAAATTGAAAGCCCATATTATCAAAATTTTGGTTTTTTGAGACTATCTGTTTTATTTTTAAACGAACATCTTAGCAACCATACATCACTGCGATCGGGGTTGCAAGGCCTAACTGGTCATGTTATTAATTTTTTGATATGATGTCTGGTGACCTAATTAGGAAGTAAAAATGGCCGCTAATTATTTACTAATTAATTACTAAATCAGAATTTAACCTGCATTTTATTAATTTAATCTTTAAAAATTACAATTTATGCATGTTGTTATGCGGAATGATGTTACGCATCTAATTGTCACTTTGGTGTTTTAATAATGTTTGTTGTGGCCTAATTAGCAATTTAAAATGCCCGCTAATTAATTACTAATTCATGAATAGGCCTCCGTTTTCTTAATTTTACCTTTAAAAATTGTTGAGATGTATATGGTTTTATGCGGAATGATGTTACGCATCTAATTGTCACTTTGGTGTTTTAATAATGTTTGTTGTGGCCTAATTAGCAATTTAAAATGCCCGCTAATTAATTACTAATTCATGAATAGGCCTCCGTTTTCTTAATTTTACCTTTAAAAATTTTGAGATGTATATGGTTTTATGCGGAATGATGTTACGCATCTAATGGTCACTTTGGTGTTTTAATAATGTTTGTTGTGGCCTAATTAGCAATTTAAAATGCCCGCTAATTAATTACTAATTCATGAATAGGCCTCCGTTTTCTTAATTTTACCTTAAAAAATGTTGAGATGTATATGGTTTTATGCGGAATGATGTTACGCATCTAATGGTCACTTTGGCATTTTAATAATGTTTGTTATGGCCTAATTAGCAATTTAAAATGCCCGTTAATTAATTACTAATTCATGAATAGGCCTCCGTTTTCTTAATTTTACCTTTAAAAATGTTGAGATGTATATGGTTTTATGCGGAATGATGTTACGCATCTAATGGTCACTTTGGGGTGTTAATAATGTTTGTTGTGGCCTAATTAGCAATTTAAAATGCCCGCTAATTAATTACTAATTCATGAATAGGCCTCCGTTTTCTTAATTTTACCTTAAAAAATTTTGAGATGTATATGGTTTTATGCGGAATGATGTTACACAACTAATGGTCACTTTGGGGTTTTAATAATGTTTGTTGTGGCCTAATTAGCAATTTAAAATGCCCGCTGATTAATTACTAATTCATGAATAGGCCTCCGTTTTCTTAATTTTACCCTTTAAAAGTTTGAGATGTATATGGTTTTATGCGGAATGATGTTACGCATCTAATGGTCACTTTGGGGTGTTAATAATGTTTGTTGTGGCCTAATTAGCAATTTAAAATGCCCACTAATTAATTACTAATTCATGAATAGGCCTCCGTTTTCTTAATTTTACCTTAAAAAATTTTGAGATGTATATTTTATTTTCCAAGAAATGTGTATAATCAGAAAGACAAGAATAAAAGCTAAACTGGTTGGAGATTTAAAAAACATAAATAATAATAATATAACTGATCTCAGTCTAAACCATTATTTATATAATAATATAACTGATCTCAGTCTAAACCATTATTTATATAATAATATAACTGATCTCAGTCTAAACCATTATTTAACATTTACAACTAAATTAAAATAAAATATGCTGCCAGAGCGGAGTATACAAAGTCGGTCACGGATGGGTTTGAAAAATGAATTTATATCTTCTCTCCATCCTCTGTACACTTCCTTCATTGTCACTCCCTGAACCCCTCGAGATACGATACGGTCTTTACTACCACCACTGACTCAGCCGTGGGTCCCGGGCGCATTTACCCACTACCACAATTGAGAACTGACAAGCGTTTGTATGCCCGGGGCAGGAGTCGAACCTGCGCAACTGAGTGATGGCGGTGACAGTAGCAGCCGTAAACGTACCTCAACGCGGCCACGCTAAGAGTAATGAGAGTGCTGACAACAAAAACAGCGTACAGAGGACGTACAGAGTACAGAACTTATGGTCTCTTTGCTGTGTCAGTATGATGTGTGGTGACCTAATTAGCAATTATAACTGTCCGCTAATTAATTACTAATTCATAAATTGCTAGATGTATATTTGATTTTCTCCAAGCAAGAAGAATGTCATGGAAGATAAAAGATTAAATCGTTGTTGGACTGTCTACGTTTAATTAATGGTTGGCAATAAAAAGTACAGGCATGATCTGTGTTTACGATTTTGTGTCTTTTGTATCTTATTTATATGACATTGTTGTGATGACAGCTGATCTGGCATCTATGACTACGTATCTGCCTATATGACTGTGTGTGATTGTATACAGGTCTGTATCACTATAGTAAAATGTACTTACAGTTTCCTGTTGTATTTCTTTAAGTGTAAGTACATCTGGTACAGAACGATGATCTGCTAAGAATATCCAAGCAATGTAGCGTAGTCTTTCTTTATGGGATACTCAGGTTCAAACACTGACAGATTCCTTTTTGCCATGATAAATCTAATGAGAAAAAGTAAATAAAAGCAAACAATTAATTAAACACAACATTGGTTGCATTAGAAAATTTAAAAATGAAAATGAAATGCATCTTATGATCTTTAGCACATTTTTAAAATGTAAAGGTAAAAAGTCCTCCAAGAAATATGTATAATCAGAAAGACAAGAATAAAAGCTAAACTGGTTGGAGATTTCAAAAACATTATATAACTTCTCTTAATTTAAATTATTATTTAACATATACAACTAAATTAAAATAAAATATGATGCCAGAGCTGAGTATACAAAGTGAGCGGACGGGTTTGAAAAATGACTTTATATCTATATCTATAAAACAGAGTGTATGTTTGTTTGTTTGTTTGTGGGGATTTATGTATTGGATGCGTTCGATAACGGTACATCCGATTGAGATGAAATTTTCGACACGTCTTCCTTTCATTCCTGTGCAACCGACTATAATAATTTCTTAATGTAAAATCTTCTACTTATTTAATAACATTTACTTTTTCATTTTCATTATATAATGTCTATATAGCAGGGGGACTTCACTCTAGAAAAGTTATTTCAAGGGGCATAACTTTTAATAACATTTCTATATACTTTATAGTCATATTGTTGGACTTACTTGCACTATTGTTAAACTCTTTGTCTATAGTTATTTTCAGGCATATGAGTTATAATAAATAATGATATAATCTTTAAGGCATTTTCAAAGTTTTCATAAAAATAATGCATAATGCATAACATTGTAACCCATCTTTTTCTACAGTTTTCATTGAATGGTGTGTGGAAGGACATTCTTTTAAGTTACTGTGCGCCAGGAGCTGGGCGAAACCACGCCGGGTCAGATAGATAGACAGATAGTCGGGAACGGAAGCTTATTTGACTACTTATATGAATTAGATGACATGCTCCCCACCAGGGACTGGGTGAAGCCGGGCCGGGTCAGACAGACAGATAGACAGACAGACAGTCGGGAACGGGAGAGCTTATATGACTACGTATATGAATTAAATTAGATGCTCCCCACCAGGGACTGGGTGAAGCCGGGCCGGGACAGACAGACAGACAGACAAACAGATAGTCGGGAACGGGAGAGCTTATATGACTATGTATATGAATTAAATGAGATGCTCCCCACCAGGGACTGGGTGAAGCCGGGCCCGGTCAGACAGACAGACAGATAGACAGACAGACAGTCGGGAACGGGAGAGCTTATATGACTACTTATATGAATTAAATGAGATGCTCCCCACCAGGGACTGGGTGAAGCCGGGCCGGGTCAGACAGGCAGACAGACAGACTGATAGATAGATCCCCTCCAGGGCCTGGGCGAAGCCGGGCCGGGTCAGCTAGTATATAATATATCAACAATGGTTCAGCCACGTCACATGAATAAAAATTATTAAATCAACAACACAAATTATCTGTAGACATTATTTGATACTTTGTATATTATGATTCTAAATCCCCAGTGTTTTAATAAAACATACACTAGTAGGACTAGTCTGGATTTGCTGGGATGCCGCCATTGTGAATTTTCCCTATTGTAAAGATGTAACCGGGTGGTCTCACAAGATATTTACTTTCTACACCTTAGTATAACGAATCTTGTCAGAACCTCTTTAGTTATGTGTACATATAATATGTCTCTCTGTTTCTCTAATGACCTTTCTATAAGTGTCCGTAATGTATAAATTGCATTGTTTGTGTCCTTTCCCTTCTCAAATCCATACTGTTCTTCACTAATTTCCATTTTTATTTTCTTTCTGGTTCTTCTCATTATGATTCTGAGTAGAAGCTTAGTGATATGGTTTACGAGGTTAATTGTACAAAAATCTTCACAATCAATTGCTCCTGGTCTTTTTGGTATAGCTATAAATACAGATTTCAGCATATCACTGGGTAAATATCCACTGCTGTAAATATCATTCAACATTTTGGTTAATATATCTACTCCAAATTCTCCCAATACTTCTAATTCTTCTATTGTGATTTCATCTGGTCCAGCTGTTTTTCCTTTCTTCATATATTTCATAGCGTCAGCGACGTCTTCTTTTAGAATAGATGGACCTTCTAAGTTACTTTATTCTGTTAATTCTTCCCTTTCTCCATCATATAATTCTCTTATATACTCATTCCACCTCTTCATTATAGCACCTTCCTCCAATAATATCTTTCCTGTTTTTGGTTTCAAACACCCTGTATTTATTCTTATTTTTCTTCCCGTGATGAAAAGAACAAGTATATCAACAGGCTGTCTAAAAACTAAAGATGGCAAAATCATAATAGAAAAAGATCAGATTCTACATGTATGGACAGATTATGTGAAAATCTGTATAATGATAACAGAGAGGAACAGTATGATATTAGATTTAACAATGAAGGACCACCAATTTTAAAGATGGAGGTTCAAAATGTTCTTAAGCATATGAAAGCTGGCAAGTCCCCCAGTGCAGATAACATCACAACAGAAATGATTAAAGCTTTAGAAGAATTTGGACTAGAGCAAGTCACCAGCTGCTGAACACATTATATGATACTGGCGATATACCTTCTGAATTATGTAATTCTGTATTTATTGCAATCCCAAAGAAATCAGGAACCTTGGAATGTGATCAACATAGAACAATTAGTATAATGAGTCACATCACAAAGATCTTGTTATGAATTATCATGCAAAGAGCGAGGAAGAAAATACAACCTGAAATAGGGGAAGAACAGTGTGGGTTTGTAGAAGGAAAGGGTACAGTAAATGCTGTGTATATGCTGCGAACAGTTATTGAACGTGCTATAGAAGTAAACAAGGATATACATCGTTGCTTTATTGACTACACAAAGGCTTTTGATAGAGTTAGACATGTCAACATGATGGATACGCTTCAAACTCTAAGCTCACACACATCACTTCAACTTCACATCGAAAACATGCCAGTAGAAAGTGTAATTGAGCACAAAACATTAGGCCTAATCATTGATAGAAACCTAACCTTTAATTCCCACATTCAAGCGCTCATTAAACAAACAGCGAAAAAAGTCTACCAACTCGCCAAAATTAAAAACTTCCTTGATGAGGACACAAGGAAACTATTCTATACTTCTCATATACAGACACACTTTGACTACTGCTCTACAATCTGGGATGGTTGTTCTAATTCAAACACCAAACGACTTTACTCACTCCAGAAACGGGCCATGAGTCTAATTTATAGCAAACATTTATCTGACAATCCTAGCCTGTATAAACGCCTTCAGTTACTACCATTCAGCAAACGCCTGCTTTTCAATAAAGCTAAACTAATTCACAAAATCCTGCATCGGAATGCCCCAAATTACCTTTGGCCATTGTTTAAATATAATGCTAGACACAGTAAACGTTTAAATATACTACACATTCCGAAGCCTAGGATTGACTTATACAAAACAAGCTTAACTTACTCTGCAGCTCAGCTGTGGAACAATCTTCCACAAGAAATCAAAGACATCACAAATTATTTGAACACTATCTCAATACGGATTACCTTCCACCTTAATAATAGAGATAATAATAATAATAACAAAACCCTAGTATAACAGCCAATCCCCTTTTTGTAGGCCAGTATATTCCACATGGCTAATAACAAGTGTCAGACCATTATCTAATATTACTGTGTCGTGTAGTTTTGATGTCTGCATTTTGCCCATGCCTTTATAATGCATATCTTTTATATTGTTGCTGTTCTTTGTTAGCCTTGAATGATGTGTGAATGAAATAATGTATGAAAGAGAGTGATAGAAGGGCAGAATGTTAGACGGGCCTGCGTGCCCAATTCTTAACCCTTTGAAAATAAAGTTTGTTTGTTTGTTTGTTCGTTCGTTCATGTGACTGTGATGAAATCTGCCACTTTCAGGTCCATTCCAGTCCATCCAGCATCATTTCTCTTGGTCTATTCCTGCCCTTTCCAGTCAACACAATATTTACCAATGCCTCTTTTCTCATTACGTGACTAATGTAAACTGTTTATCTTCTTCCTATATTCATAATATTGTTCTGCTTTTATTAGCCTTTTCAAGGCATTTGTTGCTAGTTGCTCTGGCAGTCCAAGATTTTCACAACATACGTCTCCAAGCTCTTCAAAGAATTAAGTTTAAAGAAGTCTTTATTCTATTAAGATGAGTTGTACATAGTTTAAAGTTGTTGCTGTTGCATTTTAAGCATTCTTTCTCACATGTTGGGCATCCTTTATTATATGCCAATAATTTTTAACAATTACAGTTAAAGCATTCTTCACTACACTTAAGTATTCCTTATTACATTCACAGTATTCCTTATTACATTTACAGTATTCCTTATTATGTTTACAGCAATCATTATTACATTTTCAGAATTCCCTGTTATATTTACAATATTCCTGATTATATTTACAGTATTCTTTATTACTGTTTCAGTATTCATTACTTACATTTAGAGCATTGTTTACAATGTTTAATATGTATAGCTTTTGTTTCTGTTTTTTAACAGGACAGAGGAAGTTACAAGTGACTGATGCAACAACAGCAACAGCAATAACAACAGAGATTATACTCATAATTTATTATTTACCAAGAGTATTTATCACAGATAAAAGGTAAACAGTAATGCTAACGTGAGAACACTTGTTTCTTTTTGCGGAAAAGGAAATATCATGTGGATGATTTATAAAACACATCTTTGGAGAGATATGACTATGGCAAATTACCTTATCTATTTTGCATTTAATTTGTCTTTCCCACTGCCATTTTTCATTTTAGTAGAAAATAAACTGTACTATTTAAGAAATGTTTGAGATCACACATTAAAAAAATCTGGCCAGAAATCATTTGCACATTTATCTATCTTTAAATGATTAAATTCTAAATTTGAGGTGTCTATGCTGTAATAGAACCAATAATTTTTTGATGTATAAAATTATCAGACATTCAGAATTAAGAATGTAATATTGTCTTTCTTAAGTAGAGAATTTATTTTGATTATTATTATATGTATCACCTGGAGATCAGTTGTTATTATATTACCTTTTTATCAGTGGATAATGAAATAATTGAATCTACAATTTTTAGAAAATGTCTCTTAACTGAATGCATGGCTGAGTAAATAACCATCATATCTTTGTTTGATTATCTGAGTAATGAGAACGCATATACTAAATATCATCTATTTACTTGTTGATTTTCAGGATTACATTTGGAGGCATTATTGCCACCTGCTGCAGTAGCCTTATTTTACACAAGAAACTGTTTAAATATGAAAACATGAACATTCACTATAACATTTATGTAATGCAGTTTGCAGGGGAATTCTTCATAAGGAAAAACTTACAGAAACATTTGAAATAAGAACAGGAGTCAGACGGACATCTTTTGTCACATTTATTATTCTTTCTAATTATAGATTTGATTAGGAAAACACCAACAACTACCACTGGACATGGAATTCAGTGGAATCTAACAGTGCAGCTTGATGATCTGGGTGACATTGCTCTCCTGTGCCATACACAAACTCAAATACAAGATAAAGTAAACACACTAGGGAAATAACAAAAACTAGAATTATAAATTCCTAGAGGAAAGACAAAGAAAATGAGAATAAACCAATCATATGATAACCCAATCTGAGCCTGAGCAGCGCAGTTAGGCTACTCTTTTTTGATTTCCAACTGCGAAGGGATTTTTTACGTGTGCAACAATACACATGGGCGTTCGATCTCACTACCCAGAGACCAAAGGAAATTTTATTACTAGAAGTCCACGTTAAAAAATCCCAGCCCTCACCGGGGCTTGAGCCCGGAACCTCCAGCACTCAAGGCGGACACCATACCTCGAGACCATTCAGCCCCCTGCTATAAGTTTATGATTGATGTGTTAGGGCCATCACATTTTGTAGGCCTGAATGCACAGAGAAATAGATGGCTAGTCTTCTTCTCTGTTAGCGGGTGACAAATTTTAGTGGGTGACAAATTTGAACAGTTACAATCTACAAATGTAGAAATTATCATGCAACCGCTTGATCTTGTGCAGATTTCCTGTTCAGAAAGAGAACATTGATGTTTCCAAGATGTGCCTTTTCTGTTTCTGTTATAAGGATCACTTTGTGGACCACTTCAGCATTTGCAAGCCATCAGGTCACAGTTCAGTCATCCAATTTGTTATGAATGTTACTCTTGTTATTGTTAATTTTATGATATTATTTTGATTGTTCTGTTTGTTGTTTGTTTTTTGTTTCTGATATAATATTATTAACATTGTATTGATGTAAAGTCTGTGCAGAGCATATTTCTTATTTGCTTGTAAACTAAAACAGTTGAAGCAAGGTTACATTGATATAATTATTTTTTTTATTAACTACCAATTCCCCAGCCAGCGTGACTTTATCCATGCTGTTCTAGTTATTAGTGTAACCCCTTGTGTTCCAACAATTTATTACTTTAACACATTGTATTCAAGTTATTTTAACACATATCATCTCATACAGTTGTAGTTTGTTAAAATTGTATTTTAGCTACTTTACCTTATATCCTATGCATTTATAGCTTGTTAAAGTTGTGTTTTAGTTGCGTTGCTATCAACCTATACAGTTGTAGCTTGTTAACATTGTATTTTAGCTACTTTACTATCATCCTATACAGTTGTAACTTGTAGCTTGTTAATATTGTATTTTAGCTACTTTACTATCATCCTATACAGTTGTAACTTGTAGCTTGTTAATATTGTATTTTAGCTACTTTACTATCATCCTATACAATTGTAGCTTGTTAACGTTGTATTTTAGTTCATTCATTCATTCATTCATTCAGTAGCATGTTCTTTGCAGAAACTCGCTCCCACCACCTTCCAGAAAACCTCTCGATCATAAGCAAGATGTTCTGCATTTGATACACCCATCTGGAGATCATCTGCCACATCCTGCACCCATCTTATCTTTGGCATTCCTCTTCCTCTCTTCCCAGGCATAACCCCTCTATTATTGTTCTCTCCAAACTTTCGTGACGTATTGTGGTTACCTTACCTTATATCAATCCCATACAGTTGTAGCTTTGTAACATTGTATTTTAGATACTTTACCTCATATCATCTCACACACTTGTAATGTGTATCTCTTTCTATTTAACCCTGCCAGTTGTTGCGATTACTTTCAACATAAAAATAAAGTCATATTCTGTTCAACCCTTCCAGCTTGTAACTGGGACATATAGTGCCTGTTAGTATTTCACGAATATAAGTTGAGTTGAGTCAAGAACAGAGATTACAGCACTCTGGACATTCCATTATGTTCTCTGCCCTTATCTGCAACAGCCAGCGAAGAGTCCCAATACTAATGGTACCAGTAGTATTCTGATTATATATCCATCTGGCCTTTCCTTGGAGTTTTGAGTGTCAGCCAGATCCTCTGGTCACTGATTATATGTCCATCTGGCCTTTCCTTGGAGTTTTGAGTGTCGGCCAGATCCTCTGGTCACTGATTATATATCCATCTGGCCTTTCCTTGGAGTTTTGAGTGTCGGCCAGATCCTCTGGTCACTGATTATATATCCATCTGGCCTTTCCTTGGAGTTTTGAGTGTCGGCCAGATCCTCTGGTCACTGATTATATATCCATCTGGCCTTTCCTTGGAGTTTTGAGTGTCGGCCAGATCTTCTGGTCACTGATTATATGTCCATCTGGCCTTTCCTTGGAGTTTTGGGTATTGGCCAGATCCTCTGGTCACTGATTATATATCCATCTGGCCTTTCCTTGGAGTTTTGGGTGTCGGCCAGATCCTCTGGTCACTCCCTTCTGCACCATTTACCTTGTGGAAAACATTTAGCAAGGTCACATAATGTGAATCTCTTGCTGATGACCATTGTCTCCAAATTCTGAATGAGTAAAGTGTCCCAGTTATAACTTTATATGTTTGGGGTGAACACAGGCAATTCTGTTAAACAAATCAGATAGAAGAACAACGAGTTTTTAAAGATTAGAGGATTCACTTCACTGCACTGAGTTATATCCCATATAATTGGATACTGGCGAGACACCGACTCCAACGTGACTGCATGAACTGGGAGTAAGCCTGGCCAAGCACGTCAATATGGGAAAATTTCATTAAAATTGTATGTCATTAACATTAATTAGAACTTTTATTTTAGTAAACTTTGTCGGAACTTTCACTTTTGATGGACTTATCAGGACTTAAAATTTGATAAATTACTTCATAACTTATGTGATAAGTTCATCACAGCTTTCATGTTACTGTATCAGGCACCTTGGTTATGATAACATTTTGTTATAACGTGATTATGATAGATTTATGAAAATGTGTTATTGTTTTAATTGATTCAAGATATTGCTTTCTTTGTGAATTTACTCATGATTTATAGTATTTAATTCAATCCATTGATTGTTATAGATTTAGAAAGAATATATAATACTCATTCATTATGTTTTAAATTTTCTAATTTTAGAAAATTACAGTTTCTGTGGTACTAGATGGATTTGTAACGCAGATATTGGTTCATGTTTCTCATTATATACAAAGGGAGAGCACCATCAACTACTAAACTAAGAACCCCTTTTCACTCCATGAGGCATATTGTGTAAATGGCGCTGGCTCCATATTTTTGAACCAATCAGCACTGATGGATGATGTGGTCAGTATCACTCCAGCCGCCTTTACTTCCTAGAAAATCTCCTGGTACCTGTTTGAGGTTGGATCGACATAGAAGCACAGGTCAATGGAGGGAAAATCCCTGTCTGGAAGGAGAATCTAACATATTACCGCCACGTTGACAAGCAAGTGAGTCTTTCCCTACAAAATTCTGAAAATTATCTTGCGGCTCATTTTATGAAGCTCAGTTAACCCCATGTTCATGCCATTTGGAAATACTGTGTCTGGAGATGAGAACCCAGACCAATGAATTGATAAACTAGCATACTGTGCTACCACGACTCCTGGTTGTGTTTGCATCAATCAGTTGCCGTCTTCACATTGTAGGTCAGCTGTAATGAGCCTCTAACACCCTAGATCTTGTATCTTTATGGTACATTCATATAAACTTCTTCCAGTCCATCCCTTGATGTTGCCCATCTTTATTTTTCTTCTTTCATGCTTCACCTTTACCATTCCCTCCAGCACATACCTCATTAAGTAGATGTGTCTTTTTACAAGACCAAATTATCTTAATTTTCTGCCTTAATCTCTGTCAGTAATGTTCCCTTCGATCCCACTTTTTGTAATACTTTTTTGTTTTCTTGCATCTGCTTATAGTTCACGCCGTGTGACGTTGGTGATCATGTCTGCCCACAGCCTTCCGTCCCTCATGCTTCCAATCATTTCTGATACTGATGTTCCTCCATGCCAGGATTTCAAACTGTCCATCATCCTCTCTCTTGGTCTCCCTCTGCTCTCTTCCCTTCTAACCTTCTCGTTGTCACGACATACTCCAGCTTTTCTGTTCTTATGACATGTCCTAAAGAATGTAGAACTAGTCTTCTTCCAGTATGCATACTAAATTAAATTCTTTCAGATGTCTTCATTGGTCTTTCTATCTATCCACAGTGTTTTCATCATTCTTCTATAAAACCACATCCCATCAGCTTCCTTTGGCTCAATATAACTATCAAGAACTCTTTTCTTCAGCTCGATTAACAAAGATAAATTGCAGAGAACATTCTTCATCTTGTCGAAATGCTGCCTTTGTTTGGTGCTATTCTACATTTAACTTCCTCAATACATCTTCCATCTGCTGTTATTTAAGTACTCAAATACTTAAATACATTTATGTGTTTCGGAATAATTCTATTCACTTTAATGTTGTATTTGTGAATGCTTGGAATTTTTCTTCCAAAGGTCACAGTAAAGGAAATGTATGTAATAATTATATATGTGGAATCTCAAACTACATATCCTTAACAAACACAAGAAAACTATTTGGTAGTGATGATATTAGTTCATATTTCATGTGGTTTGAATCACTTTAATTCATTCATTTTGATTTAATTTGTTTTTAGTTTGCTTGAATTGGTGCTGTAAGTTTATTTTACATTGAGAATAACATGTACAGCTTCTTCAGTTTGATTTTTATTGGGCCTACTGGATTAGTTTGTAATTATCTATGTTGTTTGTAATCATTGACTCTTTAAGTTCCTAACAGTTGTCACTTAAAGTAGTGGATGTTCGTCCATCAAGAATGATGATGACCATTCATTACATCCAGTTTGTCCTTCAGGAATGATGAATGACAATAGGATGAAGAATGACTTGCAGGATGAATTTGTTTATAGTGAGGAAGAGCTGCGCAACTTCGTCGGCCTCACTCTCTTGCCTGCATCCATCTGATTCCAGTGGCAAGAAATGTCAGGACGACTGGAGACAAATGCAGGTGCAGTGGACTTCCATAGACCAGTTATCCCTGTATATATTGGCTCTCAGTATCGTTACCCTGGCAACTTAAAAAGTTTGCTGAAGACTAAGGACATAGTCCACAGATATGTGGATACGGGAAGCAAGAGGAAACTACCATATTTTACATCTCAAGACAAGCAAAATGGAAGCTGCATCACGTCCTGGAATACTTTAGCCATATTAAACATCACAGTGGCTTGGAAAGAACAGTGATGGAGGCGTGGTTCCTGAAAGAAGAGGCGGAGGGTCGATCAGCACGGTGATGGACACAGAACATAGCAGACACCTTGGGTGTGAGGGTGCCTGAGGCAGAAGAACCTGGCAAGGAATTGATACATTTTTAACCAGGTCATGATAAAAGAGAGGTTCTGCAAAGGTGCTGCTCCATGATGATGGATTGTGAAGTTCAGATTATCATCATTGCACTCTGAACATATCCGTAGGTGCTATGATCTTTTTCATACTAAATCTTTAACACACAGCAACTAAGCTATAGCTTGGTGTGTTGTCTTCAGTCTTCAGACTATATATATTCTGTAGGAATGTTTTCATCCAATTATCTTGGAACAGTCATAACAGCTGATGGGAGATGCCTTGAAGAGATTAGAACAAGAATCGCCATGGCGAAAGTAGCCTTTAGCAAGATGAAAAACATTCTGACCAATAAAAAGATGTCAATTGAAACGAGAAAAAGAGCGTTGAGGGAGTACATAGAGCCTGTTCTTTTGTATGGATGTGAAACTTGGACAATGAGCAGTCAAGCTGAAAAGCATCTGATGGCTGCAGAAATGTGGTTTCTGAGGAAAATGTAAAGAATACCATGGACAGACAGAAAAACCAATGACCAAGTACTACAGGAGACAAATGAACATCGTAAACTGATTAGAGACATTAGACGTAGACAGTCACAATTTTTTGGGCATGTTATGAGAAGAAATGATCTGGAGAACTTGGTGATAACTGGTAAGATCGAGGGGAACAGACCAAGGGGAAGACCTAGAAGCAAGTACCTGGATGGCTTGGCCTTGTGGCATGGTCGAGACAGAAACACGGAGCTGATCCACGACTCTGGTGATCGAGTGAGATGGCAGAACATGATCGCCCACGCTTACCGGCATGGCACATGATGGATGGATGGATGGATAAAATTTAAGACAATAACTTTGCAGTGTTTATAATCGATAGAGACGATGCATTTTGTGTGCTGTTTAACAAACAAAATGGATGGATGTTAAAGGTGACAAAAGCCATTGCTATTCATATAGAAAAGCCAGCTTTAGGCAAACAAGAAGACATGATAGTCAGTTTAAAATTGCTTTTGTAGACAATTTAAATTACTTTGAGATTATGTGTGTTGTGTTTGTCAGCTTGAAGGATTTATCTCAGTGTTTTAGTTTATGCTGTGTGAATTCTGTAGCATGCACCTGACAAGACACAGCGAAATATGCCAGGAAATAAACTGCAATTAATTCTTTGTGTCTTTGTTATTAAAATTCACTATACGAAAACATTGTTTTTAATTTAGAGTTTTTGATGTAATTTTTTACAGTCCTGATTTTTACAAGCACATGATTGATTTATGGAAGAATGCTCAGTGTTTAATTTTCTGATTATATTGGTTTACAAGATGGAGAAAATAGAATCTAATAGGTGTGAACCAGATATTAAATTATTTGTATTTTTTACAGTTGATGGCTGTATATTTAAAACCATATTGTATACCATGTCGGGAAAATAGAATCTAATAGGTGCGAACCATATATTGAATTATTCTTAGTATTTTTTAAACAGTTGATTTGTTGAATATTTGGAATGATGCTGGTTAAATGGCATGTTAAAAATGTTTGTTTCTTTAATATTATAGCATATCATGCATTATACACGCTGGCCTGCCAGTCTGGAGGACATGCACTCAAATCCCCTTTGACCTGGGATTTTATATTCGTGGACTTAATATCCCAGGTGTTACAGGTGGATCCAGCCTGAAATTGGTACCAGAATACTTAATGTGAAATAAAGGCAATTGGTGTGATATTGACCACATTACCAATTGAATGTTGACTGGTCTAACAAATGGGGTTAGCACCACACACCCAGCATGTGCCATGCCGTGGAAATAAGTCCTTTTATTTTTGCAGATTTGTATAATATATTATTTAAGATGTAATATTTATTTTTGGAGTTTATTTGTAAAGACAAACATTTCATGTGTTTTGACATCCTGTTTGTATTAAATTAAGTTGTCCTAAATTAGAAATAATAAAACTGCAGTCCTCCAGTTACAATAAATATACTACATTTAGTCCTTGTAATCGAATTTGTAGGGTTCAGGAAGGTTAACTCTGTCAACAAATGCAGAAAGGCACAAATAGTGCAGCTATGCTGTAAACAGGCACAACGCAATTAGTCCAAAACAAACATTTCGGATGAACAAAGAAAAAGAAGGAGAATCTGTTACAGTTAAAGAATCTGTAGTGTTCAAGAAATATTTGAATGCCATAAAACACAAAGAAGTGACTTTGCAGTGGACATATAATATCTAATTTGGAAAGATGTGGTCGCATCTTGAGCAGATGAGAAAGAACTGCAACTCTTGTAGGATGAACTGGTTGAGGCACCATTGTCAGTGGGAATCTGACTGATAGAAGAAGCAGAAGATATTATTTTATGGTGTGAACGACTGAAATGGGCTGATCCATCATGTTTTATCCAGTGCCTCGTCCTGTACAAATAATAAATGTATACAAAACACCAACTGTAAATTTATATACAATTACACTAACTTTAAATATTCACAAACACCAACTTTAAATATATACAAAACACCAACTTTATCAAAACATCAGATAGTCACCAAAGAAAAAAAAACATGAAATATGTAGGACACATGAAATAAAAAGGTGGAATAGAAAAATAAGTTTTATGACTACAGTCCAACATTAGAAGCTAATTCTTCCACATTAAAGATCAACATTAGAAGTTAAGTCTTTCACACTTCAATCCAACATTAGAAGTTAAGTCTTCCACAGTAAAGTCCAACATTAGAAGTTAAGTCTTCCACACTTCAGTCCAACATTAGAAGTTAAGTCTTCCACACTTCAGTCCAACATTAGAAGTTAAGTCTTCCACATTAAAGTCGAACATTAGAAGTTAAGTCTTCCACACTGCAGTCCAATATTCTAAGTTCAGTTTTCCACTCTATAGTGTGTTGGAGCATTGTTTGTGCCTTTGACTTATCTACACCATGTTCCAATGGTCAGTCACCAGTGGTGGTTGTGTTCCCAACCAAGAAGGGTGACCCAACCAAGAAGGGTGAATTATTCACATTCTGATTATAATGAATTGTTGTAAATACATTGTTTATTGTATGAGGTGAGTGCATATACTCTCACAAGGTAGTATTTCTAGGTAGGGAATTATGTTAAAGAATGTTGAAACTTGTATTTGAGTGTTTCTAACCCCCCCCCCCCCCCTATCTTTCTTTCTTTCTTTCTTTCTTTCTTTCTTTCTTTCTTTCTTTCTTTCCTTCTTGCCTATTTTTATTCTTTCTGCCATTATTTTATTTATTCTTACTGCTTTATTCATTGGCCTCTTCAACACCCTATGTTGAGGAACCATAATGTGGCCTTGCTTGTGGTGTGATATTTTTACACACGCTCTGTCTTGATTGATAAAACTAACAGTTATCTGCCTTAAAGAGGTTCAAACCTTGGACACACAGCAAGAGGCAAACAGGTTATAGCTCAATAAGAGAGTCACTTCAGTGATTAGTATATAAGATTATAAATTATTTCATTGCAACACTTTCGCATGTGTAATAGAGAGCAAAATTGTCAGGTCAGAGATAGTGAGGCGGAGAGAGTAGAACAGAGACAAGGAAAAATAGACAGAGACATAGAAACAGAGAGAAAGGCAAAGAGAGAGAGATAAGGTTAGGATAAAAATACAGACAGAAAGTTAAAGAGAGAGAGAGAGAGCACAAGATGATCTGAAGCATCTTATTACTTATAAATTTCACAATAGTTTTGTTTGTCCATCAAGAATGATGATGACCATTCATTTCATCCAGTGGGCTTGAAAGTTTTGAGCTGTGAGTTCTAAGATAGTTGACAAGGCCTATCTTAGCTCAATGTTCCTCTAAGTGTTATAGCTGCACACAGGAGCAGACCTTTAGGTGTTCAGTCTTTCCTGTAGGTTGGCTGGTTGTGAATCCTCTGGATAACAGTTATAACTTTTATATCTGAAGCATTTTCATTCAGATCATCTCGGCCATGAAGAGAGCTAGCATCTGTCAGAATGAGCTTGATGTACAGAATTATCGTCCAACCTGGCACCACAATCCCATCCCCACAGGGTTTGTGTAGCAGAACTATCCTGCCCCTTTCCAAACCCAGAAACCAGTGGAGTTTGTAAGAACGAGGCTGGAACTTCACTTCCACGAAGAGACATATTACAGTCTAATCAGGTCATGAATCAGCACAGCACATATGGTCTGGCTAGGATAAGGCTGGGGCTTGTCATGTTTCCTGCTGGCTTTGAGGTCTCTCACTGTTGATAGACTCCAGCCCAGTGTCCAGAGGGAGTCTTTGCCCCAGATGCTGGGATGTTTAGCTTTTGGGATGTGTAGATGTTGAGATGTGTACATGTTAGGGTGTGTAGTTGTTTGGATGTGTTGTTGAGATGTTTGGATGTATAGTTGATGGAATGTGTAGGTGTTAAGATGTGTAGATTGTAGATGTTTGGATGTGTAGATATTGGAATGTATAGTTGTTGAGATGTGTAGATGTTTGATTGTGTAGTTATTGGAATGTATAGTAGATGCTGGGATGTGTAGTTGTTGAGATGTGTAGATACTAGGATGTGTAGATGTTTGGATATGTAGTTGCTGAAATGTGTAGATTTTGGGATGTGTAGTTGTTGGGATATGTACTTGCTGGGATGTGTAGATGTTGGGGTTGGTAGATATTGGGATAGATAGATGTTGGAATGTGTAGTTGTTGAGATGTGTAGTTGTTGGGATGGGTTGATGTTGGGATGTGCAGTTGTTGAGATGTGTACATGTTAAGATGTGTACATGTTAGGATGTGTAGATGTGTTGAGATGTATAGATTGATGGGATGTGTAGATGTTAAGATGTGTAGATGTTGGGATGTTTAGATTGTAGATGTTAAGACGTGTAGATGTTGGGATGTACGAATGAACAAACGAACGAAAATCTTTTTCAAAGATTTTAGAATTGGGCACGCGGGCCCGTCTGACATTGTGCTCTCTTCTCTATTTAGTATTTCCTCCATACATTCTTTCGTTCAACACCAACAAAGGTTGTTATGGGAGCGAGGTTCTGCCTAGGGACATGATACTGGATGAATGAATGAATGAGCCTCTTGGTATCCACTATATACGGGGTTGTGTTATGTGGACACTGTCGTTTGGGGATTCAGAGAAGTCATACTCTAGAGAGGAGGCGACTGAGAGATTATAAAGATATTCATAAAGGTTCAATATCTAATTGAGGATTATCGCATGCCATGAATGGATGCAGGCGATATGTATAGCGGGAGCAATCTTTATCCAGAGGAGCTTGGATATTAATGAGTTGCTACGATTGTATAGTTGAATGACGGAGACGGACTTCACCACTCATCTGATTGCTCATCATGGGTGTTCAATAATCTTATTTTGAAGCCTTATCAATGGATTGTTCCGTGACTGCTGTGTTGAGCATTATCGTTGGACAGTCTCAGTTGGAGATCTTTCATGTTTTATTATTTGAGGCCATATGCTCGTTGTAAGACCTAGATGTAAGACACTAGATGTAAGACCTTATGTGTAAGACCCTAGATGTAAGACCCTAGATGTTAGACCCTAAATGTACCATTTGGTTTGTACTTTGTGTTTGGAGGAGATGTATCTCATGTGTTTATATAAATTTTAAAATGCTTATTAGTTTTAAGATATTTTTGTGGAATAATGTGTAGCTGCTTTTATATTTTTGCAGATGGTGCATTCTATTTCTTATTCATTCTGTAGTGTTATTTTGTTTGTACAGTGAAAACAATAAAGGGGCAGTATTCAATAAATGCTAGATGTTGTTTAATACTTGTCTTGTGTAGATACAAGCGACAATATGATTTTGTGTGTACCCTAGTGTGTTTTCTTGGGAATGGCTTGTGGGGGAGGGGGGGGGGGGGTGTTCCCTGTATATGTACTAGTACGTATTAGTCTACCTACCTCAGCCAGTCACTCATTCATATGTCCGTCCGTCCATCTGTCTGTCCATTCGTCTGTCTGTCTTAGCCTAGCTATCTATTTACTACCTACGTACCTACCTATTTTGCTTCTTCTTCTTCTTCTTCTTCTTCTTCTTCTTCTTCTTCTTCTGCTTCTTCTTCTTCTTCTTCCTCTTCTTCTTCGGCGATTATTTCCTTTTTTAAATCCATGTCACATGGTTCACCAGATGCCGTTGTAGTGCCTGGTATTGAAGATGACTGATCACGGCTTCCTGCAGATGTCACCGTAGAGACAGATATTAAAATGACTGACCTCATCATCATCATCAAGTGCCGTGCCTGCTGGCGTAGGCGTTCATGGCTCTCCATAGATCTCGGTCTTTGGTTTTCTGGATAAACTCTGGTGCTGATATTCCTCCATGCCACCGTCTCAATCCATCCAGCATCACTTCTCTTGGTCTACCTCTGCCTCTCTTCCCCTCGATCTTTCCAGTTGTTACGATGTTCTCCAATGCCTCTCTTCTCATCACGTGACCGAAGAAAGATGTTTGTCTCTGTCTTATTGTTGTATATAATGTTCTAGTTTCATTAGCCTGTTTCAGGCAGTCGTCGTTAGTTACTCTGGCAGTCCAAGGAATTCGCAACATTCGTCTCAGGAACCACATCTCTGTTGCTTCTAATTTCTTCTTAATTTGTTCATTTACGTTCCAAGATTCACTGCCATACAGCAAAACTGGTTCTACATAGCATTTCAGCACTCTCTTTCTTACATTCAGTGATAGTGACTTATTGCATAAGATACTCTTCATTTTCTGAAAAGCGGCTTTTGCCTGCCCTATTCTACTCCTAATCTCTGTTGTACATCTTCCATCTGATGTTATAAATGCCCCTAGGTATCTAAAATTATCACCTTGGTTAAGGATTTTCCCTTCTATTTCTATGTCACATTTTGGTGTCACCATTTTCTTTGATATTACCATTGTTACTGTTTTCTTGATATTCAAGGAGAGTCCTTTCCTTGCACTCTCTGTTACTACAACGTCTAATAATTGTTGTAGGTCTGTTGAATTATCCGCCACCAATACTGTGTCATCTGCATAGCGTATATTATTTATATTATAACCTCCAACTAGTATTCCTGGCATCTCTTTGATCTCTCTCATTATTACTTCGCTATACAGGGAGAAAAGATCTGGTGACAAGACACACCCTTGTCGTACTCCTAGCTTTATCTGTTCGTAACTACCCTCTTTATTTCCCATTTTAATTGCTGCTACTTGGTTCCAGTAAACATTCTTTATTATTCTTAAATCTTTTCCATCAATGTTGATATCTTCCACCATTTTAATCAGTTCATCATGTTTTACTTTATCAAATGCCTTAGTATAATCTATGAAGCACAAATATATGTCTCTCTGTTTCTCTATTGACCTTTCTATTAGTGTCCGTAATGTATAAATTGCATTGTTTGTGCCCTTTCCTTCCACAAATCCATACTGTTCTTCACTAATTTCCATTTTTATTTTCTTTTTGATTCTTCTCATTATGATTCTGAGTAGAAGCTTAGTGATATGGTTTATAAGGTTAATTGTACGAAAATCTTCACAATCAATTGCTCCTGGTCTTTTTGGTATAGCTATAAATAAAGATTTCAGCATATCACTGGGTAAATATCCACTGCTGTAAATATCATTCAACATTTTGGTTAATATATCTACTCCAAATTCTCCCAATACTTCTAATTCTTCTATTGTGATTTCATCTGGCCCAGCTGTTTTTCCTTTCTTCATACGTTTCATAGCGTCAGCGACTTCTTCTTTCAGAATAGGTGGACCTTCTAAGTTACTATCTTCTGTTAATTCTCCCCTTTCTCCTTCATATAATTCTCTTATATACTCATTCCACCTCTTCATTATAGCATCTTCCTCTAATATTATCTTTCCTGTTTTTGATTTCAAACACCCTGTATTTATTCTTATTTTTCTTCCTGTAAGCTCACTGATTTGTCTGTGCATATTTTTTGTATCTTTAATGGAATTTAATTCAATTTTTTTGCATTGCTCGTTTAACCAACTTTCTTTAGCCTTCCCACATTTATCTTTTATTTCTTTATTTATCTTAGCGTATTCTTGTTTGTCATTTTTACTCTGTTTTCTTTTGTCCATCAGTTTTAAGATATCTTCATTCATCCATTTTTTCTTAGCTATTTTGCCTCTCTCCGGTAATACTTCTTTGCTAGTTTGATGAATGGAGTCCCTTAACATTTCCCATTGTTCATCTATACTCTGTATTTTAGTTATTGCATTGTACCTATTTTTCACAGTCACTCTGTATTGTTCTTGCATTTCTTTATCTATTTTCAGAACCTCTTTATTAAGTCTCATGTTCTTAACCATTTTTTTCCCTCTCTTTAATCTTACTTTTATTTGTCCACATAGTGGTACATGATCACTATTACAGTCAGCACCAGGCATTGTCTTTACATTAATTAAAGCATTTCTAAATCTTTTATTAATTAGTATGTAGTCAATTTGGTTGCGTGTTTTCTTATCAGGGCTTATCCATGTGTACAGTCGTCTTTTATGGTGTTTAAACCATGTGTTTCCAATTATCATCTCATTGATATTTGCCCATTCTATTAGCTTTTCCCCTCTTTCATTTCTTGTACCTAAACCATAATTCCCCACTACATCCTCCATTTTTCCCTTTCCTACTTTTGCATTAAAATCACCAAGTATTATTTTTATTTCTTGTGATCCAATTTGAGCCATCGCCATTTCTATTTCGTCGTAAAAGTGTTGTATTTCTTCATCACTACTGCTTGCTGTTGGTGCATATACTTGTATAATATTTATGTCTATTGTTTGCCTTTGATTTTTACCATAATAACTCTATCTGAAATACACCAGTATCCATTAATTGACTTGGCTGTTTTTTTCGTCTAATATTATTCCTACACCTTTTTCATGTGTATCCCCTCCAGAATAAATTATTGTATGCTTGTCAGCTATAATTTTGCTCGATCCCTTCCATCTCATCTCACTAACGCCTAGTATATTCATTTTCATGCTATCCATCTCTCCTAGAACATTGGTCAACTTTCCTAGCTCATTTAATGTCCTAACATTCCAGGTTCCTACTCTAAATTTATTTATTTTAGTTATGATTTTGCCATCAGTAGCTGGGTGACGGTCTGGTGTCACCTGTGGCTCATGACTGTCCCTACCGGACGAGGATGCCCTAAGACAGCCATTAACGTCCTTCACTAACTTTGATTTATGTTTTGCCATGAAGTCTTGGGAAGATAATGTGGTGGTTTCCCCTTGCCTTCCACATCCACATGGTGGTCTTTTACCTCTGCCTTTGACAGCCATTTCCGACTGTAAGGACAAGTGAGTGCCCTGCTCTGCTCAGCTGCAGAGTTGTCCACTTATTCCTGTGGATACTCGGTCCCCAGAGCTGTGTTAGCCACACCGTAGTGTGTTTCCATCCTCTACCGCGGGGAGGTGCAGTTGGGATTTTCCCTTCATAAAGTTATGGTCTCTGACCAAAACTCTCCAGTACTTTTTAGAGGACAGAAGCGCGTTAAACTCCCACGGACACTCAGACAAATATACAGGGTGTATTTTTAATGACTGCGCAGTGTTTGAAAATATTGCCGGTCCAAGTTTTGTATTCACCCTCTGAAAAAGTTCATGCAACATAATAGGTAAATACAAAACTTGGACCGGCATTTATTTTCCAACACTGCACAGTCATTAAAAATACACCCTGTATATAGTCAAGGCATACAATCAGATGTCAAAAAGCCAGTGCGATTACATATAAGCTACCACCCTTACTGAAACATCCAAATATATCTGTCCGCAAAACGACGCATAATAAATAGTATAATCATACCAACCATATGCTACCAATGTCAGACTTGGACATTATCCAAATAACCTTATACTTTTATAATAACTAATACTTTTTTATAAATACCTATATACCTTTGATTTTTACCATAATAACTCTATCTAATCTAATAACTAATACTTTTTTTATAAATACCTAATACTTTTTTGACTGACCTAGTTGGTTTTTATACTATTCATCATCGTCGTCGTCATATTCATCACCTTCTTCTTCACTTTTGCCGTCAAGCCTTGTGGGTAGAAATACTTGACGTTCCAGCACCCGATGGGTGACACTGGATAGTGTCATTCCATGTGATTGTACAATGTCTTTGATGTCAATTCATTTTCTTCTCGGGCGTCTCCGGTAGTGGCAACTCTTCTCAGGCATTTCATCTCGTAAGGTTATTTGGATAATGTCCAAGTCTGACATTGGTAGCATATGGTTGGTATGATTATACTATTTATATGTGTCGTTTTGCGGACAGATATATTTGGATGTTTCAGTAAGGGTGGTAGCTTATATGTAATCGCACTAGCTTTTTGACATCTGATTGTATGCCTTGACTATATACAGGGTGTATTTTTAATGACTGTGCAGTGTTGGAAAATAAATGCCGGTCCAAGTTTTGTATTTACCTATTATGTTGCATGAACTTTTTCAGAGGGTGAATACAAAACTTGGACCGGCAATATTTTCAAACACTGCGCAGTCATTAAAAATACACCCTGTATATTTGTCTGAGTGTCCGTGGGAGTTTAACGCGCTTCTGCTTAAACAGGTGTGGCGCTGACATTGACGTAACAGGATCGTTTCCTACACCGGTCAATGTAGACTTCGCTTTCAGGAAGCAATGGCAAACTACTGAATGCAAATTTGTCTAGAAAACTATGTTGAGGTTGATCGCAAGGGACAGGCAACATTAATAATAATTCAAGCACTGTGAATTTGTGGTTTCTTTGCGACAAGCATGTGTTCAGTGCTAACATTTAACAGTAATCCATTCTTCTGACACACTCTCACCACACCTTCACTAGATGGGTTTGCAGACTACTTTCAGACACTGCCATTATAACTGTATCATTGACATATCTCTGGGTATTGATATTGTATCCTTGTGGCGTGTGTGTCACGACCAAGTCTCTAGGGTCTTACAACGAGCATCTGGCCTCAGATAATAAAACATGAAAGATCTCCATCTCAGACTGTCCAACGATAATGCTCAACACAGCAGTCACGGAACAATCCGTTGACAAGGCTTCAAAATAAGATTATTGAACACCCATGATGAGCAATCAGATGAGTGATGAAGTCCTCTGTCATTCAACTATACAATCGTAGCATCTCATTAATATCCAAGCTCCTCTGGATAAAGATTGCTCCTGCTATACATATCTCCTGCATCCATTCATGGCATGCGATAATCCTCAATTAGCTATTGAACCTTTATGAATATCTTTATAATCTCTCAGTCACCTCCTCTCTAGAGTATGACTTCTCTGAATCCCCGCGCACGACAGTGTCCACACAACACAACCCCGTATATAGTGGATACCAAGAGGCTCATTCATTCATTCATTCATTCATTCATTCATTCATTCATTCATTCATTCATTCAATAGCATGTCCTTTGCTCCCATAACAACCTTCCGGAAAACTTTTCGGTCATAAGCAAGATGCCCCGCGTCCGATACACCCATCTGGAGATCATCCGCCAAACCCTGCACCCATCTTCTCTTTGGCCTTCCTCTTCCTCTCTTCCCAGGCATATACCCCTCCATTATTGTTCTCTCCAAACTTTCAGGAGAGCCAGCAACGGCCGTACGAGATTTTCCGATACCACTCAGCCACAACGCTTCACCAACCACGAGCCGAGCGATATAACAATAGCCGCGGCCAGCGGTTACTGATAACCGCTAGATAAGAACCTGAAGGTAATTACCATTGACGACTAGGCGAGCTGTGGTCAAATATGCAGGGGTCACGCATACAAGAATTCAGTGCAAATATGTGTTTTCTATTTGGTGTAAATCTCTCTCTCTCTCTCTCTCTCTCTCTCTCTCTCTCTCTCTCTCTCTCTCTCTCTCTCTCTCTCCCTCATCACTCTTCCTCTCTCTCGCTTTTCTCTATTCTCTCTCTTACTATCTCTATAATTCTCTCTTTTTCTCCCTCTACCTCTCTCTCTCTCTCTCTCTCTCTCTCTCTCATTCTATCTCCTTCTACCTCTACATCTCTAGCTCTCTCTCACCCTCGGTATCTCCCTCCTACCTCTTTCTCCCTCTCTACCGCTCTCTCTCTCTCTCTCTCTCGTCACTCTTCCTCTCTTTTCTTTAATCTCTCTCTATCTCTCACTATCTCTATCATTCTCTCTTTTTCTCTCCCTAACTGGCAGTCTCTCTCTCTATCCCTATACCTCTCTGTCTCTCTCTCACTCTCTCTGTCCCTTTCTCTCTCTCTCTCGTTTTCTCTCTCTCTCACTCTACCTCTCTCTGTCTCTCTCTGTCTCTCTCTCGTTTTCTCTCTCTCACTCTACCTCTCTCTCTCTCTCTCTCTCTCTCTCTCTCTCTCTCTCTCTCTCTCTCTCTCTCTCTCTCTCTCTCTCTCATGAAATAATACTGAATATGTGTGTGCGTGCGAGGGTGTACTGTCGAGTATGTGTGTGTGTGCGCACATGTAGGCGTGTGTGTGTGTGTGTGTGTGTGTGTGTGTGTGTGTGTGTGTGTGTGCTATCAATTACAGGACGTCGCAGTCAACCTCAACATTTGTGCTTCCCGGGCAAGCTTGCAATAATCATTCTGTACGAACGACAACCGTGTCAGGTGCACGTGTGTGTGTGAAAAGTTTGGCTAAAGTTCATTGAAACTTATAAAAAGTAGGAAACTTTGTTAACCAAATGTGAAAATTTTTGGACAAGTGAAGAAATATTTCAGCCAAAACTTATAAAAAAGTAGGAAAAAGTAGGAAAAATTTCAGCCAAAGCTTATAAAAAGTAGGACAATTCCTTAACCAAATGGGAAAAATATCTCACGTTGTCATTTTAAATAACAATTAAATTCCTACATGAAACATTCAAAGTGGAAACATAAAAGAGAAATTTAATTGTTAATTTGTGTACAATTTAATTGTGGAAATTTTATTTTTTTCATTCAACCATAGTGACTTATTACATGAGATACATTTAATTTTCTGAAATACAACTGTTGTTTGCCTAGGGGACAGACGAATATCTCTAGCAGGTTGGATATTTAAAATAACAACGTGAGATATTTTTCCCATTTGGTTAAGGAATTGTCCTACTTTTTATAAGCTTTGGCTGAAATTTGGCTGAAATTTTTCCTATTTTGTTAACAAAATTTCCTACTTTTTTATAAGTTTTGGCTGAAATATTTCTTCACTTGTCCAAAAATTTTCACATTTGGTTAACAAAGTTTCCTACTTTTTATAAGTTTCAATGAACTTTAGCCAAACTTTTCACATTTGGTTAATAAAGTTTCCTACTTTTTATGAGTTTGGGTGAGGTTTGGTCAAACTTTCACAGCTGAACAACAAAATTTCCCACTTTTAATAAGTTTGGGTGAAAGTTGGTCAAACTTTTCACGTTTGGTCAACACCTTTTCATACTTGGCCAAGATTTTTGCCATTTGGTTAACAAAGTTTCCTACTTTTCATGAGTTTGGGTGAGCTTTGGTCAAACTTTTCACATCTGGACAACAAAATTTTCCACTTTTCATAAGTTTGGGTGAAAGTTGGCCAAACTTGTCACGTTTAGTTAACAAATTTTCCTACTTTTCATGTGTTTGACTGAGATTTTTATAAGTTTGGTTTGAAATTTGGCTAAACTTTTCACATTTGGTTAACACATTTTCTTACTTGGCCAAGAATTTTACCCTTTAGTTAACAGAGTTTCCTAATTTTCATAAGTTTGGGTGAAAATTTGGTCAAACTTTTCACATCTGGACAACAAAATTTCCCACTTTTCATAAGTTTGGGTGAAAGTTGGCCAAACTTTTCACGATTGGTTAACAAATTTTCCTACTTTTCATATGTTTGAGTGAGATTTATATAAGTTTTGTTTGAAATTCGGCTAACCTTTTCACATTTGGTTAACAAAGATTCCTACTTTTCATAAGTTTGGGTGAGATTTGGTCAAACTTTTCACATCTGGACAACAAAATTTCCCACTTTTCATAAGTTTGGGTGAAAGTTGGCCAAACTTTTCACATTTGGTTAACAAATTTTCCTACTTTTCATATGTTTGACTGAGATTTTTATAAGTTTGGTTTGAAATTTGGCTAACCTTTTCACATTTGGTTAACACATTTTCTTACTTGGCCAAGCTTTTTGCCCTTTGGTTAACAAAGTTTCCTACTTTTCATAAGTTTGGGTGAAATTTTGTCAAACTTTTCACATCTGGACAACAAAATTGTTCACTTTTCATAAGTTTGGATGAAAGTTGGCCAAACTTTTCACGTTTGGTTAACAAATTTTCTTACTTTTCATATGTTTGACTGAGATTTTTATAAGTTTGGTTTGAAATGTGGTTAACCTTTTCACATTTGGTTAACATATGTTCCTACTTTTCATAAGTTTGACTGAGCTTTTTATAAGTTTGGTTGAAACGTGACCACCATTTTTTTCACTTTGGTTAACAAATTTTCCTACTTTTCATATGTTTGACTGAGTTTTTTTTATAAGTCTGGTTGAAATGTCGCCACAATTTTTCCCATTTGGCTAACAAATTTTATTACTTGACCAAGGTTTTTACTCTTCATTCTCTCACCATATGACAAGTATATACACCGTAAACACTAAATATTCAACAAACAAGACGTAATTATAATCTATATACCTGTTTATTTACAGTATTTCAGTACATTTTACATGCATAATGTCATTATACGAAATGGATGATGTGATATGATCCGGTATACATAGTATCATCACATCATTTTATTTTCATACAGAGCTATACAAATTGTATGTTGTTTCTGGGTTTCTTCACACCACTGTCTGAGTAGGTTGGTTTTTCCGGCTGGTAGTCTGGTATGTATAGGTCACTTGGTATGTAGTCATACTGGTCTCCTGATTGGTGGGCTGACATCTGCGTATTGTATACAATCGGGCCATCAATCATCTGAGTGTTGGGCATATCAAACAGCTGGCTATTGGGCTCTTCACCTATCTGGTTGTTGGGGTCATCACACATCTGACTGTAGCTGGGTTGATAACTGGCTGTATAGTATGCGTCTACTTGGTGGTTTCGTTTAGTACCCTGTTTGACTTGAGTACTGTCTTGAGTGTGTTGGACTTGCTTGCTTCGGTTGATGTCTTGTTGCACGTCAAACAGCTGGCTATTGGGTTCATCACACATCTGGTTGCTGGGGTCATCACACATCTGACTGCAGCTGGGTTGAAAACTGGCGGTATAGTATGCGTCTACTTGGTGGTTTCGGTTAGTTCCTTGTTTAACTTGAGCGCTGACTTGAGTGTTTTGGACTTTATTGGTTCTGGTAGTGTCTTGTTTGACATGAGCACTGACTTGAATGTTTTGGTTACTGACTTGGTTGTCTCTGTTAGTACCTTGTTTGACTTCGTTACTGGTTTGGATAACTTGGTTGAGTCTATCAAAGTCTAGTTAGGATCTCGCGATGCATGGCGATCATCTGTTCATATTCTTGCGAGTAAGTGTCATTCCATTCTTAGGGAACTTCTTGTCGGATTCACCGTAAAATCTTCGGATGTGTAACGTACTCGTTCCTCTGTAGGATGAGGCAAACACGGCCTTATCACCACCACCCACTGGTCTAATAGTCTCACCACTACGAGTCATGTAGACCCAGTTAGCAGGCACAGTCTTGAGGTCTGTAGTCATCTTCTGATCACGATGGTTGAGTGTTACCAGCCTCGGGTTTATATACTAGTTTTTGAGCCACGCGTAAAACCGGTTTCAGCCAGTTTCATAGGTCAAGCGATTCAGATTACGCTGACGTGGCTGTCTGTATGGCGCGACTAAGCGTTCTACTACCCGCTCGTTGACCTGTTGTATGTTTGAGCTGGGTTGGGGAATGCGGGTCATGATCGCCACATGACCTCTAACCATGATGAAATAGATAGTGTAGAGGGCGCCAAATTACTTGTGTTGTAGTCATTGTGAGCTATAGTCTACGAAGTCAGAATACCCGTGATATACATATACAGTCTCCTCAAACCCCTTGCAGTTTTCTTCGTATTGAGGCCTGGTCAGCTATTAAAGACAGGACTGTAAGTATATTACAATCATTTTGTTTTTTATGTAGGTGTTTTAATACTCGTCCGCTAGTGTGGATTGACTAAAGGTTAAGGATGCCGGTGGTGATGTTCGCTCGACGTTTGGTGAGGATTGTTCTGGAGTATCCTGTTGTTGATTATAGTCGAGGATGCATTCCTCAATTCTATTAAGGCTTAATGTGATTATTTCTTGTTTGGTGAAGTTCTGTTGTAGTACATCCAGCAATCGAACCGTTACTAGATCTGCAAAGCTACCACCCTCACCGTAATCACAAGAATGACTGAATGGATTCTCGGCTTCTTGATTTTGTGGGATATTAAGACACGCCATGCAATAGCTGTCTGGTTCAGCTCTTAGCAGGCTCCAAAGTTCGCTAATTAGGTATTCGTGGGCCTCGGTATCTGTAGAACAAATAAGAATAGGGTACTTTATCAGCGTTATAGACATGGATATTACAGATAATAACTAGGGATCTAATATGGACTTTCTGTTACATAGTTCATATATTTCTATCGATAATGGGTATGTGGACTCCACTTTCACCTTCCCCTACGAGTCCACATTACTGCCTATATTATTAAGGTACCACCATAGTGGTGTGTTCAAAAGTTCGAATGCCAGCTCTAATCCATGTTGACCCACCCTACAATACTATAGGAAGAAATGGCTTGTCTCTTCAGATATAGGCGTCTAGCACCATATATCCCGTGAATTATACTAGTATTGTTAGGAGAAACACAGCGAAAATGTGAAAGCTTTATTAATAAACCATCTTACCATTAGCGAGTTGTAACATTGTGAGCTAGTTGCAGTTCACTGAGACCGATACTTCTATTCGACGAATTTTGGTCGTCTTATACACGCTATTTGCTGACATAGAATGACTCAGCAGCTTATTATGTACTGTCTGATCATGTGACCGGATGCGACGCCCTCTTTGTTTTCGGATGTATCCCATAAGACACGCGTAACCGGTTACAGCGCCATCTTTGAACGGTTTTAGTCACGTGTTTCGAATGTATACCTTAGACATATGACCGGAAGCATCGTCATATTTGAACGGTTGTATCGTTATGTTGTCAGTACGCTCTGAGTCAACCTCCAGTTTTCCCCAAAGACATGTCTGAACACGTTCACGTATGTTCAATCCGCCGATATAGCCCTGTGGTGATTCACCCGATCGGTCACCTTCAGCTGATGACGATGCTGCTGTTGATGATGATGATGATGATGATGATGATAGTGATTTTGTTGATGGAGCTGGGTGATGCTGATGCTGGTAATCCTGGTGACAGACACTACAGACGATCATGGGTACCGGTTGGCCAGAAAGACATAGGCAAACATGCCCAAGAAGGATGAATGTTGGGGCTGACTGCGACGTCGTGTAAATGCAATCCATTACAACTTGGGTGTAGTATGTAATAGACAGACACAACTATGGTACGAGGGATAGCTTTGGTTGTGAGATGACACCCAATATTGTAAGTTTCCTACGAGCGTGCACATGCGCGCGCACACAAGCACAAAACGCACGCACGCCTTTCACCCACACCGCCTCTTGAACCACTCATCTTTTTACTAACAGCAAACCTCTCCTAGACCCACTCCACAGCCACTCCCCCAATATTGAAGATTTCTATTTTTACTACCAGCAAACCTCTTCTACACCCACTCCACAGCCACTCCCCCCAATATTGAAGTTTTCCTACGAACGCGCACATGTGCGCGCACGCACACAAACACTCACGCACGGATTCGCAAACACACACACACACCCACTCCACAGCCACTCCCCCCAATATTGAAGTTTTCCTACGAACGCGCACATGCGCGCCCACGCACACAAACACTCACGCACGGATACGCAAACACACACACACACACACACACACACACACACTCCACAGCCACTCCCCCAATATTGAAGTTTTCCTATGAGCGCGCACATGCGCGCGCACGCATGCAAACACTCACCCACGGATGCGAAAACACACACACACACACACACACACACACACACACACGTGCACCTGACACGGTTGTCGTTTGTACAAATTGACTATTGCAAGCTTGTCCAGGTAACACGAATGTTGAGGTTGACTGCAACGTCCTGTAGTTGATAACACACACACACACACGCGAACACACACACACACGCGCGCACCTGACACGGTTCTCGTTCGTACAAATTGACTATTGCAAGCTTGTCCAGGAAGCACGAAAGTTGAGGTTGACTGCGACGTCCTGTAATTGATAACACACACACACACACACACACACACACACACACACACACGCCTACATGTGCGCACACACACACATACTCGACAGTACTTCCACGCACACACACACGTATTCAGTATTATTTCATGAGAGAGAGATGGGAGAGAGAGAGTTGGAGGGAAAGAGGGAGCGAGACACAGAGAGAGATGGAGAGAGAGAGAGAGAGAGAGGTAGAGAGAGAGAGGAAGGGACAGAGAGAGTGAGAGAGACAGAGAGGTATAGGGATAGAGAGAGAGACAGCCAGTTAGGGAGAGAAAAAGAGAGAATGATAGAGATAGTGAGAGATAGAGAGATTAAAGAAAAGAGAGGAAGAGTGACGAGAAAGAGAGAGAGCGGTAGAGAGGGAGAAAGAGGTAGGGAGGGAGATACCGAGGGTGAGAGAGAGAGAGAGAGCTAGAGATGTAGAGGTAGAAGGAGATAGAATGAGAGAAAGAGAGTGAGAGAGAGGTAGAGGGAGAAAAAGAGAGAATGATAGAGATAGTAAGAGAGAGAATAGAGAAAAGCGAGAGAGAGGAAGAGTGATGAGAGAGAGAGAGAGAGAGAGAGAGAGAGAGAGAGAGAGAGAGAGAGAGAGAGAGAGAGAGAGAGAGAGAGAGAGATTTACACCAAATAGAAAACACATATTTGCACTGAATTCTTGTATGCATGACCCCTGCATATTTGACCACAGCTCGCCTAGTTGTCAATGGTAATTACCTTCAGGTTCTTATCTAGCGGTTATCAGTAACCGCTGGCCGCGGCTATTGTTATATCGCTCGGCTCGTGGTTGGTGAAGCGTTATGGCTGAGTGGTATCGGAAAATCTCGTACGGCCCTTGCTGGCTAGCCATTGTATTTTTCTCGCGGGGTGTGCTCGGTGAAGCATCACTGGTTGCTTGTGGGCGCAGGTAAAGTTGGCGGTCAGGGGAGCTTAGTGTGTAGAAGGGGAACAATTCTGGTTGAGTCAAGGAACCGATTACTCTCCCCTTGTCATAATTTTATAATTAAGGGGTATAACTTTGCTGTTTAATAATATTACATATTTTAATGTATATCGTGATACTCTGTGGTTTAAATTAATGGAGACTCGTAGATTTTTATTGACGTACCTATTCTCAAATATACATACAAGAAATTTTGGTGATTAATTAAGTTTTAGGGTATATTTTAAAATAAAATTCTATGACTGTCTAGTATATTCTTAAACCAGATTTTCACCATGCGCGTAATGTTAAAACATGGGGTACGGAAACATGCCGAATTAGCATACTGAGCCGTGCAAAAAGTTTATTCATGCAATCCAACAGTGGATCCTCGGGTTCGCTCGAGAGATGAAATAAAATCATTTTTCTGTCATACTGACTTCGGTCTCCTCATCGAAGGGGATCGATATGAATGGAGGTCGCGCACACCGCACCGCACACGCACACACGCACACTGGGACTCGAACCTGGCGAATATTTGGTCTACTTATATAAGTATTCCACATGACCGGGGCTTGTCTCGTTGTCCGCCCCTCCCGCCCCACCACCGCCCCCGTCGCCGCCGCCGCCCCGTCACCGCCTGCCCGTGTGCCCAGGAAGTGACAATCGGAAGTGGTCACCACGACAACCGGAAGTAGTCATCCAAGAAAAACACCCGCCAATTTCAAAATATCTGGGTCAATGGAGGGCCAGTTTTGTGACGAAACAAGATGGCGAGATAACCCCGTAAAGAACGATTTATCGGTGGTTTGAAACCACAAATAATAAGTAGTTACAACATCCCTTACTACTGGTAAAGCTGTGAAAGTGTAAACAATATAAAATGACAGTATAGTAGTGCAGCTTTACATAACAGAGTTAAGACACATACAGAACGTTGCGGCGATTAGCCTTCATCAGCAAACAAACACAATCACAAACACAACATACAGTCAAGGAAAACTCCTGTGACTACATTAGAAGGTGATGACAGGACGAGAAGAACAAAAGCGTGGAAAAATGGAAGCAATGAAGAGAAAATGAGAATTGAAAAAAAATTTTAATTGAAAAGAATGTTAGTTGAAGAAAATGTTTAATTGAAAAAAATGTTAATAGACAAAAAAAACTGCATACTCACCTCACCGTTCGGATCTGTACTGTGAGGTGAGTATGCAGTGTTTTTTTCTACGAGGGAGCTTCAAATGAAAACCTTAAATGTTTTGTGTTTGTGTGTGTGTGACTATGTTCTGAAAAAGTAAAGAACAAATGCACCATTTTTGTTTGGGAGGGGGGGGGGGATTTGCTGTACTCACCACTGCGTCCAATGCAAGTCCTCCAGCGCCTATTGGATTTCTGTAGACATTTTTTTTTATCTTGTTCGCATTTATAATCAACCATGCAACACATGCTGTACCTCGACATCGAACCGAACAGTTTTGAAACTTTCTACTCCGTTCATACACTTGTTGGACTGGCAGACGTGCATCACTATATTGGACCTTCATTCACCGATACATTTCTATAGGTTTGGCTCCTTCACTGATCAAGAAACGGAAAATAGAACGCTGCCCCTCTTTGGTGCATGTCAAAAGTGGGGCTGCCATCTCTAAACTGCCTTTTGACGTCAAAGTGTTCGTCTGTACCATGATGTCACGTGCTTAACCTTTTGTCATCCTTACCAATAATATTGACAGGTTACAAGACATTGGCATGGCTAATATAATTTCTATCACACTTTTAAGGTTTTCATTTGAAACCCCCTCGTATAAAATGGGTAACATAAGGTTGCCGAGAAGTTAAATGAGGCTCTTCAGCAGGCTCGGGCCAGTTTCTTGAATGGAAACAAGACACATAAGGGCAGCTTTACAACAGCTGAATATATATATATATATATATATATATATATATATATATATATATATATATATATATATATATATATATATATATATATATATATATATATATATATATATATTTACATTGGCACCTTTCCGTCTTGACAGACGATAGTTTGGTACATTGTGCGTCAAAAAGGCTTAATAACTACGACCCATGGCGGTGGCGAGTGTGGCTGGTTGTCAGAAGTCGGGGTGCCCCACCGGCTAGATGAAAATATTATTCACTAGCGAGCAACCCCAAATAGTCAGAAACTAACTAGGGACAAAATCTATATGGCTGAACTACAGATTAAGCCCTGAATATCCAAAGTACAGCTCCAAGTGGCTCGTTACAAAATTGAAGTGAACTGTGCTGAATTTTCGCCAAGGAATGGGAAAGAGAAGATTAGCTAGGATAGATTTTTAAGTCTGAATTACAGTGTGCTGACAACTATCCCAGTACAGGTTTTTCTCCCTGACTGCTCCCTTCCTTGGTGTCTAAGTGAACCCCCACCAATGTACACACACAACACATATGCACAATTGGAATTACAAATATAACGATAGAACTATGAGTTATAATACTACAACATTTATTTACTAATCATAAAAATAGACATATGATGGTTGTCAATATGAGGATGATGAGATCATATACATATTGATATTGATGACAAACATTACGTAACTTGTTACTTGATCTATCTGGATCTGTGGTCCAGATCCCCACTCTCCAGTAGACACAAAAGAAAACAGCTTGCCGGTATTCTGACGAATCCTGTCAGTCCTGACACTACCTAGTCATTAGTCTCTAGTCTTGAGATCTATAACATAGGTGCTCCTTGTGAGAGCTTGAAAGAAAGTCAAGAATGTGTTATATCTAGTTCTACATCAGCACAATCCTAATACTAACACATACATATACAATGACCAGTCTGGCCAAGTTTATCTTCCAGCTCTACTGCGTTCACCATCCTCCTTCTCCCTCCTACTGTCTTAGTCGGGGACGGGCTTTTCAATTGTCTCACACGCCTGTAATTATTACATTTCTGCCGCCCATGTCCATGTCGCTAATACAGAAATTCTGTCGTACAGCCGCTCCGTCCAAAGTTGGTTTAGCAGCTCACCGGGTCGGTAATGGTATTATAATAGTACCGGGTCATCCGGGCTTACAAGCCGTGACCAGTAGCTGTGCCAGGTTCCCATGCATTACCGTGAACGCACGCACACAATACACTGAGAAAGTTTAGCACCATATACCCTATACCAATTGTGGGTAATGTCTGTACCATTACACCTCTGCTTCCAACACAATCGTTGGCCAATGTGCCAATGCGCAGACAATAGCATAACACTTCATATTGGTAGGTTTGCATATGACAAATCAATATATCAAACATCCAATACACATAAACATATTGATTAAACTAGACATATTATGATACTTTAACATCATAGCATAATGCACTAGTTAGTTTGTATGTATACGAAATGAGACGTATATACACAAAAAGAATATGTACGAAGCATATTCCTAGCATCGTATATTCATATGAAATTACACATACATACTTCCAACATATCCGTAAACATTATATTACTTCAAGATGGACATCTAATGATACTCAACATAATAGCATCAGGCATTATTAATGAGTACTAATATTGTATAGCTACAAAATGAGATATACAACAAGTCTAATTGAAGTGACCACACAGACCAGCCATATTTGCTGATCTGCCCGGTTTAATCACCACTTAGTTACTGCTGTTGTAAGAATTAAATAAATAGTCAGTTGACTAGTGTACAAAAAATGCACACACCAAAAAGAGACTAGTCTAGTTTAGAAAGAAATGGCAAGCATCTGCTACGACACCTCAAGTATATCTAGACAAGATCTGCCTTTCACAAGTTTCTACTTCTCAGAAGAGTAATACATGAAGCACAATGATATTGAACACAGAACTTAGAAAGAACCCTCAAGTAACCTACGCCAAAGATAGTTCTTGAAATAACCTAGATCAGATATAGACTGAAAATCAGTACATACATCTAAAACTTGACTAGTTACTAAGAATTACTTCTCCTAGTGAAATCTAGCAACATAAGAATCATACATAGGACTACAAAACGAGCTGGGGGCCTACCTGTTCTGAAGTCAGACTTAATCTAAAGGGAACAGGTCTAGCATGGGTTTTTATACCTAGCCTAGCAGTAGACACTTATCTCCCACTGACGTTAATTGCAATTATCTCCAAGTTTGTCCAGTCATAAAAATTCTTTCTGCATGCACACTAGCCTTCACACCTGTGGGTCTGACAATTATTAGCCCCCTGAGTCTTATCAGTGATTTCACACCTCTAGTCTCTACCAGATGGAGGTCAGCCATCGCGGTTGGGCGGTTTCCTAGCTGTGCTTATCAGGTGTCATGTCAAAGGAGCAATTAGGTTCTCATGGTCAGCTGCCAGTTTACAACTCTGTTGGTAAACCAGGTTTGCTTGCGTCATGTCTGGTTGGTTTTAATTACCATTCAGTCCCCTGAGTCTGCCCTCCAGTCTGGCTGGATTGATAACCTCTGGGGGTGACCGGTACTGGTGTCAAATTAACTTCCCAAATAGAAAGCCATCTGTGGGTGTTTGTTTACTTGCAGGCTTTGCAAGCTTACGTCATGACGGTATAGCCTTGAATATAGAGAAAACCGTTCTTCTTTTGATTTTCTGTAACTCTATGTGGCCCATCAAAAGTGAACCGAAAATTGTTCTGGGATGTAAAGGCTGCAAATTCGTGACACTGGTAAGGCCAATTCTTGCTGCAAATGTTTGCCCACAGTAGATGCATGTGAAAACATGGTCATTTCCATCATTTTGCACCATCTTACGTCTTTCACGCTCTGTGTGTGCTTTATCTGCAATCATTTTCTCCTTTGTCTTTATTCCATTTCTGATAGTTGCCCTCCATGCAACACGTTCAGCGGCGACTTGCTCCCAGTGTGCATTATCAATGCCTGTATCAATCATGTCCCGCTTACACACATCTTTGTATCGTTGTAGAGGCCGACCCTGAGATCTCCTATCCGTCTGTAATTCACCAAAAAAGATGTCCTTTGGTATTCTACCATCATCCATCCTCTTAACATGTCTTATCCATCTAAGTCTACGAAGACTGAGCATGGAATACACCGTCACACAACCTGATCTTTCCAATACTTCAGTATTTGTGATTTTTCACTTCTATACATATACATTCACTCACGCTCAGATGGTGGCCTCTATAATGCTCAGAGATTGAAGGAAAAGATAAAAATTAGGAGGGTACTAATCAGAGATTTGCTTTTTGCTGAGGATGTTACGATTACGACCCACTCTGAGGAAGAATTACAACGTCTACTATCTGCATTCTCCAATGCTTGTTCTGAATTTGGTTTAACAATTAACAAAAAGAAGACACAGATTATGTCACAAGGTGCACATGGTGTACCATCAATCTTTATTGACGACGCCGAACTGGAGATAGTAGACCATTTTACATATCTAGGAACAGAGGTAAATAGCAAATTATCCCTCGATCAGGAAATCAACATCAGTATTGGTAGGGCAGCAACAACAATGAACATGTTAGCAAATAGAGTCTGGGAGAACAGGAAGCTTACTGCCAGAACAAAAGTCATTGTCTATCAAGCCTGTGTCCTTAATACTTTTTTTATGGCAGTGAAGTCTGGTCAACTTACTCACACCAAGAGAAACGCTTAAACAGCTTTCATAAGCGGTGTCTGCGAAGAATACTTGGTATTAAGTGGCAAGACAAAATCACAAATATTGAAGAAAGATACTGGAAAGATCAGATTGTGTGATGGTGTGTTCCATGCTGAGTCTTCGTAGACTTAGATGGATAGGACACGTTAGGAGGATGGATGATGGTAGACTACCAAAGAACATCTTTTTTGGTGAATTACAGATGAGTAAGAGATCTCGGGGTCGGCCTCTAGTACGATACAAAGATGTGTGTAAGCGGGCCATGATTGATACATGCAATGATAACGCACATTGGGAGCAAGACGCCGCCGAACCTGTTGCATGGAGGACAAATATCAGAAATGGAATAAAGACAAAGGATAAATGATTGCAGATAGGTCACACACTGAGCGCGTGAGGCGTAAGATGGTGAGTGATTGTGAAAATGACCATGTGTTCACATGCATCCACTGTGGACGAACATTTACAGCGTGAATTGGTCTGATTAGTCACATTCGCTACCGTCTTTGGTTGCAGTTATTATGTCTTTTTGAAACACAGTGTAACAAACTATCGTCTGTCAAGACGACAATGTGCCAATGAGTTTTCCCTATGCATCCTTTTTAATTTGATATTAATACAACATTTCTGTTACTATATTAACAACTTTAAAGTCATAACTGTGACACACGCTTGCTTCCCATTTTCCGCCATTCATGTTTGTTTGGTCCAATCCTACTTTTCGCTTGTCATTGACTCTATTAAGTAGGCTCCAGCGGGCCATGACATGATGGAAGGATCCTGGCGCTGAATAGGACACACATTGAGAAACCCTGATAATTGTACAGTTAGAAAGTATGCAAAAAGTCTCTTAACCAGCACATCGACCTATAGGTCATAGACGTATGGCTGTTCACATTAACCCGGAACCTTCTTAGTAAATATTTTCTTACGCCTGAGTTATGATGTCAGATGCGAGGTGACACCTCACACGACACAGGCATGCGGCAGGTGTTACAAGACTTAACGCTTGTCGTTAATCTGGCTGTCTTTGGTGTTGTTCTTAAGGCGTGACTGACTTGTGACGATTTTTTGTCTCAGCTGGTGACGAGTAGAGGCTAGCACGCTGGCATGTCAGCTAGGCGGTTACCTGTTCGAGTCCGGGTCGAGGTGGGGGAACCAGGAAATGTTAGTTATCACGATCGATGTCACTCGGCTTTGGGCATTCCCAGGCATGCTCAGTCCTCCGATGCAAAGACATTCCTGTGTGTCTGCTCACTTTTCCTTTGAGGGGCTGATTATTTATTTATTTATTTATGTGTGTGTGTGTGTGTGCGTGTGCGTGTGCGTGTGTGTGTGTGTGTGTGTGTGTGTGTGTGTGTGTGTGTGTGTGTGTGTGTGTGTGTGTGTGTGTGTGTGTGTGTGTGTGTTTTACAAACATTTTTTTAAATTTTGTATTCGCTCGCGTTCAACTCAAGCGTAATCTACACACGTGTTTCTACTTCTAGTGCACGGGGCTGATTTTTGCGTGTGGGTTAGCTTTTCTATTACCAGCGCCCCCCACCACCAGGTGAACCCACTCCGACTTCTGAGGTACTTGTAATTTACGACCCCAAGGCAAGGACGTAAAGTCAACATTTTAGTCCAACTGAGAGTTGTAGGGGGTTGAACCCGCTACCCTGGCATTCGCACACTGGATATTTAAGAATGAGCGGTCTTATCCATTTGGCCATGCGGACCTTCATGATAGTACAGCCCTTGACTTACAAACAGGCATCGAGGTGATTGGCCAGGCTTTACTCTCAGGTCGTGTTGTGGGGCTAGCGCCAGTCTAGTCAGTATCCACCATCAATATCAGCCGTGTCCATGCTTCTTCCAACTTGTAATGATGCATTATATCAGTCATGCCCATGCTTCTGCCCTCTTGTAATGATGAATTATATCTACTATGTCCAAGCTTCTTCCCGCTTGTTATGTTGCATTATTTGTCAGTTGTTAAACGTCTCCATAGCGAAGAGGGTAGGCGGCCCGCCTAGCGCAACAAATGTCATAGGCTCTTTTTGGAATTCCATCATTCGGTTCTCGAGTGCAATTTTTTAAAGTGACCCCTGGAAGAAAGGGATGGCTGGAGCTACGGAGTTTGTACTGTGTGAGGCGCTTTCCGCAGACCTTTCTGTCAAAATGAGACTGAGCCTTATGGGATAGAACCAGGTGCAACGAAGTCGAAACGCTTGTTTATAACCAATTATCTCTTTGTCACTCCCGTGTGTTGCCGGGGCCCATAAGGGAAGCAAAGAATAGTAACACTGTTGCCTACCTTGCATGTCGTAAGAGGCGACTAAGGAGGCTTGATGATTCCGTCGCCCTGCTACTGAGTGAGTGCGTGGCGCGACACTGTGAGCTGTGAGTTTCGTGTGAAATGCTTTTGAATCTGCCCGAGGTTTTTTGGAACGTGACTGCATGTTCGGAGCGATGGCAGATGGCTATGTCCCAGAGTTGACCGGTTTTTGCCTTATGCAGAAATGCGTGGCCGCTGGGCTTCTGGTTGACTGCCACTGCCGTCGACGATGAACTGTATTTTCGTGGACTGTGTGGGTGAACATCTAGGAAACATCCAGATGGGAAAATGACTGCCGATTCCATCAGGGATGAAATGAGTGTTTCGTGGGGGGCTATTGTGTTGACATTCTGGCGGCGGCATTATGCACAGTGTATTTGTGCGGGCTGTTGTTTGTCGAGACTCCTGTCTTTTCCACTTTTCACATTGGGCAGTGGGGAGCGTTTTGTATGATGTTCACTGGCACAGGAACGGAGCATAATGGGGACGACCCGTTGCTGTGAAGTTGGAACTGCGACTAACTAACTAACTGACTGTCTCTTTGTCAGTCGATATGCGGTGTTCACTGCCCTGTATTTCGACATATACTGACGTGCGTCCTGGTGAGTGATGTGAAGCCTGACTTCCAAATGTTGTCTATCAATTCTGAGCGAAGACAGTCGATTGCGATCTACTGCAACATGTTCATGGAGTCTGATATGATTACTGCCCGTGCGGCTGCGTGTCCTACTTTTACCATGGGCACCCACGCTTATCGGCACGTCATATATGATGGTGGTGGTTCAGCCGTCTGCCTCGTGTTCTCGGTGTCGTAGGTTCGTTCCCCGGGCTGTGTCTTTAAGAGCACGAGTGTAATTCTTCCACAGACTCCTGGGGGTCCTCGCTGGAGCTACTGGGTCCGTGCTTTGTGAGATCCTAGTGGCTTGCCGTTCTGAGGAGGGAGGCCGAGTCAATAGGGTTACACCTGGTGCAGTGAAGTCGACCCTCTGGCCTTTAGTATTTCTTCTTTAGAATATAATTTATTAATGAATTCGTGTTACAACGCGTGTGCTTTCATTGTATCTGTTTTGTTTCTATAACGCAATTTCCCATATCTGGGAGTCAACGTGGCCGAATGGATAACGCATTCGTTCTTAAACAATCGGTGTGCTGATGCCTAGGTAGCGGGTTCAACCCCTACATCGGTCAGGTGGACTAAAACGTTGATTTCTCGTTCTTTGACTTGAAGATGTAAATTACAAGTGCCTCAGAAGTTGGAGTGGGTTGGCCTGATGGTAGGGACACTGGTAATAGGGAAAGCCACATCTTAAATGCAACTTCCTTCTTCGATGATGAAACCATCAACTGCCTTCCTCAAGTTCCGATCAATGATACACTTGATGACCTGCCAATCTTAGTGGAAGTAACCAAAGCCATCCAGCAACTCTCCAGCGGAGAGTACGAGACTGAGTACGAGAGTATGGAGTATACAAGACACACACACATCGTGATTGTAACTGACTCAGAAAATATGCTGAGGAAGGTGAGGACAGGCAGGCTTCGTGCGGAGTGGCTTGCTTCGCTTCGGAAGTCACGGGTGACAAGCATCGTCTGGATCTTTTCTCCGGGGCATGCTGGTGTGCTGGGGAATGAACAGGCGGACAGATTGGCTGGCTCGGCAAAACTTGGTGGAGTATTGATGCATGACAAAGCAGACGTGGTTGCGGCCTTGTGGGAGCACGTGTACACCTCGGAGGAGCAAATGGATCACCATGATCTGGCAAGAATGCGACAGCGAGGGGTGACGAGGGGATCTGGCCGACGATCAATGCTCAGAGGAAAGGCGAGACGGACATATAATCAGATTGCTACTGGTACTATTAGTGTTGGAACTCTTCGCTGGCTTCTGAGGATGGGGACGGAGCGCTTATGGGAATGCCCCGAATGCTGTGATGTCGGCTCCTAAATCAATCAATCAATCAAACCTAAACGAATTTTTTACGGCGAGTTGCGTTGTGGTAAACGCTCCCAAAGCGGTCAGAGGAAACGTTTTAAAGACACTCTGAAAATCTTACTGAATGCTTTTGGAATTCATCATGACACCTGGGAGGACTGCAGCCAGAGACCGAAATTCGTGGCGTGCATCATTACGCAAGGGTGCAGTCACTTGTGAGGCAACCAGGACTGCAAGAGCTGTGAAGAAAAGACAGAACAGAAAAACCACTGCAGAAAATCCTCCCCCAGAAACGTCAAGCATTCTTTGTCCACATTGTCAAAGAACATTTCGAGCCAAAATAGGCCTCATCAGCCATCTTAGAACTCACGGCTCCATACTTTCAAGCCCACTGGATGAAATGAATGGTCATCATCATTCTTGATGGACGAACAACAATAGGGAAAGCTAATCCATACGCAAAAATGAATCCAGTGCACCAGGAGTGTACACGTGTATGGACTACGCTTGAGTTCAACGCAGACAAAACTGCCCATATCTCTAGCACGCAGCAGCTTCATAATGTAACATTTCGAACAAATGTTGCTTGTCCTTTGCATAAAGGTACGAGAGCCGGTCGTTCATTAAAGCAATGACAAACTACTGAACGTAAACTTGCCAAGAAATCACAAACGGCCAAAAATGCTGGGGTTGACAGTGACGTCCTGTAAAAAAAAATCCAATGAAGTGGAACATTTAAGACAACCTTTCAGTGAAAATGTACGCACGACTGATGTCACTATGCCTAAATTTGCTCCAGTTACATCATTTTAACACTCCCTGCACGGCGCACTAATACAATCTGACATTCGGCGTGTCTGATAAATCTAATGTGTATGATAGCTATTCGCCTCTCGGCCTTCGTTGTTCTGTCGGAAGGTGACACCTCAAGTTCAAGGTCTATCCTTCACGTGGAAGAATTGCGTAGCTGTAGGGTGTACAGTCGACCACGAGGGCAGACACGTGGTTGCTTTGGTGGTACATGGCCTGAGGGACTTTGTATCCCTGGTCGCTTCCCTTCCACTGGGACGCTGCTGTGGCGACCGTTAATTAATCCTATCTCTTATCTCATCTCATCATGTTCCTCTTGTACCTTGCGGTGTCGAGGTGAAGTATAAACAGCGGGAGAGTGCCCGCGTATGGGCTTCATGTATCGATATTGCCATGGATTCTGTTATTCCCTGCGTCCAACGTTTACGTGGTCGGTCTCTTCCTCTGCTTCCCTCTGGTCTGTACATCATTGCTTGTTGTGGTATACTGTTAGTTGGTAACCTACTTGCATGGCCAAACCATTTGACTTGTTGCCTTCTAATAAAATCTACTGCAGCTATAACCCCCCATTTAGTCCTGCACGGCCATACCACGTTTTTTTCCTTCATTTCTGATCTTATCTCTTCTTGATACATTGAGTACTCTTCTCAGGAATCTCATTTCTATTGTTGTGATTTTTCTTTTCTCTTTTTCTGTCATTGTCCAGGTTTGGCATTGGTAACATAGAGTTGGTAGGAAGATTGTGTTGTAGAGTGCTTTCTTAGTAGTTATTGATATGTGATAGCCTGACGCGACACATGATGTTGATGATGCTAACAATACCAGCATCCCTTGCAGTGCCCTGGGGTATGATGGGAAGCCGCTCTGGAAGCAAGGATAAAAAGAGGCGCGTGTCAGTTTCCCGGTCTCTCAAAACCAGACAACCGTGGCCGAAGGAGCGATTTTGTAGATCACTGTTTTCATGTAGATTATAAAATAGGGAGGCTTTAACCAGCCCTCCCCAGTCACTGGACCAGAGCAGGGAGTCACAAATGCCTCTATTGAACCAAGACTGGCTTGTGTGGTCCACACACGAGGCGAGGAAATCCATCAAAATAACTGGCAATTTGTAAGCCCACTCTTGGTGAGTTAAATTTATTTAGATAGCTTAATTAAAGATAGGATAGTGGTGCCCCTAGTCCCCAACTGGGAGCTCCAAACTTATAACATCCACAGGGTTGAGGTAGAATTTGGTTTAGTTCGGTTTATAGTTTGAGGAGCTCTTCTGTTCCTGAGTGACTAAGATTAGTAGAGTTATCTTCGCATGTAAAATGGCGGTAACCGGCAGAAAGACAACAACATGGGTTTGCCTCAATTAGTGACGGTAAAAGTGCTACTCTGCAGATTGGCAGGGGTGTATTAAGAAAACTAGTACCAGGGGTATTCAGTGACGATGCAGGAGAAAGGTTGTTCTCATACGATGGTGTGTATATTTGTAGGTTTTTAGATTTAAGGTAGCAGACAGTGCAGTACGGATTGGAAGTAATCAAATATCGATACTGTACTGTGTTTGGTAGTTCTATAGAATTTGATATAGCCACGATTCAATACAGTATTAAAAATATGCAGTATCATAGTCCAGAGTAGAGGAGGATGTAGGTATTGTCCTGTAAAGTCTGTGTTCTGACAAGAGGAAAATACAGAGCACTAGCATAGAATATGAGGAAATAATGCACCTTTAATACGCGGGGTGCGTATGAGCAATCATAATGTAATCATGACAACTGCGAATGAAGTGTGGCTTTACTGAGAGAGAACAGGCAGGTGCATCTGGAACTGATATTGGTAAAGGGGTTTCTCATTTAGCATTGAAGTCTGGTGTCACATCTGTTACCAGAATGCAGTAGTGTTTGTGCTAGTGTATCAAACTGGGAGTTTTATGTGTAGTAAAACAGGGTGTTTGTTGTACCAGGGGAAGGGTGTGATTTATTGCTACGTACCACCTTTCGCAAAGATATATGCACTTGCTATGCGACACTTAGCGTAAGAGAAGAAAATTTATAACCGGTGTATCGTAGGAAGAATGATGGGAAATAGAGGGCATAACTGCACATTTGTTGTCCACTCACAGATAATATTACACTGATTGTGTTGGGCCTTGAATAACACTTATTGGTCATTAGTGTGTAATAATGACATAATATATATAGTACACTGTTTATTATATTAGTACTAATGTTCTGTATCCTGCCATGGGCATTGTTGTTCTTGGATCCTGTCTCATATGAATGAGGCACTCTGGCCACTATTTTGTGTACTTTCACTTGGTAATATTGTGTGTTTATTTTATGAGCTATCTTAGGGGCCTCAAAGAGTGCCTCAATTGAGTTCCTGTGTAATACATGTTTATCTTTATCCTTAACTTTCTGTGAATGTTGTGATTATTCTATTTGGAAGGTTACATTGTCACATTCTACAAATATGGTTATTCCTGTTTCCTTTACTTTTCATAGTTAAACATGTTTTACCTGTTGGTTATTAATTTATAATATCATGCAGTAATGTGTGTGATGTCATATTGTTGTTGATATCCTTTATCAAAACATGGACATTGCAGGAGCAGTGTGTCCTATATCATATGGCATCCCTCATAAGTTTAGGTATTTAAATGACAGAAGATGGGGGAAAGGTGGTGCATTGGGTATTATGATTGTAGTGATGGCTATGGTGAGAGTGATGATGGGGATTATGATTGTGGTGACTATGTTGAGGCTGATCATGTAGTGTCAGCTAGGATGATTGGGATGATTATGGCTATGGTGAGAGTGATCATTTGATGATTGTGATGTTTTATGTCGCGGTGTATGTTATATGTCTGAGTTGTTGGCGGTGACTTATGTTATAGCCTGTGTCCTGATTGTTGCTGGTGTTATGTGTAGAACTGTGCTTCTGGTCTATTGATGTCTAGTTGTCATCAGTACAAAGGTGTGTGTCCTGCTGATGTCATGTTGAATTGCATATCCTATGTCTGCTTGATTGCTGTTGGTGCATTGAACTGTATTTATGTCCTGTATGTACATGTTCAAATGGTGTTGTCCTGTTAGAGTCGTTGTACACCGGTGTAGCTGAGTTGAGTTCGGTGTTGATTTTGACTAGTTGATGAGTGTTGCTGTGTAACATTGGCATTTATGAGTGGTGTTGTCAGCCTGTGGTGTTGGGGATGGGAAGTTGTGTTGTGTCAGAGATCTGTAGGTAATGACCTCCCTGAACTGTAAATACAGAGTTAGATGAGAAGCCAGGAAAGGCTGCGAGCATTGTGACGAGGGATGATCCGCCCTCACATTAAGATTGTCCCATGATGTGGTGGTGGCTGTTGCATTAATTGTGGGCCCAACCACTCCGAAGGATGCTGTAGAGCGTGTGTGCCCTGTTTATATTTTATGTGGAGTATATCCTATAACCTATCCATATCATTGCTGTCCAGTTGAAGTATCATGTGGTTGGTGTGAACTTACACAGTCCATGTCTATGTTTGTGCCACAAGGGCACTGTTTGCATACACCGTTGCTGTAGTTGTTGTCCTGTGAAGTCCATGTGTTGATGCAAATAATGATTCTTTGATGATTATTAATTAGATGTTGTACCTTGTCATGCATTGCAGGTAATGACCTCTGGCCATGTTTGTGGTTTGTAGAGCAAACTTGAGCCCCGGCTCTGGTTAATGTCGTAGGCCACTCACATCCCCTTCGTATACCTGTTTATGCGTGTTTATGCCACTATATCTCTGCTGTTGGGGTTATAGTTTTGTTACTCGTTATGTTATGGTTTTTCGCTGTATCTGGTCCCAGTCAACTTATGTGATGCGGGTGTCTTGTGTGGGTATTGAGGGTGCCCTTCGACTCAACTGAACATGGTTGAGGTCTCACTGTCATTTAGAGACCGCCCCTGTAGCCGGTGCTAGGCAGCAGTTATCTCTAACTGCGGGATTTCAGATTCCCATTTCTGTATGTACCAACTGTCCATGAGTCCTGAGATGATTACAATAGAGAGTCCATACCTGCTGTTACCATTGTTGTTTACGTTAAGGCTCTGTTGTTGCCATGTCCTTGTTGGGTTGTGGAGATAGGTACCTAGTCATGTGCATAGCGATGTTAGGCAGCAGTGATTACTGTGGGAACATAGGTTCCCATTTCTGTATATGTCAGTTATGTGACATGCCAGGATGCCTGTTTGTCACTAAACCATGCAGTTCTGTCTAAATTCTACCCCTTTTCTTGTTAACAGAGGAGGATATACACAGTGCTCTTTCTCTATTTCTCCTTATTGTCCTTTTCTTCTCTGGCCCATTAAAAGTCAGTGTTGCGTTTCTTTGTCTTTGAGCACTTAAGTATAGGAAATTACATCTTCCTGTCCTTGATATTCTACCTCCTATGACAGATACATGTTTGTTCTTTAGCATTGGTGCCATTTGTCCAATGAGCTGGTTTGCCTTATTGCATCTATTTTCGATATCGTCTTCTGATTTGCCATTTGATGATATTATACTTCCTAGGTACTTGAAACTCTTTACTTGCTTCACGGGATGTTCGTTTAGGTGAATCGTTGTTGCTTTTTCTTCTTTAGTTATAGTCATTACCTCTGTTTTACTTGTGCTAATTTTCATGTTATGTTCCCTACACATTTCGTTTAGACTATTCATGTGGTCTTGTAATTCAGCTTCTGATTTTGCTATTAGTGCTTGGGCGTCCGCAAACAGGAGTTCTCTAATGGTTAGATTTGCAGATGGTTCTTCTTCTGTGTTCTCGTCATGCATTGTTCTTGCGGTCTCTGTTTGGCTACGTTATTTACATATGTTGTCTATATTTGTTGTAAACAAGAGAGGGGACAGGACACAACCTTGACGTACTCCAGATCTTATGGTGAAGGGTTCTGAGTGTCCTCCAGTTGCTTTTACTGTTCCTCAATGTTACATACAATCAACCAGATGTACCTTGGAAGTATATACGGCCGCGTGATATTTACTACATCACCCATTGAATGCGGATTGATATAAAATATGGAACTATCACCATATACCCAATACACCACAAAGTTGAAAAGGAGCCTGCAACTATTACTTTACGTTATTACTGTATACAGTGTAGACCTAATAAGGCGAACTCACCTGGGACCCAAGAATTAGATCTTCTTATCAGAAATTCCTCGTATAAGAGTTCAAGCATATAGTAATCCATTTACAACGTGCAATATTGTTCTTCACAACAGAAATTCGCCACATTCGAGATCGCTTTAAGAGGTTTGCACCGTATTCCGAAGCCATATTTATATATTTGCCATATGCATACAGATACACTTTCATATATATATATATATATATATATATATATATATATATATATATATATATATATATATATATATATATATATATATATATATATATATATATATATATACATTGGCACCTTGCCGTCTTGACAGACGATAGCTTGTGCTTTAAAAAGGCATAATAACTTTTACCTATGGCCAATTTGCGCTGTAAATGTCCGTTCACGGTGGGTGCATGTGAACACGTGGTCATTTCCACCATCATGCACCATCTTACGTTTCACACGCTCGGTGTGTGACTTATCTGAAATAATTTTCTCCTTTGTCTTTATTCCATTTCTGATGCTTGCCCTCCATGCAACACGTTCAGCGGCGACTTGCTCCCAATGTGCATTATCAATGCCTGTATCAATCATGTCCCGCTTACACACATCTTTGTATCGCAGTAGAGGCCGACCCTGAGATCTCTACCCATCTGTAATTCACCAAACAAGATGTCCTTTGGTATTCCTTACAGTATATATCGGCACCGTAGCGAAAATGTTAGGGATGCTCTTCGTAATTCCGCACACCGTGTTAGGAACACAGCTGAGTTCGATTTGGCAGCAGACCGCCTTGCGTTGGTTTTCATACAATGGTGTGAGTGTCTGTCGTTCAGAAAGCAATGGCAAACTACTGAACGTAAACTTGCCAAGAAATAACAAACAGCCAAAAACTGCAGGGTGTGACTGCAAAGTCCTGTAAAGAATGTGCAGCTAACTCGTTGACAGCATATGTTGCCTGGACAAGGGTATGACATCAAAGACAATGAGCGACTTGTTATCTCTGTTGATTCGGGCAACTTTAGTTTGCCGTCTTCAGGCAGCTTCTCTGGCGAAGTGGCTACGCTGCCTGCCTGCGCTCGAAGGTCGTGGGTTCGATTCCGGGCTACGTCGTTCCGTTTACGAGTGCCAATTTCCCCGAAGACTCACAGGGGTCGTCGCTGGAACTACGGAGTTCGTGCTTTATGCGAATCTTTCGTCAGGCCGTCTTGCGGGAAGGTCCCGAGCCATATGGGATAAAACCCGGTGCTTTGAAGTCGACCCACTTACCCTGTAAACGTTGTTAAACCTGTCTCCGTATTTAGCCCTATATTCTACCAAAGTAAATGCCCAGGACCAATTACAACAGCGGCTGGCAAATGCGTGACAGAGATTGAAAGACAGAGCCAGTGAACACCGCATTCCAGAACATGTAAAATATGCAATCAGTCACTGTCATTGCATGTACGTTTAGCGTGCTGAATTGTTATCTAGAACCTGTCTTGTTGCATGACAGTTAGTTAGTTAGTTAATTAGTTAGTTAGTTAGTTAGTTGGTTGGTTGGTTGGTTAGTTAGTTAGTTAGTTAGTTAGTTAGTTAGTTAGTTAGTTATCTGTTGGGGTGCATCCTTGCGCTCCGAACATATACATAGGTGCTCAGATCCCCCTCCACCAATTTCCCAAAGCATATGTACATTAACGTTTCACGGCTTATAGTGCCAGTTCTGTGTTGGTTGACGAGGCACCTCATTCCCTCGATGCTCCTCTCGTGTTTGGCCGTCTAGATCAGTTCTTACTCCCACCCAAGTCTCATATTCTAGACAACGACGTGGATTCTCTGACGTCAAAGTCCTCCCCTCTCGACATGCCAGTGAATCACGGAACGTGAAACAGCACACCAGGAAGAGCTTGGAAGCAACGGAGAAGTGGCTTCTGGGGGCGAATGTTGCGAATACTTAGGACAAGCAGAGTAACTAACAATAGTTGCGTGGAATAGGCTAATGAATGAGGATCACTATATACAGCAGTAAGAAAGAAACACATATCTTTCTTTGATCATGTAACAAAAAGTAAAACAATAGAAACAGTCACAAAGACTTGAAAGATCAGTGAGAAAAGAGGCAGAGGCAGACCAAGAGAAATGATGCTGGGTGGACTGAAAGAGTGGCATCAACAGAGTTGACTCAGAACACCAAATACCAAGACCTGTGGCTAGACATGAGCACCAAGAGTTGACTCAGAACACCAAGGCCCAAGACCTGTGGCTAGACGTGAGCGCCAAGAGTTGACACAGAACACCAAGGCCCAAGACCTGTGGCTAGACGTGAGCACCAAGAGTTGACACAGAACACCAAATACCAAGACCTGTGGCTAGACGTGAGCACCAAGAGTTGACTCAGAACACCAAGGCCCAAGACCTGTGGCTAGACGTGAGCACCAAGAGTTGACACAGAACACCAAATACCAAGACCTGTGGCTAGACGTGAGCACCAAGAGTTGACTCAGAACACCAAGGCCCAAGACCTGTGGCTAGACGTGAGCACCAAGAGTTGACACAGAACACCAAATACCAAGACCTGTGGCTAGACGTGAGCACCAAGAGTTGACTCAGAACACCAAGGCCCAAGACCTGTGGCTAGACGTGAGCACCAAGAGCTGACACAGAACACCAAGGCCCAAGACCTGTGGCTAGACGTGAGCACCAAGAGTTGACACAGAACACCAAGGCCCAAGACCTGTGGCTAGACGTGAGCACCAAGAGTTGACACAGAACACCAAGGCCCAAGACCTGTGGCTAGACGTGAGCACCAAGAGTTGACACAGAACACCAAGGCCCAAGACCTGTGGCTAGACGTGAGCACCAACAGGGCACTTGATGACGGTGATGATATTTGCTGTTGCTGATTGTTCACTAACTGCGAAGGTTACTTCTTGACATCGTTTCTATGTCCTAGAAATTAAGCCAAAGCATTTGTTTCTCACAACCTTTCTACCAGTCTGTTGTTTTGTTTTCTCAAATATTTAACCTTGAGTTCCAGAAAATATTATTTGTTATCTGGCTCTTCTGTTCAACCCGCTGCGCTTTATTACAAGGCTAATGATTATTTAGTTTCCCAAGACATTTAATTGTTGTTGTTATTATTATTAGAGGTTACACTGACACATGCCAATGAAATGTTAAGTGTCATATATGTGGCAATGAGTAGGAGTGAGGACACAAGAACGCAATACTGTTGTTTACAATACGTGACCTGACCTCAAATTTCGCTAAGAGATGCTTCAAAAACAATTTCACAAGACTAACTATTTTATCGAAACAAACCTGATAATACATTGTTTTGTGATAAAGGTTTAATAACGTCTGGAAGAGCACACTTTTTCATAGTCAATGCTAATGCGTATTTGTAAAGTAACCCTTGTTTTTGGTATACCCCTTGCAGTGTGAAGGCCACATCTGATTGTGTATCTTTGGCAAATGAATACATAACATGTTTTGCCCACCCGAAATATAAAATGAAGTAGGGCTAAAAGAAGAACCATTAACAAGACCATACCAGACGAAACAAAACAACAAAATTAAAAAAAAAAATACTGAATGAGGTCAAAATAACGTAATAATGCTATCCCTTAACTGGAACATCTTCACATACTTTTAGAAATAAACAACAAAGCATAAAACAAAGAACCGTTATCATTTGTATTTTGTCTTTTTTTTTCCCGTCTCTGCGGGACCTTCATTTTCTATCCATGAATCGGCAACTTGCGGCACGTATGTCATGCGTGGCACGGGAAACGGGATTCTTTGGCACGCTGAGTGAATAGGAATACCATTTTTAACACACGGCTGTGAATGTTAGACAGTTAATAAACCGGCGAAAATATCTCTTTAAGCCTTGGAAAAGTGGTTTAATAGACGACTGCTGAAAATTCACTGGACAGCCAAAATGAGCAGTCTGGACGTTTTGAGGAAGGCTCAGTCGCAAAGACAACTTATCACGAATATCAGAAAGAGGCAGTCATCATTTGTTTTTTTTTTGCCACATTATGAGAAGATAAAAACTAGAACATATTGTGACAACTCGGACGATTTGTGGAAAGAGAGATAGAAGAAGACAACGAGAGAACATTCTTGACTGTCTTATGTTATGGCACGGAAGGGAGACAACACATGGACTGATCCGTGCCGTTGGAGATTGCAGTTTGCGGAGAAGCATGACCGCCCACCTTGTTGTATGGCTCTACTTTTTGATATCCTTTTGACCTCACATAAGGCATCACTGCTGGTCTCTGAGCCGTGTATACTGGAGCTGGTGGTAGCAGTTCGCTAGCTATTCAAGTACAGGCTCCTTATTTTCACGTCTATTTGGGTACGTGGTATTAGCTTTATATTGTAAAACTAATCAGCACTTGATGGGCGATGTGGTCAGTATATCACCGGACGTCTTTACTTCCCATTAACTTTTAAAGCACCTACTTAAGGCAGAGCTGACCTGGGAATCCAGTTCAACGAAAACAAACACGAAAGAATCCCCTACCCCAGGGGACTCAAACACAAAGCCACCTAGCCAGCGGGCAAAAACGTTAGCCACTACGCAACAGCGGCCCCGAAACGATCTATAAGGTTAGTTGCATGCCCTTTTACAGGACATTATAATCTACCCCAGCATTTATTAGCTGTTCTGGATTTACAAGGCAATTTTGTGTTCAGTAGATTGTCATTTCTAACTCATACCATCAGACACTCATACCATCAGACACTCATACCATCAGACACTCATACCATCAGATACTCATACCATCAGACACTCATACCATCAGACACTCATACCATCAGACACTCATACCATCAGACACTCATACCATCAGACACTCATACCATCAGACACTCATACCATCGAAATCTACACACAACGATCTGCTCCCAAAGCACCTGCGACTGATTTCAAACCCTGGATCCGGCAAGTCGGGGAATTAAAAACTGCGTTCACTAACCCCTAAGCCACAGTCGCTGAAACGTTATGTATAAGCGGATGACAATACCCTCACCTCGTCATTTCGCAATAGGAAATGCACATATCTGTAAACAGTCGACTGTAAAAGAAAGGGTTAATATATATAAACAGTCGACTATAAAAGAAAGGTTACATATCTATATACAGTCGACTATAAAAGAAAGGGTACAATCTATAAACAGCGAACTAAATAAGAACAGGGTACATATCTATAAACAATCGACTGCAAAGAAGAGGGTACACATCTATAAATGTCGACTATGAAAGAAATGGTATGTATCCTATAAACAGTGGACTATAAAAGATAGAATACATATCTATACATAGTCGACTATAAAACAAAGTTATATATCTATAAACAGTCGACAATAACAGAACGTTACATATCTATAAACAGTCGACTATAAAGTAAAGGATACATATCTATAAACAGTCAACTCTAAACGAAAGGGTACCTGTCTATAAACAGTTGAATATAAAAGAAAGGGTACATATCTATAAAGATGTTTATTTAGTGATTGACACACTATTTTAGCTATAGACAGATTTGTTTGTGTATTTAGTAGTAGAATATTTGTTTAGTGGTGGGTATATTGTTTAATGGTAGATAGATTTGTTTAGTGGTGGACAGATTTGTTTAGTGGTGGACAGATTTGTGTAGTGGGGACAGATTTGTTTAGTGGTGGACAGATATGTTTAGTGGTTAATATATTTGTTTCGTGGTGGACAGATTTGTTTAGTGGTGGACAGATTTGTTTAATGGTAGACAGATTTGTTTAGTGGTGGACAGAACTGTTTAGTAGTTGATAGATTTGTTTAGTGGTGGACAGATTTGTTTAGTGGTGGACAGATTTGTTTAATGGTAGACAGATTTGTTTAGTGGTGGACAGAACTGTTTAGTAGTTGATAGATTTGTTTAGTGGTGGACAGATTTGTTTAGTGGTTGATATATTTCTTCAGTGGTGGACAGAATTGTTTAGTGTTGGACAGATGTGTTTAGGGGTTAGTAGATATGTTTTGTTGTGGACAGATTTGTTTAGTGGTGGACATATTTGTTTAATGGTAGATAGATTTGTTTAGTGGTAGACAGATATGTTTAATGGTAGACAGATGTGTTTAATTGTAGACTTTGAACCAGCTCCCGGGTCAGGTTTCCAGTTGCAGGGTCGGAAGTGGAGGGGGTGTCATTGTGGGGAAATGGTCACGCTGCATCGCGAGCGTCAAGGTTCGTCTTTGGACTTAGGGGTGCAATTTTGTTGTGAAGACAACAACGGAATTAGTGCTCTGTACGAGGCTTTTGGCAGGCCACTGTGCAGATAGAGACCGCGCCATATGGAATAAAACACGGTGCAATGAAACCGATCTTCTTGCTTGTAACCCTGTATGACCCAGGGATCGGCCAGTCTCACCAGCCCATCCAGTGCCGATTGGTCTTTATAAAAATATGGGTTTAGCACTTTATACCCAATGGGCTCAAAACGTGGAAAGGTTTACCTTTTATAAGAGGGGGGCTTCAAATGAAAACCTGAAATGTTGTTATTTTGGTGAATATATTCTGAAAAAGTACCGAAATAAATGTATCATTTTTGGATGCTGTCACCGCTGCGTCCAATGCAAGTCCCCCAGCGTCGATAAAGTGATTGGATTCCTGTAGAATAATCGGATCTGGGATCACTACTCGGTGTGTCTGACCCTGTGGTGAACAGTCTATCACATTAGTCACGCGGTTTTCAAACTTTCTACTCCACTTTTACACTTGCTGGACTGACAGGCATGCATCACCATACTGGACCTTCATTTGCCGATGAATTTCTATAAGTTCCACCCCTTCACTGATCAAATAACGGAAAAGAGAACGTTGCTCATCATTGGTGCAAGTCAAAAATGGGGCGGCCATCTCTAAACGGTCTTTATGATGTCACCGTGTTCGTCTGCACCGTGATGTCTTGTGCTTAACACGCTTGACACCCTTAACAACAATACTGACAGATTACAAGACAATGGCATGGTGATTGCAATTTTTATCACACTTTTAACGTTTTCATTTGAAGTCCTCTCGTATATGGAACAAATTAGCTGAAATGTTGGCTTCGAAGGTAGCTATCATTGACACATTACATATGGAAAGTTAGTTAGGAGACAGATTATTCTCAATGAAATATTCAATCCATAAGAGCCCTGATTCTCTCCTCAGTATCTCCCTCATTGTGTCGGTCGACGACACCATTTCCGTGAAGGTTGACTAGAGGTTGCATAGCGGTCTTGTCTGGCTTCATTCCTTTTGGTTGTCCAGTCTGGACAAAATTGCAGATCCATAGCTATCACGTGATTCGTGAAGTCACCACGCCACTCTGAAGGCATTCACTGTATCAGCCCTGGTCATCGGTCGTCCTCATTCTACCGCAGCCCAGTTCAGAAACCCATCCGCTTGATCATTTACTCTGACACCAGTGTGTCCTGGCACAAAAATGGCTTTTTCTTCGTCCTTGACCTCCCCACAGATTCCACCCACTGTCTTCGCGCCCAGCTCATCTCGATCTTACCGAACATGTTCACGGAGTCATTGAGAAAGTATGCCTGGGTGAAAGTCTGCCTCTCTAGCCAGGGTTTTTCTCTAGTTACTGCCATACCTGCCTGCTCCGTGGCCTTCGTCTGGAACCAACATGGCAACAAAAACATAACAGAAGACCTAACAACTCACGGAGACGAGATGTAGAAACAGAAATGCACAAAATGGAAGGACACGGAGAGAGCCGGAGAGCTGCATGGGATAGCTAAAGATAGGAGGGCTTGGAATAGTTTAGTTTAGTTTAGTCGATGGATCAACATCACGGCACACGGGTGCAACCCATAAGTGCTCCGTTCTCCTCCTAACTCAAATCTGAGTCTGGAGAAACTCAGCTCAGTGCACGAACTCCGTAGCACCGCCGAGGATCCTGAAAATACTTTGGGTAGATTTTTAACTCGAAATTTTGCCCGGGCAGCGCCGTTAGGCTACTCTTTTTCGATTTCCAACTGCCAAGGGATTTTTTACGTGCGCAACAATACACACGGGCGTCCGATCTCACTACCCAGAGACCAGGGGAAATTTATTACTAGAAGTCCACGAGAAAAAATCCCGGTCATCACCGGGGCTTGAACCCGGGACCTCCAGCACTCGAGGCGGACACCATACCTCGAGACCACGCAGACCCCCAGGGCTTGGAATGAGTTTGGTGTCGGTTTATGCGTCAATGGAGTGTGGAAGGCAAAAGAAGAAGAATGAGAATGATGAACCGTGTTGTAATTCTTCTCCCAGGACCTCTTTGGAAGAAGCAACAAAATTGATCTGTGTCTGCATTGTTCCACCAACCAAGAGTGTTTTATCAAGCTATGCATATTGCCATCTATTTCTACGAGCAGAATCCTCACAAGGAGGCAATTTCTCCAAACGTGACCACACGACAAGAAGACGAAACATACGGGTATTCTACAAGATTCCAACATCGAAGAGAACCAGTTTATTCACACCATTATGTTTCGGAAACTGAAGTACGTAGGCCATTTTAAGCACCACAGCGTTTTTGAAAGAACAGTGATGGAAGACATGGTTCCCGGACGAAGAGTAGTTGCCCAGTACATGGCTGGCATCTTGGGGTTGAGGTTGCATCAGTCAGGAAACATATCAGGAGATGGAGACACTCTTCGGCGGGACGAATAAGAGCAACATTCTGCAATAGACCTGTCACGTGATGACGATGGACATAATCTTGCTATAAGTAAACACAAATAAGGCAGACCTGGTGGGCGACTTTGATATCGCATGTGGAGTGCGGAAGGACAGACATATCATCACGGCCTGGGGAGTAGTGCTGCAAGTAGTGAGCAGAGAATCTGACCCATACTCAGGACTCCGAGGAAAAACCAGACGAACGCACAATCAGACTGGTACCAATACTATTGGGACTCTTCGCTGGCTGTTGATTGATAAGGGCGGGGCACATATGGGAATATCCCGAGCGCTATGGTATTCGGCTCTTGTCTCACCATAACTCAAATACAATAACAGTTGGCAAGTGTATGTTCTTTCGTGTTTTGAAAGCCATCTTGGATTTTGTGTGTTAGCCGAGATAGTTGACCCCTAGTGCAATGCCCAGCTCTGAAATTTGCGTGTTTATAAATCATGACTTCTGTATTCTCAAGAAGCAATAAATGCTTGTATCTATCATCCTTTCAGCTAGTTGGCTCAAACATGATGTGATGTTTAAGCTCCTCTGATGTTCTGTTTACCGCCCACACAAGCACATCCTAGAAGTAAATACAGATGACACTGTTGTCCTTGCCAATTGATTCTAATTCGCCCTATATAGTTCAACCCGCATTCCAAAAAAACAGGCGGGACTACTATTGTCAATTTTAATATAGATTGCCCGTATCTTTTGCATACCAAAAACAAGGGTCGTTGCTGTTGTCATTTTATTATTTATCCCCTACTCTAAGAAATAATGCATTAATAAATGCCTAATTAGAAAGAAAAGTTGTGCAAACTTTGTTAAAACATTTATTTTCTTCACGGAAGTGGCTACATCGCGTGGGTGTTTCAGTTAGATCCACGCTGTTGACATGAAATTCGAGGAATTCCGAGAAGGACCTTCCGCATTTTAGTGAAAAGTGAACATACGTACTATCCAACATCTGTGAACAAAAAAGTACACATAACTGAAGATGTAGGTCATGGATTTGAGTACTTTGTTGTTTATTGTTACTATACTTATACACATCCAAAAGAAGGCCAGAAAATAAACAAACAGCAGAAAACAATGGCGCCAAGATAGATTCCAATAAAGTACAAGTATGAAACATCACTTTAAGTCAGATGTTCGTATAACGAATAAGTAGCGTAGTTACATGGCATGAGACCGGATTTAGCATCTGGCAAATATATGATATGCCAAATTCTTTTGTGAAACTAATGTCAAAGGAAATCAGCATAACTCATACATTGTGATAGAAATGGTAATGCCTCTCCCCGTGTTAATGGCGTTTTTTGTCATGCTCATTATCAGGGTTTCTGATGGCCACAAAAAAAAAAAAAAACCCAAAAAAACTGCCAGTCTCAGTACATATTAGTTGGGTTACAAAATACCAAACTATGCAGGTATGTGTTAGTTGTCATTCATAGAATACCTCTACATCGCTATCATGGTATGTCTTCATATTCTACAGGCAGGCATGCATGGAAATGGGTGGGTGGGTGGGTAGATAGGCAGGCATGCATGGAAATGGGTGGGTGGGTAGATAGGCAGGTAGGCAGAGCGATTTAGACAGACAGATGGGCGAATATATATATCTGCCGGTCTCTCTGGCCGAGGGGTTACAACACTTTCTCTGTAATCCCGTCTATCACGCAGAGTCTCGTAGCGGGCGAGAGCTGGAAGCGGTTCGACCCTCGCTGGTGACTTGCGGGATAACTGAGCCGGCCGCTCAGAAAGCAATGGCAAACTACTGAGCGTAATCTTGCCAAGAAATCAACAGACAGCTGAAAGATGCTGCTGTTGACAGCGATGTCCTGTAAAAGGATATACGAATTTTAATAAAATTATATATATATATAATTAGGCCTGCATTTGCGTACGATTTACTTACCTCTAGACAGCTTCTATTCAAGGAGACGACGACTCTAACTGCTGATAGGTATGTTTGTCTCTCCAAACAATTCTGTCATGGTGGCCGCCTTACAGCCTGCCCTTTACGATTTCCAACTGCCATGGGATGTTTAACTTGCACACGAAACTTCCCGTGTTTCGCCCTTCTTCGTGAAGGTTGAGTATGAGATCTCACTACCCAAGATATCAGGGGAGCGTGTGATATTGATATCAGTGCTTCTTGGGAACATTCCCAGCCTTGTGTAGGCATCGAACCTAGTGCCTTAAATGTTTGAAGCAGACACCGCTATCTCGCAGTCCCCTCCCTCCTCCCACCCCCCCCCCCCCCCCCCCCCCCCCAACTCAGATTCTGAGATAAGTAGTACATTGTGTTCCCGATGTTTTCATTTCCCCTTCATTTTCATCTTTCCATTATTCTAATCCCGTTCTTATGCCTTAATGCAGTCACTGTTGTGTCTTGTCTGTGATTATATGTTGCGTTTTGTATATGTATGTTGTTTGCCAATGAAGGCTAGTCGTCGCAAGGTCCTGTGTTTTCCGTAATTGTGTTTGTAAAGCCTCATTGCTTAGTGTTATTTTATATTGCTCCCCACTCCAACAAGCCTTCCGCCAGTGAGCATGTGTTGTTTGTCCATCAAATATGATGATGACCTTTCATTTTCATCCAGCGGGGTTGAGAGTATGAAGCCGTGAGTTCCAAGATGTCTGGTAAGACCTATTTTGACTCGAAATGTTCTTTGACAATGTGGAAAAAGAATACTTGACGATCCAGGAGGAAGATCTCCTGTAGTGGTTTTTCTGTCCAACCGTTTTTTTTTATCCACAGCTCTTGCATTCCTGTTTGCTTCACAAGAGACTACACCCTTGTAATGAGATCTATGGATAAAATACCGGGGATGGCGATTGCAGGTCAACAATACACGCCTACATCATGCTGACAACATCGACACGGTAGCAACAAGTCAACAATACACGCCTACATCGTGCTGACAACATCGACACGGTAGCAACAAGTCAACAATACACGCCTACATCGTGCTGACAACATCGACACGGTAGCAACAAGTCAACAATACACGCCTACATCGTGCTGACAACATCGACACGGTAGCAACAAGTCAACAATACACGCCTACATCGTGCTGACAACATCGACACGGTAGCAACAAGTCAACAATACACGCCTACATCGTGCTGACAACATCGACACGGTAGCAACAAGTCAACAATACACGCCTACATCGTGCTGACAACATCGACACGGTAGCAACAAGTCAACAATACACGCCTACATCGTGCTGACAACATCGACACGGTAGCAACAAGTCAACAATACACGCCTACATCGTGCTGACAACATCGACACGGTAGCAACAAGTCAACAATACACGCCTACATCGTGCTGACAACATCGACACGGTAGCAACAAGTCAACAATACACGCCTACATCGTGCTGACAACATCGACACGGTAGCAACAAGTCAGGGCGAGCTGCAGGAAATGGTTGACAAAATGGTTGTAATCATAATGATATATCCCTTGCAGGAATTTGCTGTAAATTCCAGCCCCTATAGCCTGATTTTGATGTACTAGGCTTTTTTTACGTTTAGTAGTTTGCCATTAGGCCGGTCTCCCTGGTCTATGGGTTAGCGACGTTCTCCGTAATCTCGTTTATCCACGTGAGCAATCGGTAGCGGTTCTCGCCGAGCCCGTCACCTACGGGATATGTGAGCCGGCCGCTCAGAAAGCAATGGCAAACTACTGAGCGTAATCTTGCCAAGAAATCAACAACAGCGGTACAATGCTGGTGTTGACAGCGATGTCCTGTAATAGGATATGCGAAAAAAAGTCTGCCATTACATTCTGAATGAGAACTTAACCTAGAAAGTGAAAACAATATTCGGCCTTAGAAAATAGGAAGACAGTCGTAATGGGAATTTCAAAGAAATAGTTTGTGTCCCAATTAATAATTAAAATTAACAGTTAATGTAAATGGTTTTACTTTTGGACAAGCACAAAAAAATCCAAGTATCTAGGCGCATGGATAACATCAGATGAAAGATGTGTTACAGAGATAAAGAGAAGAATAGGTGATGCAAAAACTGCATTTTATATAGAAACATGGCTGGGAATCATGGATGATTAGTAAATAAACAAAACAAGCACATGGCTGGGAATCATGGATGATTAGTTAATAAACAAAACCTCCATTGAGCGTCCTCACAGATACGTCACAAAATGATTGTGTGTGTGTTTTGTTTACGTTCTCTCGCTTTGAACTCAAGCGTAGTCCATGCACGTGCTATTACTTTTGGTGCACTGGGCTGATGTTTGCGTGTGAGCTAGCTTTCCCTTTTACCAGTGTCCCTCGCCATCAGGCGAACGCTCTCCGAATTCTGAAGTACTTTTAATTTACGTCACCAAGTGAAGGACAAGAAGTTAATATTTTAGTCCATCTGTCCTGTGTAGTCCAACTGACCGGTGTAGGGGTTGAGCGAATATTCTTATCCATTCGGCCAAGCTGACTTATAAGCCAAAATGAAAACGAGTAACCTAAATGTTTTGATTGATACGACACGAAGGTAACTGACTACAAACGTCAGAAAGATATGTCGCTTTTGTTTGTTGGGACCACAGCAAAGGAATGGAAAAACTTCAATATGTTGCGAGAGCTGGACAGTTTGTGGAACGAGAAATAGAGAAAGACAGCGAGAGAAGATTCTTAATAGCCTTTTGTCATGGCAGAGAGAGGTGTCAGCACACGACATGATACATGTTGGAGACCGCGAGATATGCAGAGAATGATCGCCCGCGATAGGCGTGAAGGACAAAGGATAATGATACTAGAAAGATCTTCGCATAGTAAAATCGAGAGGAATGAGAGAGAGAGAGAGAGAGAGAGAGAGAGAGAGAGAGAGAGAGAGAGAGAGAGAGAGCGAGAGAGAGAGAGAGAGAGAGAGAGCGAGCGTGTGTGAGAGAGTGTGTGTGTGAGAACGTGGATGTGAGAGAGAGAGAGTGAGTGTGAGTGTGTGTGTGTGTTAGAGTATGAGGGAGAGAACGTGTGTGAGAGTGTGAGAGAGAGTGAGAGAAAGGTATATATATATATATATATATATATATATATATATATATATATATATATATATATATATACAGAGAGAGAGAGAGAGAGAGAGGGAGAGAGAGAGAGAGAGAGAGAGAGAGAGAGAGAGAGAGAGAGAGAGAGAGAGAGAGAGAGAGAGAGAGAGAGAGAGAGTTACGAGGTTGCGAGCTTAAATGGGTCAAACAGAAAAACTAATCTAGAATATGCGTGTTTGTTAAAGATGATATTAACAAACGAAAGAAAATAACCGTTTCGCGACTCTATATAAATAACTCCACTTTGTGTGTCCTGCATGAAACGAGATAGCACAAGTTGATTTCCTCAGTCTGGGACACACATCGGCATCCGACAGGTAAATCACTTCTGATTCACACAAGACAATAGTACTAGGTAAGAAATAGTATTTATTTTATCAGCGAAATGCCCACACAGGCATTAAGCTGGACTCAAAACGTTGACTACTCTTTCAGAAAGTAATGGCAAGCTACTAAACGTAAAATTGCCCAGAAGTTCAACCTGGGGTTGATGCAACATCCTGTAAAGGACACGCAACATTTAAGTTTAGACTGCGTGGCTTGTGTCTTAAGAAGAGCTGGTATCAAATCAAATAACAAAAGAGAAGACCAAATAAACCGCGGTTTAGACTACAGAGGGGCGGCTGGCCGAGTGGCTAGAACGCCGGACTCTCATTCGGGAAACCCGGGTTCGATCCCTCGGTAAGGTGTGGGATGTTTTTCTGTCGGGGGCAAAAAGAAAATCCTAACCTGCACAGTTCGCGGCGACTGCACTAGCCAGGCGGCCTTAATTCCTCAGGCTCAAAGACCCCCCTGCCATACACCGCAAGGTACTATATTGGCAGTAAATGACAGTTTTTTGACAGTACACTAATATTTCGTGAGCCGGGTATCAGGCGTTCGAGGCTCAGCTGCGACCGATTTGTGCAGCAGACCATGTCGCGTTGTGTTATAACGTGCCTGTATGGGAGCCGGTCGTTCAGAAATCAATGGCAAACTACCGAACGTGACACTTGCCTATTACATCAACAGCAGCTGAAAAATGCTGGTGTTGACTGCAACGTCCCGTAAGGGATACGCAACAACAAATCAAAAACACTAATACTAAAGCAAACAATATAGTAAATATCCTTTTTTTTCACGTCTTGAGATCTTATTCTTCTTTAGCTTGAAATTTGTCTGTGACTGCAATTTTGTCTCTTGTTTGAATTTAACTGTCTTTTTAGTTCACTCAGTGGTCCATAGGGTTTATCTACCACTGTTGTGTCTCCAGCAGAAGGTTTGCCTAGATATGTCGTATTTTAGGCAGTCTTGGAGTATGTGTGATCTGCTCTCTGCGGTGCCAATCGACATGTGCACATGGCTGATTCACTAATCTTGAATTTTGTATACATGTGGTTGCGTAATCTATTGTGTTCTCTTCTGAGGCGCGGAATAATGATTCGTTCTGGTCTGTCCATAATGTGGTAGTCGTCTTTAGCAGGTTTTTGTGGCTTTCTGACAGATTTAGTTTAGTTTAGTTTAATCGATGGATCAACATCACGGCACACGGGTGTAACCCATAAGTGCTCCGTTCTCCTCCTAACTCAAACCTGAATTTGGAGAAACTCAGCTCAGTGCACGAACTCCGTAGCACACGGCGAGGATCCTGAAATACTTTGGGTAGATTTTAACTCGAAATTTTGCCCGGGCAGCGCCGTTAGGCTACTCTTTTTCCATTTCCAACTGCCAAGGGATTTTTTACGTGCGCAACAATACACACGGGCGTCCGATCTCACTACCCAGAGACCAGGGGAAATGTTAGTACTAGAAGTCCACGTGAAAAAAAATACCAGTCCTCACCGGGGCTTGAACCCGGGACCTCCAGTACTCGATGCGGACACCATACCTCGAGACCACGCAGCCCGCTGACACATTTGATCGTTCTTTCCTTTTGGTGTATGTAACGGGCACATCAGGTTGTTCTTCTTCTATTGCTCCTTCCTTAGCGTCTTGAGGTATATTGGGTATATGGTGTTACAGATTTTTATGTACCAGTCGGGAACTCGATGAGTGATATGGCCAGGACCAGGCTGGCCGACTTGATTAATGGAACAATTTTTTCCCCTGATATCCATTTTAGCGTAGGTTGGTCAGGCAGCCCAGATAAATGTCCTTTTAAAAACAATCTCACTTCGTTGGAGACTGGAACTAATGACCACCGAACTGACAAGCAAGGGTGCTAACTGCTACGCTACCACGGTGTCTAGATTTTCGGTCAGTAAAGTAAAGATCGGCCGGCTTCGTGGCTTAGAGGTTATGACTTTTCTCCGTAATCTCGTATACTCTCGTCGGTGACGTGATGACGGTGAGAATCAGCAGTGGTTCGAATCGCATCGGTAACTTACGGGGTATATGAGCCGGCCGCTCAGAAAGCAATGGCAAACTACTGAGTGTAATCTTGCCAAGAAATCAACATACAGCTGAAAGATGCTGGTGTTGACAGCGATGTCCTGTAAAGGATATGCAACATTTTAAAAAAATTAAAAAAAAAAAGTAAAGATCAGGCCGTGTCGCGCTAGGTTTTAGCGTGTTGGTATGGGAGCCGGTCGTTCAGAAAGCAATGGCAAACTACTGAACATAAACTCGCCAAGACATCAACAAAAGTAGTGCTGGTGTTGACAGCGATGTCCTGTAAATAGGATATGCAACAAAAAAAAAAAAGGTGGCGGACTTTTGTGTTGGCATTCTGGCAGCGGCATTATGCATAGTATACCTGTGTGGGCTGTTAGTGTGTCGAGGCTCCTGTCTGTTCCCCTTTTCACATGGGGCAGTGAGGAGCATTTTGTGTGATATTCACTGGCACAGAATCGGAGTATAATAGGGCGACCCTTCATCGTGAAGTTGGAACCGCGACCAACTGATTAACTAACTAAAGTAAAGATCCCTTTTAATGCATTCTGAGTATGTGATGCTAGCTCTAAATTGTTCTAGACCAACCGCCACTCGCTGGCTGATGTGGCAGTATCGCGCCTGTCGCCTTGGCTTCTCAGAACGTTTCCTAGTACACAGGATCTGGGACACCGTGTGTAAACGTCACAACTGCCTGAGGATGAAGCGGGGAGCCTCCAGGCTTGAACTTTTTTCAAGGTTAACCTCTATGGTTAGTCAACACAGAAAGGGGGCGATCAGTCCGTAGCGCCAGCCGGGATGTTAATGAGGAGGTGGAGCAACCATGCACCTGTCCATAATGCCTTTATGGCGATCTTTACTAATCGCCGGAAAGATTTGCGCAAAGAGAGATGGAGGAAGACATCCGGAGAAGATTCTTGACAGTCTTGTGTCATGACACGGAAGGAAGTCAACACACAAATTGATCCATGAGATCGCAATTTGTGGAGAGGAATGATCGCCCACGTCAGCCGGCAAGGCACTGGATGATGATGATGATGATGATGATGATGATGATGATGATGATGATGGTGATGATGATGATGATTACTAATCAATTATGATGTACCCAGGTAACGAACAAGTCGGCTGGCTTTCTTACGTCAAGGTCGGTGAAGTTTCTTTCAAGTGTGGAAGATATTTTGTTGTTAACAGACTTCAACCCCAATGAAGGGAAATTAAATGTCTTAAATACACAGGCCTGCCTCGTGTGCTCCTGACTAAACTATCCCCTAGTGCGGTTTGGTCATGGAAATATAGGCCAAAAACTATATCGCTAACATCCGACGATGTCAAGGAAACAATATATCCTTTACCTTTGGTTAATATTCATATACATTTCCCGCCAGGCCAACTTGGCACACGTGAAACTAGCATGTTATGACGCGCCGTTGATGATAGAACAGAAAAATGGTGATACTGAACGAACTTACGACAAACGGTGAGTGATGATAGCACTTCGGCAGTTTTGATCTTGATCAGGCCGACAACCCTGTTTTAACTATTAGTTAAAATACCAACCTGCAATGATTGACGTTGAGCAGTCTCCACGTCACCTAATATGGCGTGCACTTCGAAATGCATGGATTTTTCAAAGGCAGTTTTCTAAAGGAAATAAAAAATACACTAGAGGTCAGCATAACCGAATGGATATAAGTACTCGCTCTTTAAAACTGCCGGTGTGCTGTTGCACCGATCAGTTGGACTAAAATGTTGACTTCTCGTCCTTGACTTGCGAACGTCAATTACCCACACCTCTGAAGTCGACGTGGATTCGTCGGATGGCGGGGGACACTGGTAATAGGGAAAGCTAATCAATAGGCAAAATATATAAACAAATTATAACCCCCCCAAAAAAAGAATATAATTCAGCATAATTTGGTCTGCTTATCTACTTACACACCTATCAACCTGACAACCCATATATCTAACTGCCTACCCATCTATCTACCTACCTATCCATCTATCTACCTGCCTACCCATCTGTCTACCTGTCTACCCATCTATCTAATGACTACCCATCTATCTACCTGCTTACCCATTTATCTACCTGCCTATCCATCTATCTACCTGCCTATCCTTCAATCTCGTTATTTCGTTATAAAGCATTCGATATGGTAGATCATACTGTCACTGTCATTTACTGCCAATATAGTACCTTGCGGTGTATGGCAGAAGGGTCTTTGAGCCTGAGGAATTAAGGCCGCCTGGCTAGTGCAGTCGCCTGCGAACATGTGCAGGTTAGGATTTTCTTTTTGCCCCCGACAGAAAAAAATCCCACATCTTACCGAGGGATCGAACCCGGGTCTCCCGAATGAGAGTCCGCGTTCTAGCCACTCTGCCAGCCGCATAGTGACATTAATAAAATCATTTTTATTAGACAGAAAACAAGTAATATCACACAATAAATCTTTATCTCAAGCCATTACCAGTAATAGTGGAGTACCTCAGGGGTCTATACTTGGTCCTCTGTTATTTGCCATTGATATAAATGATCTTCCCTTATATCTTTCGTCGTCCTGCGATCTATTTGCAGACGACTGCACAGTATATACAAACGCTATTAATTGTAATATTCTAGAATCATCCTTGCAACAGGAAATAAATAGTGTAGTTAACTGGAGTCATGCAAATTAACATTTCTTAAACAAAATCTATGTTAGTAGCAACCAGGCAAAGACTTCACACTCTAAACTCGCAGAGAGCTCTTCAGCTGCAAATTGGTAGCACTCCTGTAGAAAGTGTAACCGAGTACAATGCACTGGGTCTCATCGTTGATCAAAATCTAATCTTTACCTCCCATGTTCATGCTCTCGTTAAACAAATAGCCCAAAACAGTATACCAACTTGCCAAAATTAAAAAAATTTCCTTGACGAAAACACAAGAAAGATATTCTATACTTCCCACATACAAACACATATTGATTATTGCTCCACAATCTGGGATGGCTGCTCCAAATCAATAACAAAACGCCCTTATTCACCCCAGAAAAGGGCAGTGCGTTTAATTAATGGTGAAAATCTTACCAACATTTTAAACCTACGTGAACGTCTTCAGTTACTGCCACTCTACAAGCGCCTAAAACTAATTCACAAACTCCTATTTCAAAATGCTCCAAGCTACATTTGGCCATTGTTCAAATATAAGGCGAGACATAGCGAACGACTAAATATACTTCATGTCCCTAAACCTAGGGTAGACTTATATAAAACAAGCTTAGCATACTCTGCCGCTCAGTTGAGTAACAATCTTCCACAAGAAATCAAGGACACCACCAACCTGTTTGAACACTACCTCAGTACAGACTACATGCCCAACACACTCCCCCCCCCCCCCAGAAAAAAAAACACACACAATAATAATGGAAAATTGTCTCAAACGTAAACTAGCCAATAAACATTTCCATATGTATGACACGTTACACCTTCCTTAGGTATTTGTAATCTTCTTCTTCTTCTTTTTCTTCTTCAGCGTTCCGAGTCATTGAGGTTCTTTGTTGCAGATGAAATCCGTCTCTATTCGTCTCTCTGGTTGACCTTCTCTTGCCAGTCGTTGATTCCAAGTGCTCGTAAGGTCTGTATATATATTATCTCTCCACCGTCTTCTTGTTCTACCTCTGGGTCTGCGGTCATTTATTTCCTGAGTGTAAGCGAGTTTTGTTTCCCTATTATCTTCCATTCTTTCTATATGCCCCAGCCATTGTAGTCTAGGTATTTGTAATGCCCATGTTAACCACTGCCTTAGTGAGTCATTTATTATTGATTATTTTTCATGCGTTTTAATGCTTATTGTTCTCTTATTGTCAAAGATTATCTTCATAAGTGATGTAGAATGAAAGAATGTATGAGAGGAAATAGAGAAGAAGGGCAGAATGTCAGACGGGCCTGCGCGCTCAATTCTTAACCCTTTGAAAATAAAGATTGTTCATTCATTCGTTCGTTCGTTCTATCTAAAATTGCATCCTATTTTTAGGTTACACAATGTTTATGTATAACCTCGCCCCCCCCCCCCCTTTCCCCCATTCCCCCTCCCCCATTTTTGTGAGGAATGCTACAATAATCGCTAGTATATGTGTGTGTAAAGTGCGGGAGCTTCTTCATACTAGCTTCAGTGATTATGCGAGGCAGCGTATATGTGTGAGTGTGTGGGGATGTGTGTGGGTGGATGTGTGTGTGTGTGTATGCATGTGTATGTGTGCATATGTGTGTATGTGTGTATATTTGTATGCCTGTGTGTATGTATGTGTGTATATATGTGTATGTGTGAATGTATTATGTATATGTGCGTGTCTGTGTGTGCATAAGTAAACTTTTGTCAGTGAGTTTGTGATTGTGATTGAGTGTATGTATATGTGAGTAGTGTGTATTTGTATGTTATTGAGTGGGTGTATTACTGTGAGATTGTGCAAATGATGTAAGTATGTATGCAGGTATGTATGTGTGTGAGTGTTTTTTTTTAATGAATGTGCTTGTGTACGTGTGTCTGCCTGTCTCATAACATGGTAATATGCATTTTTAAAATGTTTACAGCATTCATTTGACAAGGTGTTTTTTTTTCCCCTATGTGAATGTAACATGCACTATTGATGAAAGACGGGCTTGCGTACCCAATTTGTGACCCCTTGAAAATAAAGTTCGTTTGTTTGTTCGTTCCACCTGTTTATCCATCAATCTACCTGCCAGCCTATCTATCTACATGCCTACCCATCTATTTACATGCCTACCCATCTATATACACGGCTACCCATCTATCATCGTTATGTGAGGCATCATGTATGTGTCTAGATGTGAGGATGTGTATGTGGTGTGTCTTGGGGATGTGTGTGTGGGGATGTGTGTGTGGGGATGTGTGTGTGTGTGGGGATGTGGGGTGTGTGGATGATGTGTGTGTGTGGGGGTTAATGGATGTGTGTGTGGGTGGAGGATATGTGTGTTGGTGGCGGATGTGTGTATGGGGGATGTGGGTGTGTGGCTGGGTGGGGAATGTGTGGGTGGGATATGTGTGTGGGGGATGTGTGGATGGGTGGGGGAATCTGTGTGTGTGGATGTTAGGGTGGGTGAGAGGGAATGTGTGTAGGGGTTGTGGGGGTTGTTTGTGGGTGGGTGGGTGTGTATGTTTGTGGGTGGGTGGGTGTGTATGCTTGTTTGGATGTGGGTGTATGGATGTGTGGGGGATGTATTGTGGGTGTTAGATGTAAGTGGGTGGGAGATGTATGCGGGTTTATGGGAATGTGTAGGTGGGTGCGGAGTTGTGTGTATGGGTGTGTGCGTGTGTGTGTGAGGAAGTGTGTGTGGGTGGGGAGATGTGTTTGTGTGGGTGGGGATGTGTGTGGATGGTAGTGATGTGTGTGTGTGGGTGGGGGATTTGTGGTTGAGGGATGTGTGTCTGATCGATTGGGTGTGGGTGGTGGAGAATGTGTGGGTGGGTGAGTGTGTGTGGGGTGGGGGATTGGTGGGAGATTTGTGTGTGGGTGGGGCGATGTGTGTGGGTAGGGGATGTGTGTTTGTGGATGGGGGATGTGTGTGTGGGTGGGTGAGTGTGCGATGTGTGGTTGGGGGATGTCTGTATGGGTAGGTCTGGGATGAGTGTGTGGTGGCAGGTTGTGTGGGTTGGTAAGGGATGTGTGTTGTGATGTGTGAGTGGTTGGGGGAGATTGTGTGGGTGGGGCTTTTGTGGGGGATGTGTGTGGGTGGGTGTGGATGTGTCTGTTGGTGTGGTGAAGTTTGTGTGGGTTGGTGGGGGATGTGTGTGTGTGTGTGCCATGTTTCTTTTATATTATGTCTATAACTGTTATGGCTCGTCTCTGTTAACACAGCACTTATCTATACTGTCACTCCACTCGAAAAATCAGACGCTGGAAAATCGTTTCATCTTGTCCACACTTTGATGGAGAGCACCCAGCTGTACCAGCAACACCGTTGGCAAAATCTGGCATTGTTTAATGTGCAGATGGTTCAGATCCTAGCCAGTGATTCTCTGTCGTGGGTACATCTAGCTGTGGCAATCAGGCGTATATTCCTTTGTCTGTTGTCTCGGTACCTCTAAACACCAGTACGTCTCTGCGCAACATACTGACAAAATATATGAAAAATGGTACAACTTACAGTATGTACTCCTGTGAAGAAACTATCACCCTATGTCACACCTCACTGGTGACCATGAAAATCATCACACTCACCTGACTGCACTCTTGGCAAGTCACCCCGTAACAGTAGCTTCTAGCAAGCATAACCCAATCTTTAGTTGTAAAGAGAATCACTGTTCGGCTACTTTCCTAAAACAAGCGTGTACCTCCGCCAAATACCTTGCAGGCTATTTCTTCATTCTTGTTAGGAAATAATAACGTTCCTAAAACCTGAATAGTTGTTTATCCATTATTGTAAGGAAATAATAACTTCTCTGAAATCTTACAAGCCCTGGATCTCGAGTAACTTTTAACTGTACTTCACTGAGTTCACCTTTTCAGTCCCTGCCATTTCTCGCACGAGTTACCGTGAACTCCGCTAACCCGTATTCGGTCAACCCAATTAAAGGGGCTTAACTTCAATTTTGATAACTCTTCTGTTTAGCTCCGCCTGAATTCTTCCCTTCACTGAATCGATCAATCGGTTTGCTATCAAGGGATCAAACTCCTATTATGCTCTAATAACCTGATTTCTTTCTCTTCGACCGCTCCCTCAATTCATGTAACCACTTGTCTCATGGCAATATGCCCCCCTCCTTGTTTTCAAAATGTGTTTACACATTTTGACAGTCTTGCGGTGATCTAGCTGTCTTGACATGAGACAAGGATGTACAGCGTGGTCACTAATGTGTTTCCATCCATCATGTGCCATGCCGGTAAGCGTGGGCGGTCATGTTTTGCCATCTCACTCGATCACCAGAGTCGTGGATCAGCTCTGTGTTTCTGTCTCGACCATGCCATGAGGCCAAGCCATCCAGGTATTTGCTTATAGGTCTTCCTCTTGGTCTGTTCCTTTCGATCTTACCAGTTGTCACCAAGTTCTCCAATTAATTTCTTCTCATAACATGCCCAAAAATTTTTGACTGTCTGCGTCTAATGTCTCTAATCAGTTTACGATCTTCATTTGTTTCTTGAAGGACCTGTTCATTGGTCTTTCTGTCTGTCCATGGTATTCTTTGCATTTTCCTCAGAAACCAATTTTCTACAGCCATCAAATGTTTTTCAGCTTGACTGCTCATTGTCCAAGCTTCACATCCATATAAAAGTACAGGTTCTATGTAGCACCTCAACACTCTTTTTCTCGTTTCAATTGACATCTTTTTATTGGTCAGTATGTTTTCATCTTTCTAAAGGCTACCTTAGACATGGCGATTCTTGTTCTAATCTCTTCAAGGCATCTCCCATCAGATGTTATTACTGTTCCGAGATAATGTAATCTTTACCCAGTGACACAATGTAATCTTTTCACAGTTTCTCAATGTAATCTTTCCACAGTGACACAATGTAATCTTTACCCAGTGACACAATGTAATCTTTTCACAGTTTCTCAATGTAATCTTTCCACAGTGACACAATGTAATCTTTACACAGTGACACAATGTAATCTTTTCACAGTTTCTCAGTGTAATCTTTCCACAGTGACACAATGTAATCTTTCCACAATGACACAATGCAATTTGTCCACAGTGACACAATGATATCTTTCCATGGTGACTCAATGTAACCTGTCCACTATCTTGCTACTTTCCCCTAATTAAATCACCTCATGTGGATGGGTCATCTAAGATATTATTCCCTAGATTTAAACTCAAGCGTAGTTCATACATGTGCAACTACTTCTAAGTGCACCGGACTGATGTTTGCGTGGAAATGAGTTTCCTCTATTACCAGTGTCCCTCCCCATCAGACGAACCCACTCCGACTTCTGACGTACTTGCAATTGACGTCCCCAGGTCAAGGACAAGAAGTCAATATTTTAGTCCAACTAACCTGTGTATGGATTGAACCCACTACCTCGGCATCAGCACACCGGAAGTTTAAGAGCGTGTGCTCCTATCCATTCTGCCACTCTGATCTGAGGTAATCTGAGATGACCTTCATACCATAGCTATTGACAATGCAAACTTTGTTTAGGGGTAGACAGCCCTAACTACATCTAGATATGCTACCTTAAAGTTACCTACATGTCCTTTCCGGGATGTCGCAATCGACCCCAGCATTCATAGGCTATTTGTGATTTTCTAAGCAGTTTTACATTCGATAATTTGCAAGTGCTTTCTGCGCAGCTGACACTATAACATAGGGGAAATAAAAGCAAAGCGATCTGCTCGCACATAACATGAGACTGACTTTGAGCCATGTATTTCGAATTATAAAGCTGTGATCAGTACCGCGAAACCACAGACGCTGACCTAACATGGTCATAGTGGGACCTCAGAAGTCGGAATAAGACCTAAGGAACTAGGATACGACTTAATATTTAAAAAGGCCGAAATATTCATTTATATGCATAGTTTCCAAACAAACAAAAAATTACTTTTAATCAGTGTGTACTAAACATATTTTATAATGGTAATAAGGAGGCAAAAAACATGACATGTCTTAAAATTACTCGCTCTATTTATCATTACCTTTCCAGGTTAGATGAGATCATCGTTTCTATATTGCCACCAGGCTCCAGTGGCCTGAAATAGCATCTATATCGCCAGTTGGAGATTGCGTAGTCGGTTCCCTGAATGTGTAGTAATACCTGATGACGACTTGTAGGCGCGCACAGTTCTGTCCGACTTACAGTCGTGGACGTAGTAGACAAGTATGGCATCAGGCTACTTTTCTCCAATACCAAATATACGGAAATGATATTAACCTGAAGCTAGGCACATATTTAAGATGAAGAAGAAGGAGGAGAGGAAGGAGAGGAAGAAACGGAAGAAGCAGGGGTAGAGGAGGAAGAAGATGAAGAGGGGAGGTGGTGGAAGAGGAGGGAGGAGAAGAATATGGAGGAGGAGGAAGATAAACAGAAGAAGAAGAGGAGGTGGGTAAAGGAGAAGTTGGAGGATAGTAGTAGTAGTAGACTAGTAGTAGTAGTAGTAGTAGTAGTAGTAGTAGTAGTAGTAGTAGTAGTAGTAGTAGTAGTAGTAGTAGTAGTAGTAGTAGTAGTAGTAGTAGTAGTAGTAGTAGTAGTAGTAGTAGTATAGCGCAGAGAAGAGCAGAAGAAGAAGAACGAACGAACGAACGAACAGACTTTATTTTCAAAGGGGTAACAAATTAAGAAGAAGAAGAAGAAGAAGAAGAAGAAGAAGAAGAAGAAGAAGAAGAAGAAGAAGACGAAGAAGAAGAAGAAGAAGAAGAAGAAGAGGAAGAAGAAGAAGAAGAAGAAGAAGAAGAAGAAGAAAAAGGAGGGGGAGGAGGAGGAAGAGGAAGAGGAAGAAGAAGAAGAAGAAGAGAAGAAGAAGAAGAAGAAGAAGAAGAAGAAAGAAGAAGAAGAGAAGAAGAAGAAGAAGAGAAGAAGAAGAAGAGAGAAGAAGAAGAAGAAGAGAAGAAGAAGAGAAGAAGAAGAAGAACAGACAAGAAGAAGAAGAAGAAGAAGAAGAAGAAGAAGAAGAAGAAGAAGAAGAAGAAGAAGAAGAAGAAGAAGAAGAAGAAGAAGAAGAAGAAGAAGAAGAAAGAAGAGAGAAGGAGGAGGAGGAGGAGGGAGAGATGAGGAGAAGAAGAAGAAGAGAAGAAGAGAAAGAAGAAGAAGAAGAAGAAGAAGAAGAAGAAGAAGAAAAGAAAAGAGAAGAAGAAAGAAGAAGGAGGAGGAGGAGGAGGAGGACAACTCACTTATACACCTCCTGGTGACACATGTTTACATATATTGCACTTGTAAATTAAGTAGCCGGTCTCCTGGCCTAGAGGTTAAACGATTTTCTCCGTAATCCCGTACATTCACGCAGAGTAACGCAGCGCACGAGAATTGGTAGTGGTTCGTGCCGCGTTGGTAACTTACGGGATAAGTGTGCTGGCCGCTCAGAAAGCAATGGCAAACTACTGAGCGTTATCTTGCCAAAAAATCAACAACAGCGGTAAAAAGCTGGTGTTGACAGCGATGTCTTGTAAAGGATATACGAAAAAAAAAATAAATTCAGTAGCTTACAGCGAACTCCGACTGTTAGGAGCATAGACATATACAGAAATACAATGCACACAGTCCCCCCCCCCCCCCCCCCACACCACACACACACACATTCCCATTTATCTTGTAGGTAGGAACATCACTAATCTATTCATTGTGTCTTTATTGTAACCGCTGTCTTAGGATTGGGTTAGGAACAAAACTGGAGGTCTTCCTGTTTGAAGTACATGTAGGCTACATTGTGAACTAAGTTAATAGTACTCAGTAAGCAGAGAAACTAAGCTGCTGATGACATACATACCTTAAGCTACTAGAAGCATTGCACTGACCTATCTGAAACCTATACCCTGCAAGGAGTAATCTATTTTCGTACACTTCATTCATAAAATTGCTTCCCCTGTTGGCATGAGATGGTGCTCTCTAGCTGAACGAAACAAATGTTAGCATGCTAGA
>JACEFZ010028465.1:380000-460000 GCA_014155875.1 Cepaea nemoralis
TGTTCATGGCATAAAGTGGCCACATAATAGATCTCTCGGCACATCTTCTTCTTCTTCAGCGTTCCGAACCATAACTGATCAAAATATTCTATTGAAAAAAACCACAACTTTGGAAAACGTGGAAGCCAAATGAGCGAAACGCAAATCCATCCATCCATCATGTGCCATGCCGATAAGCGTGGACAGTCATGTTTTACCATCTCACTCGATCACCAGAGTCGTGGATCAGCTTCGTGTTCCTGTCTCGATCATACCACGTGGCCAAGCCATCCAGGTATTTACTTCTCGGTCTTCCCCTTGGTCTCTTCCCTTCGAAGTTGCCAGTTGTCACTAAGTTCTCCAATCATTTCTTCTCATAACATGTCCAAAAAACCTTGACTGTCTGCGTCTAATGACTCTAATCAGTTTACGATCTTCATTTGTTTCTTGAAGGACTTGTTCATTGGTTTTTCTGTCTGCCCATAGTATTCTTTGCATTTTCCTCAGAAACCACATTTCTACAGCCATCAGCTGTTTTTCAGCCCTGACTGCTCATTGTCCACGCTTCACATCCATACAAAAGTACAGGTCAAAGACAACAGAAGATTTCAAAATGCCTTAAAAGTCGCAAACACTACTACCAAGCGCAGACTGCTAGTGCGACAACAGAAACGAAAATAACCATATAAATTAGATGATAATATTAACAGATGAGCAGGATTGATGATGCTAGGACTCAGCCATCACGCGGAGAGTCAGAGACTTCTTGAGGTTCATAAAACCCTACCTTTGATGTAAAGATGGCAACCCATCTGCTCTAAACAGACAAACAGAATTCATCTAACATCAGAGTATACAATAACTGGCAAACTATCTCTTTAAACGTGCCTAGTACATTCTGATTCGCCTAAAGACTGATCATCGCAAGACAAGGACAGAGACGTTAAAATTAGCAACATGGAATGTTAGGACGCTAAACGACAACGAAAAATTAGATAACATACAACAAGAAATGGAAAGAGAAAATTAGAGAAATTAGACGTAGACAGTCAAAATTCTTTGGAAATGTTATGAGAAGAAATGGATTGGAGAACTTAGTGACAACTGGCAAGATTGAAGGGAACAGACCAAGAGGAAGACCGAGAGGAAAATACCTGGATGGCTTGGCCACATGGCATGGACGAGACAGGAACGCTGAGCTGATCCACGACTCTGGTGATCGAGTGAAATGGCGAGTCATGACCGCCCAAGCTTTCCGGCATGGCACATGATTGATTGATTGATTGATTGATACAATAGCCAAGAACAGTACCCTATTCCCTCAAATGTCTTCATTGCAACGTGAAGAATTTGAGTGAAATATACCTGCATATTTCCTTTTTTTTCCTGTTGTCCTCTAAAATATATAGTTTTTTTCGTGTCTTCTAGCAGTGCTTATCAATACCCGTGATATAATTATTTTTATTACCCTGGAGGTTGCCCTTACATACCCAATTCCACTGTACAACATGTCAATGTCAATCAAGTGCCGTCTCCGCAATGAAGGTTGGCTGCAATAGGGTCTCCAACACTGTCTGTCTCTTGCCTTGACTGTACATTCTGTCAGAGGGATTACAGAATTACGCGCCACTCCAAAAATAGACATGACGTCAGAATCTCATGACTCGTTCTGGCATCCGGATCTTGCACTGACAAATGGACGTAATTAAACAACATCCGACGACGCAGAAATGTGCGCCATTTTTTACAAATTAAATTCCAAACCAGAAGTCAGCGTGGAAAAAACTCCACCCACCCACAATAATTCTGGATCACCTGTGTGGATGGCGGTATGTGCCTCTTGGCAATGCAGTAGTTTGTCTGAACCAATAAAAGCCATAGCGAGTCTAAGTGTGGACCAGTTCTGTTGGGTACTTAGCGTTGGTAGGTTCTGCCTCTGCAACTGTTGTGATTGCATACTTTATTTTGCCGAGAGTTGCAACTAGCATTACAGTTTACTTTACTACTACTACTACTACTACTACTACTACTACTACTACTACTACTACTACTACTACTACTACTACTACTACTACTACTACTACTACTACTACTACTACTGCTGCTGCTGCTGCTGCTGCTACTACTACTACTACTACTACCACTAACAATAATATTAATAATAATACTATTGCTGATACTACTACTACATCTTTAGAAAATACCATCTCTACTACTACTACTACTACTACTACTACTACTACTACTACTACTACTACTACTACTACTACTACTACTACTACTACTACTACTACTACTACTACTACTACTAATACTACTGCCGCTGCTACAACAACAATAACAACAACTACTACAACTACTACTACTACTACTACTATTACTACTACTACTACTACTACTACTACTACTACTACTACTACTACTACTACTATTACTACTATTATTACAATTACTGCTACTATTATTGTTACTGCTACTGTTAATCCCACCACCATCATCAAGACTACTACTACTACTACCACCACCACCACCACCATTACTACTACTACTACTACTACTACTACTACTACTACTACCACCACCACCACCACCACCATTACTACTACTACTACTACCACCACCACCACCATTACTACTACTACTACTACTACTACTACTACTACTACTACTACTACTACTACCTCTACTACTACTACTACTATCACCACCACCACCACTACTACCATCACCACCACCACCACCACCACCACTACTACTACTACTACTACTACTACTACTACCACCACCACCTCTACTACTACTACTACTACTACTACTACTACTACTACTACTACTACTACAATGATTACAACTACTACCATGATAGCTATTACTATTCTTCTGCTACAATTATAACTGCTGCTGCAGCTGATACTACTATTATCATTATCTTCATTATCATCACAACACAAACATTTCGAATTACTGCATTATCAGTCTCATTTTTTAGCTATGGTCACTCACTTTCATGCATGGAAACATCAGGCAGCTATTGATCACTACCATGAGTTTGTTGATAAACTTTCAGGTTTCAAAACGGGTTTGGAAAATTAATCTTGTTTTTATATATTTTATTGTCAGGTTTTCACAAGTACTGAAATATCAGCATTCGGACCGCATACAAAAACATTGCAGCAGTGTCTGAAAAATTGGCCGATGTCTGGAGTGGCAGCCATATTAATTTGACGTCGCAGAGGAAACAGTTGCAACAATCGAAATCTATATTTGATTTGTTTAATCAACGATAATAGTTAATAAAAATTACATTGTGTATCAATTGACAATATTATAAAATAAAAAGAACGTGATTTCCTTGTCAGATTATCCTAGTATCTGGCTAGTTAAGAACATTAAACTGAAAGATATTGGCTACCTGAAGACTTGCCGTATTGCAATTTTCAACCAAAGGAAGAGCTAAACGTCTTTCTCTTTACCCGTTCTTGCTATAGTAACATTGCGTGAAATAATTAGAACACACGCCAATATTGACACAGACAAAGCGTTACAATTCGAAGGTTGACGAAAAGAAATTCTTGACATTTGCTTCCTCGGTGTACCTGTTGCTGTCCGGCAGTAACAATGACGACAACTAGTGAATCTGTGCTTGTTCACCCTCTTCCTGGCATATTTGAAGTGTTCTGCAGGTGAGTGTCATTTTTATTAATTATTACTATTTCATTTTCCTTAACCATAGCACAAGGTGGGCTGAATGGTCTCGAGGTATGGTGTCCGCCTCGAGTGCTGGAGGTCCCGGGTTCAAGCCCCGGCGAGGGCTGGGATTTTTTCACGTGGACTTCTAGTAATAAAATTTCCCCTGGTCTCTGGGTAGTGAGATCGGATGCCCGTGTGTATTGTTGCGCACGTAAAATATCCCTTGGCAGTTGGAGATCGAAAAATAGTAGCATAACGGCGCTGCAAGGGCGAAATTTCGAGTTAAAAATCTACCAAATTATTTCAGGATCCTCACCGGTGCCATGGAGTTTGTGCACTGAGCTGAGATTCTTCGGACTCAGGTTTATGTTAGAAGTATAATGGAGCACTTATGGGTCACCCGTGTGCCGTGAATGTTGATCCGTCGACTAAACTAAACTAACCTTAGCATTATTTCGTCGCACGGACTCATGAATAGTATGTCACCTTTTGTTTCAAGTTGTTAGACGGAAACGGAAATTTTGAGAGGAAAGAATGGGACGCGCCATATTGGCATGTCGCAATTTCGAATATACATTTCTTAAGGACCAGACTCTGACCTAGGGGTTAACGTCTTTATCCGTAATCCAATATATTTTCGTGAGTAACGTAACATGCACGATAATCGGTAGCGGTTCTTGCCGCGTCGGTAACTTACGGGGTAAGTGAACCGGTCGCTCAGAAAGCAATGGCAAACTACTGAGCGTAATCTTGCCTAGTACATCAACAGCGGCTGAAGAATGCTGATGTTGACTGCAACGTCCTGTAAGGGATATGCAAAAAAAAAAAAAAAAAAAAGAAGAAGACAAGAGTGCATGATTTAATGTTTTTAACTCTTTTAATCCAACGCAACTTGTGATATGTGATTGGCTGTGTCCTGTGAATCCCAGCCATCACGTAATGTGTTCTCGAACTGTCTAAATTTTGTTAAGAACATACTAAAGAAATCTGGCATGTCCGGTGGTTACTTTCGATGTGTATTTAATCAAGTTAGTGTCCTTTGAAGGACGTTGCGATCAACCCCACGTTGATTATCTAAGCAATTTTACGTGCAGTAGTTTGCCATTACCGGTATCCCTGGTCGAGGGGTTAGCGGCTTTCTCCGTAACCCCGAATACTCTCGTGGTTGACGTGAGCGCACGAGAATTGGAAGCGGTTCGAGTCGCGCCAGTGACTTATGAGAGTATGGAGCCGGTCGCTAAGAAAGCAATGGCAAACTACTGAGCGTAATCTTGCCAAGAAATCAACAATCAGCTGAAAGATGCTGATGTTGACAGCGATGTCCTTTAAAGGATATGCAAAACATTATAGTTTGCCATTGTTTTCTAAATGGGAAGTCAACGTTGAAATACAACCAACAGGTGTAGGGAAGAATCCCTCTACCCCGCCATCAGCGCAGCGGGGTATCAAACGCATTAAGTCCAGAGACCAGGCAGTCTGCCGCTGCTTATTTAGCCTGACATGGTTTTCATGATTATTTCCCCTGTGACAGTTGTTAGAAATATCCTGAGAATCTCTCATCTCATCTCATCTCATCATGTTCCTCTTGTACCTTGCGGTGTCGAGGTGAAGCATAAACAGCTGGAGAGTGCCTGTTTATGGGCTTCATATATCGTGATTCCGTTTGGTCTGTACATCATTGTTTGTTCTGGTATACTGTTAATTGGTAGCCTAGTTATTATATGGCCAAACCACTTGACTTGTTGTTTTCTGATGAAATTTAGTGTTGCCGTAACCCCTACTTTAGTCCTAATTTCTTCATTTACTGAGAATGAATACTGAAAACCAGTATTCACAGCTAGAAAATGTTGCGGAATTGTTTTGTTCTGTTTTGTACTGACTGCACTTTTTTGAAATTCCCATTCTTGGCAAGGTACCTGTCATAATTGGTAGACCAGTGGTTCTCAGCCGGTGGGGGAATCCCCCACCCCCGGAATTAAGATTATTTCAAGATTGCGTTAATCCAAGAACCGATTACTTGATATTGTTTTTCCCTCCATATTTTATGGTTCTGTACATCTCGCCCTTCTGAAATTCATTTTGTAACGTAAGTAGACCCGCAAATCACGTTTTATGTAGACGTCTAGACTTTTTCTAGTATGTATTATTAAATTTAGCTTCCAGTTTTACGTATATTGTGCAAAAAGGGGACGGGGGTTTGAGAACCACTGTGTAGACATTTCTAAGGCTTAAATATGCAGATGGCAATGTCCACGTCTAAAATAGTTACAATAAATTTCAAAATGTGATGAAAAAAAGGGGATTGGTTGCTACCGAGCTGTTATTGGGGTACGAATAAAAGCAAAAAATCACAACGAAGCTCGACGAATGGAAGAAAAACATACACAGATATACAGGCGAACGTTTCGAGCGAAGTCTTCATCAACGGAACAACAAAACAAAACAATAAAATGCAGATAAAATAAAGGGAAACTTTTCTCAACATCCAAGAACTAGTACAATCAATAAAACAGGGAAGGAAACTCCTGTTGATTCTGTCGAGTGCCGATTCATTCATTCATTCAGTAGCATGTCCTTTGCAGAACCTCGCTCCCATAACAACCTTCCGGAAAACCTCTCGATCATAAGCAAGATGTCCCGCGTCCGATACACCCATCTGGAGATCATCCATCACATCCTGCACCCATCTTCTCTTTGGCCTTCCTCTTCCTCTCTTCCCAGGCATATACCCTTCCATTATTGTTCTCTCCAAACTTTCGTGACCAAAATATTTCAATTTTATTTCTTTTATCGTTTTTAATAGCCAACCTTCTTCAATATTCAGCTCTTGAAGTATTGATGCGTTTGTTCTTTTCTTTACCCAAGATATTCTTAGAACTCGTCTATAACATTTATATTCAAAGGCATTTATGCGCTGCTCAGCTTGTTTAGTAAGTGTGCCGACTGGTCTATACAAATATGTGTCTAGTACCATACGCCCAATAAGTCTTGGGTGTGTAAAAGTGTCCTTTACTTTACTTTACTTTACTTTACTTTACTTTACTTTCTTTACTTTACTTTACTTTACTTTACTTTACTATATCTTCCAATAACTCATGACTTTATTGACTACTAACTTTTCCAACCTACAATTTGCGGAGCTGCGGTAACACAGTAACTACCACACGCGTCTGCAGGCCTGAGGATCATGTTTAAATTTCTGCAGGGTTCTAGGTAACCATTGGCACCTTGTCGTCTTGACAGGCGATAGTTTGTTACATAGATCTAGCGAAACCACAGCCAAGGGAACGGGCTTGGTAGAATCAGCGGGGAAAGAAGACCCTGTTGAGCTTGACTCTAGTCCGACTTTGTGAAGACACATGAAAGGTGTAGCATAGGTGGGAGCGCAAGCGCAATTGATATACCACTACTTTTATCGTTTCTTTACTTATTCAGTCATCTGTAGAGATTTGCCCGCAACAGACGAGCAATATCTCCGGCGGGCCTATTCTCGCTGGTCGCGAGATCCTCACAGTGGAAGGACGGGAGATTTGCTCGCAACAGACGAGCAATATCTCCTGCGATATCTCCAGCGGGCCTATTCCCGGTGGTCGCGGGATCCGCACAAGTCAGGCGGGGAGTCTGACGGTAGTACACGCTTTACAAGGTCCGGACACTTGTGACTAACAGGTGTGCGCGTCCTCCGGTACAGGAGCGTACGAGGCCCTCACCTCTGGGACTTGGCTGAACGACTCCAGGGTCTGGCCACCACTCGCCACCTGCTCGTGGTGGCGAGGTCTCGGAGGTTTGACGCTGAGCCGCTAGCGTCTGCAGCCTACCTTGAGCCAGACGTATTGGTTACCCATTCCTCTGGAATACACAAGGCTAGGCCGAGAGAGGGAACATGTTGTTTGGGCACCACATGTTTCTCTGAAAGCTCTGCCCAGGCATGGTGATGAAATTTTGGCCAGACTCCAACTCACATACCTTGGTCTGTCAAGACTGCAAGGTGCCACTCAGTGCCATAAAAAGGCATAATAACTACAACCCATGGTGGTAGCGAATGTGACTGATCAGGTCAATTCGTGCAGTAAATGTTCGTCTATGATGAATTCATGTGAACACATATATATTGTCACCATCAGACCAGGGATGAAGGTATACCTCTCCATAGCAGAAAGCCTGGGCTGAATTGTAGAGACCATGTGTTGCCCGTGCAGCATGATCCCTCTCTCGACCTGCCTAGTTCACTCCAGAGGAAAGGTAGCACCAATACACACATCTGGAACAAGACAAGCTGCAGAAGATGCCGGATCAGCAAAGCATTGCTCTAACTGTTCTAGACCAGTTCCCAATCAAGACTTAGGGCCTGTTCTGACCTGCCATGACATTCAGTCGTTAGGTTGCATTTCCGCGCACCAAGTTACGGCTTGTACCCTCCCAATTGTGGTCCTCCGCCCGAAGCCGTTGGCACAATGTGGGGTGTCGGGTTTGATGAGCGCCGCCCTGAATTCGGCGCTAACAATCGTAGGTAGACCCAGTCTAAAATTGCTACTAGGAAATGTGGCAGGTAAGGGCACCCCTCCCCCCTCCCCACCACCCAGTGCTACTAAATTCGTAAACTTTTCTAACACACTCCTAGAATGGGCAACTTTACTAACACACTTCTAGAACTGGTCACCTTTACTAGCACACTTCTAGAATTGGTCAACTTTACTAGCAAACATCTATAATTGGTCAACTTTACTAACACACTTCTAGAATTGGTCAACTTTACTAGCAAACATCTATAATTGGTCAATTTTACTAACACACTTCTAGAATTGGTCAACTTTACTAACACACTTCTAGAATTTGTAAACTTTACTAACACATTTCATCATTAGAGAAGGCTCATTCAATGGCCAAGTAAATATCCAAGATCTACAACAGGTAGCAGCGAACCGCCAGGCATGGAGAGTCAGGACTTCTGCCCTATGCGCCGCCTTAGGCTCAAGAGGAAAGACTAACTAACTAAACTAACTAACACATTTCTAGAATTTGTAAACTTTACTAACACACTTCTAGAATTTGTAAACTTTACTAACACACTTCTAGAATTGGTGAATTTTACTAACACACTTCTAGGATTGGTCAACTTTACTAACACACTCTTAGAATTGGTAAACTTTACTAACACACTTCTAGAATTAGTCAACTTTACTATCACACTTTAGAATTTGTCAAGTTTACTCAACACTTCTAGAAGTGGTCAACTTTACTAACACAATTCTAGAAGTGGTAAACTTTAGTAATACACTTCTAGAATTGGTCAACTTTACTAACACACTTCAAGAATGGGTAAACTTTAGTAACACACTTTGGAATTGGTAAACTTTATAAATGCACTTCGAGAATTGGTAAGTTATACTAACACACTTCTAGAATTGGTAAGGTTTACTAACACACTCCATCAATACACTAAAAATAAAGATATATTGATACGGCTAAATTCTCTGTGGCTAAGGGCTTGCGAACGCGGTTTGTGAGCCCGTATACCCGGGTTCGAATCACGGCGGTGCTGGTTTCTTCGAAACAGGTATAGGAGCCGGAAAAGAACAAGAAATGGTTGTAGGAAACACCTGGTTTAAACAGCATCCTAGAAGATTATGGACATGGAGGAGTCCAGACAGCAAGATTAAAAACCAGATAGATTACATCCTAATTAGCAAAAGGTTTCGAAATGCGTTAACAGTCGTAAAAACAGTTCCAAATGCAGACTGTTACATTGATCACAGATTAATTACAGGCACATTGAGGGTAAAGTTAAAGAAAGTCAAATATACAGCAGGAAACCCTAAATATGACTTGTGCAAATTGAAGACTGACAAAGAAATACAAGATAATTTTAACATAGAAGTAAAGAACAAATTTGATATATTGTCTGATCTAGAGATCCTATTTCAAGATGTAGATGATCAATGGGAAATGATGAAGAATTCAATCAGTTGTGCAGCAGAAAAAACTATTCCAAAAGTAAAGAAAGTGGGCCGGAAGACATGGATGACTGAAGAAATTTTACAACTAATGGAAACAAGAAGACAGAACAAATATAATCCTGTCAAATATAAAGAAATTCACAGAAAAGTGAGAACCTTATGTAAGGAGGCAGAAGAAACATGGCTTGAGAAAAATTGCAGAGAAATTGAAAAACAACACAACAGTAACAATGCGAAACTAATGCACAAAAGAATTCAGGAGCTTACTAATCAAAGAACACGTACATCAGCAGGCTGCCTAAAGACAAAAGATGGAAGAGTCATAATAGAAAAAGATCAAATCTTACATGAATGGTCAGATTACGTGAAAAACCTTTATGACGATAACAGAGACGAACAGTATGATGTTCAAAATAATAATGAAGGACCAGAAATTCTGAAGATGGAGATTCAGAATGCGCTTAACCATATGAAATCTGGCAAGACCCCCGGTTCAGACAGCGTCACAACAGAAATGATTAATGCTTTAGAAGAATATGGAGTAGATAAAGTTACCAGTCTGCTTAATACAATATATGATACTGGAAATATACCTCAGGAGTTATGTAATTCTGTATTTATTGCAATCCCAAAGAAATCAGGAGCCTTGGAATGTGATCAACATCGAACAATTAGTATAATGAGTCACATCACGAAGATTTTGCTAAGAATTATCATGCAAAGAGTTAGGAGGAAAATACAACCTGAAATAGGAGAAGAACAATGTGGGTTTGTAGAAGGCAAGGGTACAGTAAATGCTGTGTATATACTGAGAACCATAATCGAACGTTCTATAGAAGTAAACAAAGACCTACACCTTTGCTTTATTGACTACACAAAGGCTTTTGATAAAGTGAGACATGTCAGCATGATAAGGATGCTTGAAGATCTACAAATTGATGGAAAAGATCTCAGACTTGTAAAAAACATATATTGGAAACAACAAGCTGCCATAAGAGTTGATAATGAAGTAAGCCAATATCAGCCTATTAAGAGAGGTGTGAGACAGGGATGTGTAATGTCTCCAGATCTGTTTTCCCTGTACAGTGAAAGTATTTTCAGAAATATTGAAGATATGGAAGGAATCAACATTGGGGGACGATGCATCAATAACATTAGATATGCAGATGATACAGTCTTGATTGCAGATAATGAACAGGACCTGCAAAATTTAGTAGATGCGATTGTTACACACAGTGAACAACTAGGGTTAGAATTAAATTGTAAAAAGGCACAGATTATAGTTGTCACTAGGAAGAACGAAATACCACAATGTAATATACAAGTAAATGGGAATATTCTTCAACAAGTGAATAGGTACAATTATCTCGGAACAGTAATAACATCTGATGGGAGATGCCTTGAAGAGATTAGAACAAGAGTCGCCATGGCAAAGGTAGCCTTTAGCAAGATGAAAAACATACTGACCAATAAAAAGATGTCAATTGAAACGAGAAAAAGAGTGTTGAGATGCTACATAGAACCTGTACTTTTATATGGATGTGAAGCGTGGACAATGAGCAGTCAGGCTGAAAAACATCTGATGGCTGTGGAGATGTGGTTTCTGAGGAAAATGCAAAGAATACCATGGACAGCCAGAAAGACCAATGAACAAGTCCTTCAAGAAACAAATGAAGATCGTAAATTGATTAGAGAAATTAGACGTAGACAGTCAAATTTTTTGGGCATGTTATGAGAAGAAATGGATTGGAGGTGACAACTGGTAAGATCGAAGGGAACAGACCAAGGGGAAGACCTAGAAGCAAGTACCTGGATGGCTTGGCCTTGTGGCATGGTCGAGACAGAAACTCGGAGCTGATCCACGACTCTGGTGATCGAGTGAGATGGCAGAACATGACCGCCCACGCTTACCGGCATGGCACATGATGGATGGATAGGAGCCGGTCGTTCAGAAAGCAATGGCAAACTACGGAACGTAAAATTTGCCCAGGAATCACGAACAGCGAAAATTATGGGGTTGACTGCTACGTCCTGTGAAGGATATGCACCTTAATTATTTACATACAACGCAGACACAAGTTACTTAGCTGATGTTAATGCTGCACTACTCACACACACACACACATGCACGTTCCTGCTGCCGGACTGGTTTGTTTAGTTGGTGTACTCATGAGGGGGTTTTGCTGACAATAAAATGAGCGCGTTCGGACGAGCGTTGTGTGTCAGCTCTCAACGTTCGCTACACTAGGAAAAGACTGACCACCTATTTATTCCTGCACTCAGGCCTACAAAATTTGATGGTCCTAAAGTTTAACATACCCACAGCAAGTTCTTGCTACGTGACATTTAAAAAAAAAAAAACATAACGCACGGTCCCCGAAGAAGAAATTTCGTGTAACGTTGGCATTTCCAGTATTTCAAATCTAAAGTTTCACCATATTTTCCCAGTTATTTATTTTCTTTAATTTTCTTATATGACGATTTTCCCAATGTTCTTTACGTTTTTTTTTTTTTCGTAATCACCACAAATACCTCACACCTACACAAGAAACGTTCCAGACAATATCAGAATAATTCCACAGACTATCAATTTAACTTGATGAAACATCACAACGTGATCTTTTCAGTCGTCCCTGCATCTTAAATGAACTTTTAAGGCCGCATTCCACCCCACATTTACGTGTGTACATTTTAATGTGTCAAAACAACAGATCCATTCATTAGTGTTATCTTGGGCTGGTCTATTTATGTGATCTAATTCATCTTCTTACTGTCTGCTTGTTCCCATGCCGTTCATCAATGAATGACGCATGTGAAAGGTGAACAGAACTAGGCCGATTATTGAAACCTGTGAATGAGTGGTAAAGATGGTTGCCGTATATAGATGACCTAGGGCTGTGAAGAAACGGGTTGTCGCAAAATTCAAACAAAACAATGAGCATTAAGCAGATCCCGTGTTTATAAAATCCGGATTAAATCTAGTGTATTTGATAGAAACACAAATCACATTTCAACACCATTACACACACATACATCATCAACATAATAAGCATCATCATCCCATTCTTCTTCTTCTTCTTCTTCTTCTTCTTCTTCTTCTTCTTCTTCTTCTTCTTCTTCTTCTTCTTCTTCTTCTTCTTCTTCTTCTCCTCCTCCTCCTCCTCCTCTTCCTCCTCCGCTTCCTTCTTCTCCTTCTCTTTTACCTCCTCCTCCTCCTCCTCCTCCTCCTCCTCCTCCTCCTCCTCCTCCTTCTTCTTCTTCTTCTTCTTCTTCTTCTTCTTCTTCTTCTTCTTCTTCTTCTTCTTCTTCTTCTTCTTCTTCTTCTCCCTTCTATCCTCCATTGGGGCATAGACTATCCACCACCTTACTCAAAGCCTCCCCCCTGCACTATGTGTAGCTATCCACGCAGCTCTGTCCACGCGCTTCCCATATTGTTCACTTCTCTGTATACTTCTCTTCTCCGTGAGTTTCTAGGTCTTCCTATATTTCTTCTGCCCTGTGGGTTTCATGTGAAGGCCTTTCTAGTGATTGAAAGGAGAACGGTATGCGATCTGGACTCCTTGCGACTTTCTCCACAACACGCCTTGATTCTTCTAGAAGATCCTCCTTTCCTCTTGGTTGGCTGGGTTACGCTTTTTTCGTTATCTTGTTCATGATTGGTTGGATTTTCTGGTCTTGTGGTTAGTGCATTGCTTACCACTACAATTGTCTGCGTTTAAGTCTTGATAGTGGCAGCCAGCGTTTCAGCCACTGTGCTGGTGCAGACCGTCTCGAATTCCTTTAGTCGGAATCAGATGTTGCCACTATTAAGAACTGAACGCAGACAATTGTAGTGGTAAACAGTGCTCTAACCATAAGACCGCCACAACTTTTCTGCGCAGTATATTAGGTAAACGACCATAAACAGGTTTCCTTGGTTATCTTTTCGGGTATACTTAACGAGAAAAGACAGAAATCGGTGAGAGGATGTCGGCCTGGGACAGTCCGTTGACCTAGAAAGTAGTGGTATTTGGCAGAATGCAGTCAAGTGATAAGTATTGCATGTCCTCTGCAGTACGCTGTGATTAATCCTATGTTAATTTTCTATTCAATTTTTCGTTTAGTAATTTGCCATTGGTGTCTGAACGACAAGTCAACTGTCCGGTGTTTGGAACGAACCCATTATCCCACCGTCGGTGGCGAGTGCCTTAACTCCCAGGCCACGTCGACCTCTCTGTGAAGTGAAAGATCTTTACATATTCCTGGTCATACCATTTTGATATTAGTCGATAGTAGTTTGACATTGCTTTCTGGACGACCGGCACTCATGCCATTGTATGAAAACCAGCGCAAGGCGATCTGCTTCCAAGTCGCTCGTAGCTGTGTTTCGAAAGCAAAACGCGGGATTGCGAATTGAGTTGGTAACTCCTGCGCCACAGCGCCGTCTGTTTTTCCCAGACAACCCCCTAACAGAACATGTATGAGGCAAGCGAGCTGGCAAGAGATCAAGGACCTTCTGGCAGACCGTCATGATAGCAACCTGGTACAGGATTACCCGTTGTTTACACTTCTGTCACGACCTTAAATACTGGGCATTCCAACAGAAATAAATTGGAGAACTTGGTGACAACTGACAAGATCGAGGTGAAGAGAACAAAGGGAAGGCAGAGAAGTAAATACCTGGATGGCTTGGCCACGTGGCATGGTCGAGACAAGAACACTGAGCTGATCCACGGTACTGGTGATCGAGTGAGATGGCGAAATATGACCGCCCACGCTTATCGGCATGGCATACGATGATGATGACTCCAGCACGGCGGCAGAAAATCAGAGAAAGATAAGAAAATTACAAATAGCGTCTACATGTTCTGATGTCCGTTTCAGCAATCCTACCAGGTGAGGTTTGTTGGCACCGGCATATCACGAGTGTAGAAATTATAGTAAAGGAGTCAGAATTCCGGCTTAGGCTTTAGTTAAAGGAGACTGCGTGGTCTCGAGGTATGGTGTCCGCCTCGAGTGCAGGAGGTCCCGGGTTCAAGCCCCGGTGAGGACCGGGATTTTTTCACGTGGACTTCTAGTAATAAAATTTCCTCTGGTCTCTGGGTAGTGAGATCGGACCCCGTGTGTATTGTTGCGCACGTAAAAAATCCCTTGGCAGTTGGAAATCGAAAAAGAGTAGCCTAACAGCGCTGGGTGTGTGATGGCATAGGCTTTCAGCTGTGCTCAGTTGCTTTACTCTGTCAGTGATGTGACTATGTGGGTAGCACTTCAGTGCGGTAGCACTTCAATTCGAATGGCAAGAAACGAAGTAAATTGTTTTCTCATATGGTGTTCTCGTATGATTTCCTAGTATGTTTTTCTCGTATGGTGTACTCGTATGGTTTCCTCGTATGGTTTTATCGTATGGTTTTATCGTATGGTTTTTCCCGTATTATGGTTTTCTCGTATCGTTTTCTCGTAGGCTGAGAATTTGGTACAGCAGAGATGGCCATTACCTGTGTTTACTTGTTTATGATGTATATTGTTCCCACACCGACCACAATTGTACTTGTTAGTTGTCTGTCTGTAAATCTGCTTTCCATTCCGGACAATTCCTTTAAAAATATATGAACAAAGTCAGGTACCAGTTGTGAGAGCATCCATCGAAGTCTTACTAGGCAGAAACAAGAATCCTGCTGCTCCTGGGAATTGAACACACACTATCGGCATAGTGAGCAAACGCACCGACCACGCTGATAGTTGTTTTTTTTTTTTCGTTTGTTCGTTTTGACCTCAAGCGTAGTTCACGCTTGTCTAATTTTGTTGCGTGTGGGCTAGCTCTTCCTTTTACCAATGTCATTACGGCATGGACTATAAGAAGAAGAATTGTGCACAGTGTATAATTTATCACAACAACTGCAAGACATCTTGTAACTCAATAAAAACACAAGATTCCGGCTTGTTTTTGTTATTTCCTTAAAGTACATTTTGTGACCTTCACTCTTGGACCTACCTACAAGAACCGTGGCAGGGGAGATAACGAGCAATGACAGCTCGTGGAGTGTTTACACCTGCAACTGCCCTTGCATCATGCCTGTAAGTGCATGGTGTTCGTCCTTGACCAACAAGGGACTCCATTTTTCACAGATAAAACACTCCGTAATCTCAGAGTTGTGGTGGGGTGATGGATAGTGAGCTGATTTACCGACAGAGCGGCTGATGTTCGCGCAGTAGTTTTTGAAGAGGTTTGCTCCCCTGTACAAAAAAATATACGTGTTATTTATCCCCAAATGGTTGCCTGTGGGTATTGGGTTGCAGTTTGTTGACAGTGAAATAACTAAAACCCGGCACAGGGAACATAACCAACATAGGACTGATACAGCCAGGCTAATGATGTGTTGAATCATACCTGGTTACAGCCTAAGATGTCATTCCGCAGATGTCAAGCTGTAATAATGGCCTTGTATTCCTCCATCGTTTCTGAGCTTGGAGAAAGGAATTAGTAATCTCCTTCAGTCTCCGTGGAGATGGTCCTTTGTGTACTGGGTCGGGAAGAAAGTCTCACATCCTCGAAAAAAAGGGGAGGGGGAATTAAAAGAAAATAAATGAAGTGAACACATATAATTGGGTGAAAACTGGGACAGGTTATTATTAGATGTCAAGGAACTATCGAACCGACATACAGATTGTGGCTGTTAGCTCCTCAATACTTGTTTGACTTGTTTGTAGCGCTAAGTGCTACTTTACATACATAACTGTCTGGGCAGGGGGTAAATAATATGTAATTGATACATCATGGATCCATCATGTGCCATGCCGGTAAGCGTCGGCGGTCATGTTCTGCCATCTCACTCGATCAGCAGATTCGTGGATCAGCTCCGTGTTCCTGTCTCGACCATGCCACGTGGCCAAGCCATCCAGGTATTTACTTCTCGGTCTCCCCCTTGGTCTCTTCCCTTCAATCTTGCCAGTCGTCACCAAGTTCTCCAATTCATTTCTTCTCATAACATGTCCCAAAAATTTTGACTGTCTACCTCTAATGACTCTAATCAGTTTACGATCTTCATTTGTTTCTTGAAGGACTTGCTCATTGGTTTTTCTGTCTGTCCATGGTATTCTTTGCATTTTCCTCAGAAACCACATTTCCACAGCCATCAGTTTAATTAATACAACGACACGGATACAGTTTATTTAATACAACGACACGGATACAGTTTAATTAATACAACGACACGGATACAGTTTATTTAATACAACGACACGGATACAGTTTATTTAATACAACGACACGGATACAGTTTATTTAATACAACGACACGGATACAGTTTAATTAATACAACGACACGGATACAGTTTATTTAATACAACGACACGGATACAGTTTATTTAATACAACGACACGGATACAGTTTATTTAATACAACGACACGGATACAGTTTAATTAATACAACGACACGGATACAGTTTATTTAATACAACGACACGGATACAGTTAATTAATACAATCGACACGGATACGGATACAGTTTATTTAATACAACGACACGGATACAGTTTATTTAATACAACGACACGGATACAGTTTAATTTAATACAACGACACGGATACAGTTTATTTAATACAACGACACGGATACAGTTTATTAATACAACGACACGGATACAGTTTATTTAATACAACGACACGGATACAGTTTATTTAATACAACGACACGGATACAGTTTATTTAATACAACGACACGGATACAGTTTATTTAATACAACGACACGGATACAGTTTATTTAATACAACGACACGGATACAGTTTATTTAATACAACGACACGGATACAGTTTATTTAATACAACGACACGGATACAGTTTAATTAATACAACGACACGGATACAGTTTATTTAATACAACGACACGGATACAGTTTATTTAATACAACGACACGGATACAGTTTATTTAATACAACGACACGGATACAGTTTATTTAATACAACGACACGGATACAGTTTATTTAATACAACGACACGGATACAGTTTATTTAATACAACGACACGGATACAGTTTATTTAATACAACGACACGGATACAGTTTATTTAATACAACGACACGGATACAGTTTATTTAATACAACGACACGGATACAGTTTATTTAATACAACGACACGGATACAGTTTAATTAATACAACGACACGGATACAGTTTATTTAATACAACGACACGGATACAGTTTAATTAATACAACGACACGGATACAGTTTATTTAATACAACGACACGGATACAGTTTAATTAATACAACGACACGGATACAGTTTATTTAATACAACGACACGGATACAGTTTATTTAATACAACGACACGGATACAGTTTATTTAATACAACGACACGGATACAGTTTATTTAATACAACGACACGGATACAGTTTAATTAATACAACGACACGGATACAGTTTATTTAATACAACGACACGGATACAGTTTATTTAATACAACGACACGGATACAGTTTAATTAATACAAACGACACGGATACAGTTTATTTAATACAACGACACGGATACAGTTTATTTAATACAACGACACGGATACAGTTTAATTAATACAACGACACGGATACAGTTTATTTAATACAACGACACGGATACAGTTTAATTAATACAACGACACGGATACAGTTTATTTAATAGAACAACACTAATACAATGAGTTACATTTCTCTGGACAATGAGCAGACAAGCCTAAAAGCATCTGTTCGCAGTGGAAATCTGGTTTCTGGGGAAAATGTAAAGAATATCATGGGCAGACAGAGAATCCAATGAGCAAATCTTACAAGAAGCAAATAAAAACTGTAAACTTATTGGGAGGAAAAAACATTAGACACAGACAGTAAAACTATTTTTGGTCACGTTATGAGAAGAAATAAACTATAGAACTTGGTGACAACTGGCAAGATTAAGAAGGAAAGAACTTGGTTGGAAGTAAATATCTATGTGGCTTCCCCACATGGCATGGCTGAGACACGAACACAGATCATGCATGTAAGATGGCGAAACATTACCGCCCAAGATTATCAGCGTGGCACATGATGATGATGATGATGATGATGATGATGATGATGATGATTGATGATGATTATGATGATGATGATGATGATGATGATGATGATGATGATGATGATGATGATGATGATGATGATGATGATGATGATTCGTTACAAAAATGAACGCAGGCTTTCCCATGCAACTATCAGAAAGGTATATAGTTTTGTCATTAGTCCCGGGATATCTTTTTATGCCATGTATTCATTTGGTTATTAACGCATATCTTATCTTTGCAACCGCTTCAAATCTAGACATTTAAATTATCTCTGTCGTTCTTATCATCTCCCACGCAAAACATGGTTCGCCATCTTGTTTACCTTCACCCCAAAAGGCGGGCGATGTTTACATGTAACAATAAGTAACGTTAATTTGGCAGACAGTGAAAGCCAACGTCCTTTTCATATATATTTTTTACTTATTCAAGTTCACCTAATTGTTTGTTATTCTATGTTTCTGCTGTTTAAAATGCCAAGGAGTTTTTCTAATATTTCTGTGTAAACTTGTAAACAAATGCGCGAACACACATTCATAACCCGGATATGTTTAGTGACACCGACATAACCTTTCACTCCTCGTCTGTTCACCAACACAACAATTACATGCGCAGTTACATCACATAGCAGTGGGTCCTTTCGTCTTTCTTGACTAATAAGTCTGGAATGTTCTGGAATGTTCTAGAATTCTATGTGCATGAGTGTTGAGCATTCCAAACACGACGATTATGGTTCAATGTTTGTGAATGCATTCTAGTTTGTTTCGATTTGCATGGGAAGATCTTGCAGTGATAACTACTATGCTGGAGGCCACAGGTGTCCACAGGTTTACTAAGACCCCAAGGACATCTAAGATCTTCTTCTTCTTCTTCTTCTTCTTCTTCTTCTTCTTCTTATTATTATTATTATTATTATTATTATTATTATTATTATTATTATTGCCGGCTCCCTGGCCGAGGGGTTAGCAGCTTTCTCCGTTAATCCCGAAAACTCTCGTGGTTGACGTGAGCGCACGAGAATTAGAAGTGGTTCGAGTCGCGCCAGTGACTTATGAGAGTATGGAGTCGGTCGCTCAGAAAGTCGTGGCGTGCTGATGAGCGTAATCTAGCCTAGGAATCAACATACAGTTGAAAAATGCTGGTGTTGACCGCAATATCCTGAAACTGGATGGAAACGCGGAAAAAAATTCTTCTTCTTCTTCTTCTTCTTCTTCTTCTTCTTCTTCTTCTTCTTCTTCTTCTTCTTCTTCTTCTGACAACTTAATATATCCAAAGAGATGAGCAATAAACTTGAGCGTGTTAAAATCTCCATGGACTTTGTCTTCAAATGATACGGATGTAGGTCAACACATTATCTCTGTTCTGCATATGTTGGACACTCCAGCAACAAATATTTAGATGTAATTTTACCGGTTCCCCATTCACATTCTATCTACATTATATGACATTCTATCTACATTATGTGACATTCTATCTCTTATCTATGCCGGCTGTGTTGCGAAGGGGTTACGAATCCTGCATACCGCATTCGAAACACAGCTGCGGGCAATTTGGCAGCAGACCGCCTTGCGTTGGTTTCACAGTCAAAAATATGAGTGCCGGTCGTTCAGAAAGCAATGGCAAACTACTGAATGTAAGCTTGCCAAAAAATATCACGAACAACCAAACTATGCTGTGGTTTGTTGTGATGTCCTGTTGAGGATATGCAACTAACTTCTATCTTTAGTTGATTCAACATGTGGGTTTTCCTTCCGTTGCTCTCCCGAGCTGAGTCTGAAAATTGTTGCTTGTTCTTTTCGCACTAGTTTGTAATATGCATGATCTGGCTGATACTCTGAATGCTTTGATAATTGTTGGTTCTATTACCATTTCTTGTAAATCTCTTGGTTTCATTATAACCTAAGTTAGCCTCTCTTTGCCAATCTGAAAGTATCTTCATTTCCAGGTATGTTGCAGTTTGAGAGAATCCATTGATCACTATCCAAGTATTTCTGGAGACAAACTCACAGACAGATGATTACTCACGTTACGACAAGACAATCGCTATCTATGTCCCCGTGTACTGAGAAGAGATCTTCTGGGAAACTTTGACAACCGGAAAGACTGGTTACCAGATCTTTTAACAGACATTTAGTTCTTCATATCGACAGACATTTAGTTCATCATATAAACAGACATTTTAGTTCATCATATTACCAGACATTTAGTTCATCATATTATAAGGCACTTAGTTCATCATATCGACAGTGATTTAAGTACATCATATTGACAGACATTTAGTTCATCATATGATGTTTAGGAGCAGATCACTTTGCTTTGCTTCTCATAATAGTATGCTCTCCAGCCATTCAGAAAGTAATAGAAAAACTACTTAACGTGAAATTATCTAGAAAAATCACAAATACAGGTAGGCCCCGCTATACGTCGCCTCGGTATACGTCGTTTCGCTATAACGTCGTTGTCTCATAGGGGACTAACTTCACTTTACGTCGCTACGTTTCGACATAACGTCGTTTTGAGGTTGGCGATCGAACTGTTGATATCGGTAAAGTCCATGGCTTACCTCCAACGACGGTAAGGACAATTCATGCAGGTGCTGACAAAATCAAAGAGGGTGCTAAAACGTAACCCTTTTGAGTGCTTCCAAGATCACTTGTACCAGAAGTATTCTTATGGAGAACATGGAAGCACAATTGGCCGTCTGGATTGAAGACCAGAATCAACGGAATATGCCTGTGAGCAAGATGGTTATACAAGAGAAATCAAAGTCTCTCTATGAAGATCTAGCTAAGAAAGCGAGTGAGAGCAGTACTAGTAGTGCCTGATGATAGTTTTAGAGCGAGTCGTGGCTAGTTTAAGCGTTCTAAGAAGCGTTCACACCTGCACAGCATTCAGACAACACGTGAAGCGGCGAGTGCTGATACCGAGGAGGATGGTTACTGTGCAGCAGAAATTGGACACATGTTTTGTTCAAACAGAGAAGAGCCAGGAAAAGAGGCAGGAAAAGGTTGCAGTTTCATCCTCAGATGAAGAGGCAGAATTTAATGCCTCGACGTCCTAATAACTCTATCACTCGCCCTCCAACTCACCTCTATTTAGCCAATAAATATCAACAACCATCAAAATAAACATTACTATGGTACACAATACACTGTATTTCATTTAATTCTATGGGAAATAGTGTTTCGCTATGCGTCGTTTCACTTAACGTCGCATTTTCCAAGAACGTGACCCCGACGGTAACCGGGGCCTACCTGTATACCCAATTATTTCAAATCTCCGAGCGCCGATAGAATCTGCCCTTTAACCAAAAACACATAAGACGTCTCAACAAAAGCCACATAGAAGTTTATTGATTAGTCAATTCTAACCATTGCTATGCAAGCAGAAAGACTTCCTTTTAAATCTTAGACTATAGTGAGGATAGCATACTCCATCCATATTTGAACAATATCACTCATTGCGTATTTAGTGTTTCAATCGAAGTATTATGCTGTTATTCACTTCATGTGATAAATAACTCTACAGTATGCACCTAAGCGTCACACAAAGCACGAACTCCGTAGCTCTAGCGACGACCCACAGGAGTCTTCGAAACATTTCACTTATGAACCGAAGGAAGCGGCTCGGAATCGAACCCACAACCTTCGGAGCCCGAGTCAAACGGCTTGACCACTTCGCCATGAAGACCCCCGTAAAACAAATGGTGATATTGATGATGGTGATAATGATGATGGTGATGGTTGCAATGATGATGATGATGATGATGATGATGACGATGACGGAAGCTTGCACGTTACCGACTGGGATTCGAACCTGTCACCTCCAAAAACGACAAAAAAAAAAGAAGATAAAAGCAATAAGTTGAGAAACAATATGAATGAATAAACGCTGTTTCATAGACGTTAAGAAAACATGAAAGTCTGTTGCCTCATTTCAGTGCTGGGATTATCGTGTGCCCAATGCAACGCTCGGGACCCTTCCTGTCGGAGCGGAAACATTCGACCAACGGCGTGTCCACGAGGAGAGCGTTACTGCTATGTCATCAATGTCTACATAGATCACAGTAAGTATACATGATTGTAAACTAACGTCCTTGCTTCCGTCATCATCATCATCATCATCATCATCATCATCATCATCATCATCATCATCATCATCATCATCATTGCAACCATCATCATCATCATCATCATCGTCATTGCAACCATCATCATCATCATCATTACAATCATCATCATCATCATCATCATCATCATCATCATCGCAACCATCATCACCATCATTATCACCATCATCAACATCACCATTGCCACCACCACCAGCATCATCATCAGCGTCGTCTTCATCACACCACTACCATGTAATTGAAAAGAAAAGGGGGAAGACAGAGAAGTAAATATCTAGATGGCTTGACCACATGACATGGTGGAGACAAGAACATGGAGCAGATCCACGAACTCTGGTGATCGTGTGAGATATCCAAACATGACCGCCCAAACTTACATGCATATCACATGATGATTTTATTTTCCCGCGTTTCCATCCTGTTTCAGGATATTGCGGTCAACATCAGCATCTTTCAGCTGTATGTTGATTCCTAGGCTAGATTACGCTCATCAGCACGCCACGACTTTCTGAGCGACCGGCTCCATACTCTCATAAGTCACTGGTGCGACTCGAACCGCTTCCAATTCTCGTGCACTCACGTCAACCACGAGAGTATTCGGGATTACGGAGAAAGCTGCTAACCCCTCGGTCATGGAGCCGGCATATCACATGATGATGATAAGAATAAATATAATTTCCTACACGGCGAGTGTGGGACAAATATTGTCTATATGTCAGTGTGTCTGTCTATGTCTGTGTGTTTATGTTTTATCTGTCAGTCCTTACGTTTATATATCCCTCTTTATTATCTATGTTTGTGTTTATCTGTCCCTCTATGTGTCTGTTTTACTATTATTAATATGTCAATCGTTACGTTGGTATGTTCCTCCTTACGTCCGTCCGTTACTCAATCTGTCTGTCTGTCTGTCTGTCTGTCTGTCTGTCTGTCTGTCCATGCGTCCTCCCATTCTTCTGATATCACTCTACCCATCCATCCGTCTGTCCGTCGGTCTGTCTGTCGACCTGTCCATCCGTCAATATGTCTGTCCTTCTGTTCTCTCTTTCTATCTATCTTTCTATCTCTGTACCTATCTCTGTCTCTAATGATGCTTTCACATCTTTTTATCTCTCGCTCTCTGACTCTCTGCCTCTGTATATCTATGTATCTCTGTCTGACTCTCTCTCTCTCTCTCTCTCTCTCTCTCTCTCTCTCTCTCTCTCTCTCTCTCTCTCTATCTCTCTCTCTCTCTCTCTCCCTTCTAATATATTACAACATTACATTGTTGATGTTTGTCTGATGTTAAATGTTAACATTGTTGATGATTCCATTGACATTCTCTTGCCTCCCCAGCACAAGGAACATACCGTGGCTGCGCAGACAGTGAGAGAACCACCGAATGCATCCCCATCCACATTAGAGACAGATCGGGTACTTCCTGTGTCAGCGTCTGCGACTGGGAAGGCTGCAATTCATCCCACGGCAACGTCCTCTCCAGTCTATCGAGGAACAGATGATTGGCTACCCACTGATTCCTGCAGTGCAGTGTTAATGAACAATTTTATCAAAGATGTATGGTCTTTTGGGTACACAAATATCTTGCAATAGTTGAGCTTGAAAGCATAACAAGGCTACACAAAACAAGTAAACTTGTTGCAAATATGTCACTCATAGAATCTCGCATTAGAATGTTCGTTTCCGGTCATTCTGTTATTTTATTTTGAGGTTTGATAGTCTATAAATGATAAGTTTGTAATACTTAAAGAAATAACTATTTGCATGTGTGTATAATATACATAAATAAGACAATCTTAAGTATATTATTACTGTGCATATTACAAAAAAATGGTGTTTATATGCGATAAACATTTAAAGTTATTACCGGTTCACAAGCTGTATTGATAAAGAATTCATCATCATCATTTCATCCCATTACCCCTGATGTGGGTCGTTGAGCCGTCATGATGGGAGCATCAGTAATCAGACTTTGTCAACAGATGACTGTTCTCAGCAGCACACGCAAAAGTGTGAAAATACTGCATCTTGTCCATTCTGTTGCAGATGAGGGCGGACATGCATGGGAGTGTCCCGAGTGATGTGACGTTGGTTCTTGGCTCAACTTAACTCAGCTCATTCTGTAATTTTATCAATTTATCAGGATGTTCTATGCCTTCCTCTTCTTCGTTCGCCTTCAAATGCTTCCTGGAGGTTAACCTTTGAGAGGGTGTGATGACGTGGGTCCTGCCTGACGCAGGCAAGCTTTTGGCGTGTGGCCGCTCACAACAGTGAATCTTGACGGCATGTTACACATTTATGTTGTCCCTGATATGGACATTTGTTGTGTTCCCCCCTGCCATCCGTGCAGAATTGTTCCTGAAGTATTTGTATTCATAAGACTGGTGTCTTTGAACTTAGGCAAGACCTGTAATGAAAATGCAATTGCCAGGGTTGTGAATGTGCAGAGAGAGGAGAAGAGTGAGAAAGAAAGAAAGAAAGACACACAGACAGACAGACAGACAGACAGACAGACAGACAGACAGAAAGAGAGAGAACACAAGAAAGAGAAAGTACAATAACCGGACTGTTATTTTGCTTCACTCACTTTCAACTTGATGGTAGTCCACACACGTACTGCCAGTTATTACTACTGAATACACTGGGCAGATTTTGCGTGAAGGTTAGCTTTCTCTATTACCAGTGTCCCCCGCCATCAGGTGAACCCACTCCGACTTCTAAGGTACTTGTAATTTACGTCCCAAAGTTAAAGACAAGAAGTCAACATTTAAACCCAACTGGCTGGTGTTTAAAATGGACCCACGATGTCGCGGACACTAGAGTAAATTTGTAACGGTCTTTACAATACTTTGTTCCATGTTGTCTTTCCAACAACCCACACTTAAGCATTCGAAGTGGTGGATAGGATAAGAGCGCCCTAGCGTTTAAACTTCCAGTGCGCTCATGGTGGGAAAGGCAAACTACTAAACGTAAAAACGTACGGAGAACTAGCCACAGGGAAGAGGCCAACCGGAAGACTCCAAATGCGTTATAAGGATGTGAGTAAACATGATATGAAAGCCCTTGGCATAGATCCAGACACGTGGGACAGAGCTGCAACAGACAGATGTTCCTGGAGAAGAGATGTACGAAACGGACTGGTGCTCTTTGAGCACAATCTGATCCAACAAACTGAGGATAGGCGGCACAGGCTTAAAACGCAGTCACTTACTGCGGGACTTGCCTCGTCTTACAGATGCGGAAACTGTGACAGAGATTGTCATGCTCGTATTGACTATACAGTCAGCAGCGGTGCTGTCAGGTATTTCCCCAGCGGCACTAACTCTATAGTCCTACAGGACTGAAAGAGGCCTACTATTAAACGTAAAATGGCCTACAAAATCAACCTACCGTTGACCGCAACTTCCTGCAAAGAACACGCAACACTGGTTACCCTTACCTACCCACGTCTACGCCGCTGAAAGCCAAAATGTGACGAAGGGAGCACAAAAGGGATGCCATGCTAGCGAGGTCAAATAGTGAATAACCCCGGCACTACAAGAATCTAGGGTTACCCCCCTGGGCTCAGCAATGCCGCCGGGCCGAGTTTGTCTTCATTAAGAGAAGCACTAATTTGAAGTGACACTGTAACGCATACATGGTCTCAGCCAAACTACAGCGGACTATTATTTACGTCCACAAACTGACATGTTCGTTTCCCGTCTCTAAAGACGTTTTTACATTCTTAATATATTTTGCATTTTTGTTTTCCTTCTCCTTGTTGTGTTACCTTGGTGAGGTCTCTCTCTCTCTCTCTCTCTCTCTCTCTCTCTCTCTCTCTCTCTCTCTCTCTCTCTCTCTTTCTTTCTTTCTCTCGCTCTCTCTCTCTCTCTCACATACACACACACACACACAGACACACACACACGCACACACACAATGTGCGCCTTGAATTCCTAAATGCAGTTTTAACTTCTAATCATGAAAGTGTTTAAAGGTTAGAGCCTTAATGATTGTGAAAACTTTTATGAGAGTTAGAATGTTACAACAACAATGTTTTTAATGGCGAATTATATAGGTTAGAAACGTTATTTTCATTGCATATTACTTTAATTAGAAACTCACAATAACATTACTTTTATGGCATATTACTTTAGATAGAAACATACAAAAACATTACTTTTATGGCATATTACTTTAGTCAGAAACTTACAAAAACATTACTTTATAGCATATTACTTTAGTTAGAAACTTACAATAACATTATATGTATGGCATATTACTCAAGTTAGAAACTTACAAAAACATTACTTGTATGGCATTTTACACATATTATTGAGGATAGAAGCTTACAATAAGGAACGTTACTTTTATGGCATACTACTTTCTTTACTTACAATAATACAATAAACTTACAATACCATTACTTTTATGGCATATTACTTAAGTTAGAAACTTACAAAAACATTTCTTTTATGGTATATTACTGACGTTAGAAACTTACAAAAGCATTATTTTTATGGCATATTACTTAAGTTAAAAACTTACAATAACATTATTTTTATGACGAATTATGAAGCTTAAAACCTTTCAGTAACACTCCGACCACCTTTATACCCTACACAATGTTCTGGGTCATCATTTTAGGCTGAGTTTCTAAATGCCCAGGTCAATCAAAAAGACAATCTGCGACTCGAAGGCGATACGATCCCATGGCCATGGGGCCTGCAGGGAAGCGTGGGAGTCCATGCATTACTATGATTACTGTATTTATATGCCAGAATTCATTGAAGTTTACAGGGAGTTTCCGTGGCCAAGTGGGTACGCCGCCTGACTCACGCTCCGAATCTCGTGGGTTTGAATCGGGCTATATCACGAGGAACGTTCTGGGAACGTCTTTGGTGCTACAGAGTTCGTGGTTTGCGCGACGATTTCGGCAGACGCCCTGCGGAAAGAGACAGGGCCATATGGGATACTACCCGGTGCAATGAAATCGGTGCCCCTACCTCTTAAAATCTTTTATTATAGTTTACAACTGCACTCGAAATTAGAAGTGAATTAGCAAGTCGTTTTACTTATTATGCATTGATAAATATTTATATGTGGACAAGTGACAAATGCGGGAACTGGTACTTATTTATACTATGTCGGATACATTATGTTGTCTTTCCTCATTTTCCGTAATGTTTCCCGATTGTCGAAAAGTGTTTGTTGTCGGTACAGCCTCTGCACCTGTCACTTAGACCAAGGCACACATATATGCTGTGTCTAACAACATTATCTTGATTGTTATATTTCACATTTGATATTGCTCAGATCAAGTAAGTTATTAATGCATGGTATATATAGTTAAACACAGAAGTCACAAACAATATGTTGCACAATTTATTGCCTGGCATATTTCGCTGCATCTCGTCGGGTACATACTGCAGAAATCACATAACTTAAACTAGAGTCATGACAAAAATCCTTTAACTGAAATATACAACACATATTCACACATTAATTGTAATTGTTTACCACGGTAATTTTAAATTGACTCTCGTGTGAAAAAAAGGGGGGGGGGGGGGTGATGGGGGGGGGGGGGGGTCATTGAAACACGCAGACCGTTCTACCCTCTTTAAGGTTCTCTGCCACGATATTCTCAACATGCCCTGTCCACGATATTCTCAACATTCTCAGCCCAGGATATTCTCAACATGCCCTGCCCACGATGTTCTCAACATTCTGTGTCCACGATATTCTTAGTATTCTCTGCCACGATATTCTCAACATTTTCTGTCCACGCTATTCTAAACATTCTATGTCCACAATATTCTCAACATTTCTGTCGACTATACTCTCAACATTCTCTGAAAGTGATATTCTCATCATTATCAGAATAAATATCTCCACTACCTCCAAGTTCTCGGCCATTTCTTGTCGTAAAAGGAGAGCGGGCAATTTAGAGCGTTGACTGTTCAGTATGTCACGAATTGTTTCGTTAAAAAAACCCAACAATGTTTACAACCAAACCCACTCCACTTCACCCCAGCCCAACACGACAATTGCATCCACATTTGACCTCTGACCCGTGGACACTCCATGCAGGAAGTGCGCTAATGTTAATTGTTTCTGCCACCTTCTCTGTATCCAGACAACATATTTAATTTATGAAATGTTAATTTGGCACGTGATTAAAATGTTTACATAATTAAGCTGAAATGTTGCGTCCGCTTCTTTGCACTTAGATTAAACTGCGTCTTGCGTCCGTGTTGTGAACGTTGCCTTGTCCGTGGCGTTTTGTTGTATTTTGTTCTGAACTAGTGTTGTGTTGTCGCTATGCTTGCCTTGTCTGCGTGAGTCATTATTTATTTTAATTTGCGAAACGGAGGTCGGCATGGCCGAATGGATAAGAGCAATTTTTCATATACATCCGGTGTGTTGATGCGGAGGTAGCGGCTTCATCCCCTACACCGGTCAGTTGTATTAAAATATTAACTGCTCATCCCTTACTTGGTGACGTAAATTACAAGTACCTCAGAAGTCGGACTGGGTTCGCCTGATGGCGAGGGACACTGGTAATAGGGAAAGCTAATCCACACGAGAAAATCAATCTATTGGTACTAGAATTAGTATGGACAGTACCTGTACAGACTACGTTTGGGCTCAAGGCGAGTGAGCGACCAAAAAACAAAAAAATGCGCAACGCCACAAATCAGAGAGGATCTTCTTCTTTCGTTCGCTTGAAATATGTCTACAACTGCAATGTTGTCTCTTGTATGAATCTAACAGTCTTTTTTAGTTCACTCAGCGGTCCATAGAGTTTATCTTCCACTGTTGTCTCTCTAGGCCAGAAGGTTCGCCTGGATATGTTGTAGTTAGGGCAGTCCTGGAGTATGTGCTCTACTGTCTGTGACGCCAAACCACATGTGCACATGGCCGAGTCACCAATCTTGAATTTTGTATACATGTGGTTGCGTAATCTATAGAGAGATCAGAGAGGATAAAAAGCTGGATAGAGAAATAGAAACGAGAATACAGAAAGCAAACAATATCAAACAGCTCCTGTCCTAAAACATCGAAATATCAACATACAAACACAAAAGATGTGGATAGATGCTTTGTTCGTGCACACACTGTGTTAGCTATACCCGACACGGATAGTCTTAGACACCCATCGTAAAATCACATCATGTGAGATGAGATGTGTGAGATGGGATGCATAAGAAACGGAGCGGGAATATCTAGTAAAGATAGGCACACAACTAAGAAGCTAAGACGAGAGTAGGAATAACACCGAAAAATACTTACTTTATAGTCTACTCTTGCAAAAGATAGGTGCTGAAGACGGAGGCAGCCAGCCAGGAGGCGCACTACAGAAATCAGGCTGCCACGCAATAACGCCGTGAATTATGTCGACAACTGCTACATGTTATGGTGCTCGTCCTGCTCTGGACCCCCAGGCAGGTGCAGTGCCGGGCCTTATGTCTCGTAAGGGTCTAACCACAGCTAGTGGAGGTCCTTCTCGGATGTTCTGCGGAGCCAGAGGGCCTGACAATAGAACGTCTGGCCGTACCAAACAAAGACTTAAAATAATGCACTGGAATGCAGAGGGTATCAACAACAACAAAAAAGAATAAACTAGAAAACATCTTGGCCAAAGAAAATGTAAGTATGTTGCTTGCAAGAAACTCACCTGAACGAAAATATAGCCACAAAATCAGAGGCTACCAGTGTTACCGATCTGACCGACAGGACAGGCGTAAGGGTGGGATACTGACTCTTGTCAAAAACAACATTCCTGCTTCCCAAATTGAAGTTTACATGGAAGGGGCTGAGTATCAGGCACTTAAACTTAAGGCAGACAATACAGACCTTCACCTGATCAATTACTACTGTCCAAATGACCGCCCACAGACACTGGACACACTACCATTAAAAGAAAAATGATTGTGTGTGGCGACTTCAAATGATCACATGGACCAGAGAGGAGAGAGACTGGAAGACTGGCAGGATGAGGATAGATTCATCCTGATTAACAAGCCGTCTGATCCACATACCTTCTACTCGAGATCATGGCACACTACAACTACACCTGACCTGGCGTTTCATTCACCAAACCTGGAGTGGAACATTACACGAATTGTTGGGAAACAACTTGGTGGCAGTGACCATCGGCCAGTCTTTCTAACTGTAGAAAATGAGCTTGCAAGTGAAAGTAGCACCCTCTCGAGGTGGAACTACAAGAAAGCAGACTGAGCAATGTACAAGCATCGCACCAGCATACTGGTTAGAAACCTGAACACTGAGAAGGACATAAATAAAGTAGTTGAAGAGTTTGGGAAATGCATACTACAGGCAACACGAGAGACAATACCAAGAGGAGCCCGTAAACATTATAAACCCTTCTGGAGTAGTGAACTGGAACAGTTGCATAATGATGTGGATGTATGTAGAAAGCAAGCAGGGGCCAATCTCAGCCAAGAGCACCACAATAAATATCAGCACCCAAAAGCCAAAATTCAAAGGGCCCTGCTGCAGGCTAGACGGAAAAGCTGGCAGGAGAAAACAGAGTCACTGAACTTTGAAAGAGGCACAAGGAAGTTATGGAAGCTAATACAACAGCTTAACGATGAGGGCACAAGGAGAATGCTCAAAAATTGCACTACATAAAGACGGAAAATCTTAACAGGAAAGCAAGCAGCTGACCATTTTGCGGACTCGTTCGCACAAGATAACAATATCGAAATTAGTCCAGAAAAACAAAAAGAGATTCGAGAGTAATGGCAACATACAAGACAGAAGGAAATTGTACATGAGGTTATGGAGACACCTATCACATTTAGTGAATTGGAGCTAGCCATATCAAACTTTAAAATGAGAAAGTCACCAGGAACTGTTGGTATCTCCAATGAAATGATTAGGAACCTAGGAACAGAGGCCACTGCAAAGCTGCTACAGATCTTTAATAACACATGGACCTTAGGCAGTGTTCAACAAGTCTGGAGAGAAGCAATCATGATACCCCTCCTAAAATCTGGGAAAGATAGTTCCATTGGCTCCAGCTACTGACCCATTAGCCTCACCAGCCGTCTCTGCAAAACAATGGAACGTGTCATCAATCACAGACTTCAGTGGTACATTGAAAGTGAAAACTTCCTTGTGCCACAACAGGCTGCCTTTAGATAGTGCTACTCCACGGAAGATCAGACAATCTACCTCTCTCAAGAAGTTGAGGATGCATTCATTCCAAGAGAAGAAGCTGGTACTTGCGGCTTGGATAGATTTGAAGAAAGCCTTTGACAAAGTCTGGAAAGAAGGTCTGATGAAGAAACTGAGAAACTGTAAAGTCAATGGAAGAATGTACAAATGGGTGAAAGTATACTTGCACAACAGAAGAGCCCGAGTACAGATAGACGGTCTCAAGAGCAAGAAAGTACTATTGCGTCACGGTGTTCCCCAGGGCGGATTCCTGTTCCCAACACTTTTTCTAATCTTCATCAATGATCTTGTTGCTAATCTACCGTATGGAATTAAAGCGGCAATGTACGCTGATGACCTGGTTTTGTGGAGCGCAAATGAACATGTATCAGTGGCCACCATATTGCTACAGAGAGCTGTAGATACATTTGTTGCATGGGCGGATAAATGGTATGTCAGTATAAACACTGACAAGTGCAGCACCACTCTATTTACCCTATATTCTCAACATGCCCTGTCCACGATATTCTCAACATTCTCAGCCCAGGATATTCTCAACATGCCCTGCTCACGATATTCTCAACATTCTGTGTCCACGATATTCTTAGTATTCTCTGCCACGATATTCTCAACATTTTCTGTCCACGCTATTCTAAACATTCTATGTCCACAATATTCTCAACATTTCTGTCGACTATACTCTCAACATTCTCTGAAAGTGATATTCTCATCATTATCAGAATAAATATCTCCACTACCTCCAAGTTCTCGGCCATTTCTTGTCGTAAAAGGAGAGCGGGCAATTTAGGGCGTTGACTGTTCAGTATGTCACGAATTGTTTCGTTAAAAAAAACCAACAATGTTTACAACCAAACCCACTCCACTTCACCCCAGCCCAACACGACAATTGCATCCACATTTGACCTCTGACCCGTGGACACTCCATGCAGGAAGTGCGCTAATGTTAATTGTTTCTGCCACCTTCTCTGTATCCAGACAACATATTTAATTTATGAAATGTTAATTTGGCACGTGATTAAAATGTTTACATAATTAAGCTGAAATGTTGCGTCCGCTTCTTTGCACTTAGATTAAACTGCGTCTTGCGTCCGTGTTGTGAACGTTGCCTTGTCCGTGGCGTTTTGTTGTATTTTGTTCTGAACTAGTGTTGTGTTGTCGCTATGCTTGCCTTGTCTGCGTGAGTCATTATTTATTTTAATTTGCGAAACGGAGGTCGGCATGGCCGAATGGATAAGAGCAATTTTTCATATACATCCGGTGTGTTGATGCGGAGGTAGCGGCTTCATCCCCTACACCGGTCAGTTGTATTAAAATATTAACTGCTCATCCCTTACTTGGTGACGTAAATTACAAGTACCTCAGAAGTCGGACTGGGTTCGCCTGATGGCGAGGGACACTGGTAATAGGGAAAGCTAATCCACACGCGAAAATCAATCTATTGCTACTAGAATTAGTATGGACAGTACATGTACAGACTACGTTTGGGCTCAAGGCGAGTGAGCGACCAAAAAACAAAAATCTTCTTCTTTCGTTCGCTTGAAATATGTCTACAACTGCAATGTTGTCTCTTGTATGAATCTAACAGTCTTTTTTAGTTCACTCAGCGGTCCATAGAGCTTATCTTCCACTGTTGTCTCTCTAGGCCAGAAGGTTCGCCTGGATATGTTGTAGTTAGGGCAGTCCTGGAGTATGTGCTCTACTGTCTGTGACGCCAAACCACATGTGCACATGGCTGAGTCACCAATCTTGAATTTTGTATACATGTGGTTGCGTAATCTATAGAGAGATCAGAGAGGATAAAAAGCTGGATAGAGAAATAGAAACGAGAATACAGAAAGCAAACAATATCAAACAGCACCTGTCCTAAAACATCGAAATATCAACATACAAACACAAAAGATTTGGATAGATGCTTTGTTCGTGCACACACTGTGTTAGCAATACCCGACACGGATAGTCTTAGACACCCATCGTAAAATCACATCATGTGAGATGAGATGTGTGAGATGGGATGCATAAGAAACGGAGCGGGAAAATCTAGTAAAGATAGGCACACAACTAAGAAGCTAAGACGAGAGTAGGATTAACACCGAAAAATACTTACTTTATAGTCTACTCTTGCAACAGATAGGTTCTGAAGATGGAGGCAGCCAGCCAGGAGGCGCACTACAGAAATCAGGATGCCACGCAATAACGCCGTGAATTATGTCGACAACTGCTACATGTTATGGTGCTCGCCCTGCTCTGGACCCCCAGGCAGGTGCAGTGCCGGGCCTTATGTCTCGTAAGGGTCTAACCACAGCTAGTGGAGGTCCTTCTCGGATGTTCTGCGGAGCCAGAGGGCCTGACAATAGAACGTCTGGCCGTACCAAACAAAGACTTAAAATAATGCACTGGAATGCAGAGGGTATCAACAACAACAAAAAAGAATAAACTAGAAAACATCTTGGCCAAAGAAAATGTAAGTATGTTGCTTGCAAGAAACTCACCTGAACGAAAATATAGCCACAAAATCAGAGGCTACCAGTGTTACCGATCTGACCGACAGGACAGGCGTAAGGGTGGGATACTGACTCTTGTCAAAAACAACATTCCTGCTTCCCAAATTGAAGTTTACATGGAAGGGGCTGAGTATCAGGCACTTAAGGCAGACAATACAGACCTTCACCTGATCAATTACTACTGTCCAAATGACCGCCCACAGACACTGGACACACTACCATTAAAAGAAAAATGATTGTGTGTGGCGACTTCAAATGATCACATGGACCAGAGAGGAGAGAGACTGGAAGACTGGCAGGATGAGGATAGATTCATCCTGATTAACAAGCCGTCTGATCCACATACCTTCTACTCGAGATCATGGCACACTACAACTACACCTGACCTGGCGTTTCATTCACCAAACCTGGAGTGGAACATTACACGAATTGTTGGGAAACAACTTGGTGGCAGTGACCATCGGCCAGTCTTTCTAACTGTAGAAAATGAGCTTGTAAGTGAAAGCAGCACCCTCTCGAGGTGGAACTACAAGAAAGCAGACTGAGCAATGTACAAGCATCGCACCAGCATACTGGTTAGAAACCTGAACACTGAGAAGGACATAAATAAAGTAGTTGAAGAGTTTGGGAAATGCATACTACAGGCAACACGAGAGACAATACCAAGAGGAGCCCGTAAACATTATAAACCCTTCTGGAGTAGTGAACTGGAACAGTTGCATAATGATGTGGATGTATGTAGAAAGCAAGCAGGGGCCAATCTCAGCCAAGAGCACCACAATAAATATCAGCACCCAAAAGCCAAAATTCAAAGGGCCCTGCTGCAGGCTAGACGGAAAAGCTGGCAGGAGAAAACAGAGTCACTGAACTTTGAAAGAGGCACAAGGAAGTTATGGAAGCTAATACAACAGCTTAACGATGAGGGCACAAGGAGAAACTCAAAAATTGCACTACATAAAGACGGACAAATCTTAACAGGAAAGCAAGCAGCTGACCATTTTGAGGACTCGTTCGCACAAGATAACAATATCGAAATTCTTCTTCTTCTTCTTCTTCTTCTTCAGCGTTCCGAGCCATTGAGGTTCTTTGCTGCAAATACAATCTGTCTCCATTCGTCTCTCTGGTGGACCTTCTCTTGCCAGTCGTTGATTCCAAGTGCTTGTAGGTCTGTATGTATATTATCTCTCCACCGCCTTCTTGGTCTACCTCGGGGTCTACGGTCATTTATTTCCTGAGTGTAAGCGAGATTTGTTTCCCTATTATCTTCCATTCTTTCTATATGCCCCAGCCATTGTAGTCTATTAGCCTTCATGATACCAGTGATTAGCGGGGACTTAAACAAATCATAAATGTCTTTGTTACTTCTTCTTTTCCACTCTCCACTTTGTGTATCCCTAATGGGTCCAAAGATGTGTCTTAAAATTTTGTTCTCAAAGGTTTGTAACAAGGCTTCGTCTCCTTTCGTTGTACTCCAGGTTTCAGAGCCATACGGCATAACTGGTCTCATCAGTGTTTTGTATATTGTGATCTTGGTGTTACGAGATAGCGCCTTTGATTTTAGTAGATGTTGTAGTGCATAGTATATCTTACTTCCAGAATTGATTCTAGTTTGTATTTCTTCCCTTATGATGTTGGAGCAGTTGAAGATTGTACCCAGGTATTTGTATGTTTCCGTTCTTTTAATGGTCATATTATCTATTTGTATGTGGCCAGAGTTTTTAGCCATTCCGTCTCTTGAAATTACCATATATTCTGTCTTATCTTGGTTGATAACCAGCCCCATCTGTTGGGCTTTTTCCTTTAAGTGAGTCAATATTTCTAATGTCTTTTGTTCACTTTGCCCTATAATATCTATATCATCTGCATAACCAAGCAGCTTGGATGTTCCTCCAATATCACATTCCTCCTTTACCTTCCTTACAACTTTCTCTAGAGCCAGATTGAAGAGTAGCGGCGATAGTGCATCACCCTGTTTCAAGCCAGATGTTATTTGGAAGGGGTCTGATTTCCTGCCTTTATATGTTACTATATTATAAGTATCTTCCATGCATAGTTTGGTCATGTTAATTAACTTCCTTGGTATTCCAAATTCCTGCATAACATTCCATAGACTATTCCTATGGACACTATCATAAGCCTTTTTAAAATCCACAAAAATGTTATGGAGATCTCTTTTATATTCCCAATGTTTCTCGGCTATTTGTCGTAAGATAAATATCTGATCTATTGTTGATCTGTTTTGTCTAAAACCCGCCTGGTAGTCACCTAATATGTCTTCTGAATATGGTTTTAGTCTATTTAGTAATACTGCGGATAGTATCTTATAGCTTGTGGACAGTAGTGATATTCCTCTATAATTTCCACATTGGAACTTGTCTCCTTTCTTAAAGATAGGTATCAATAATGACTCTTTCCAGTCATGGGGTAATTCTTCTGTCCTCCAGATTTTTATTATTAGTTCGTATAGCTTTAGATGTAATGCATGGCCACCTGCCTTTATAAATTCAGCAGCAATTCCATCAGTCCCAGTTGCCTTATTGTTTTTAAGTCGTGTGATTACATATAGGATTTCTTCAAATGTAGGTTCTTCAATTTGTGGTTCGCATGTTAGAACCTCTTCCTGTGGGAAAATGTTACTTGGAGCTTCACAATTTAGTAATTCAATAAAATATTCTTTCCATGTGTTGCACATTTCCTCATTGGTATTTATCATATTCCCATGTTTGTCTTTTAAACCATATGTGTTTTGTTGGTGCCCTCGTTTCATTGACTTCAGTACTTTAAAAAATTTTCTGGATTCATTTTTCTGGTGATTAGTTTCCATATCTTTGATTATATTACTCATATATTCTCGCTTCTGCTGTCTGACTATTTTTGTAGCCTCTTTACATTCATTTCTATAATGCTCTTCCTTTTGGATGTTATTGATGTCATTTAACCATACATGTCTGGCATTCTTCTTCCTAGTGACTGCTTCTTCACATTTTTGATTGAACCATCTGTTCTTTCTATGCGTGGTTAACACACCGAGACATTCTTCTGCGGTAGATTGAATTGTATTCTTGATGTTCAACCAAGTTTGGTCAACGCTTTCCTCCAAAGGGTTTTGCAAAGTTTCAAGTTTACATTTTATTTCATCTGTAAATTTCTCTTTGACTGTAATGTCTTGTAGTTTTTCTCTGTTATATGTTGGGTGTAATCTTTGTAATTTAGTATAGAAAGCTCTCTTAAGTTTTATTTTAAATTTTGCTCCAACGAGGAAATGGTCACTGTGGCACTCAGCTCCTCTATAACTTCTGACTTGCTGTATGTTTGATGCATTTCTGTTGTTAATTAAAATGTGATCTATTTGATTATAGGTTCTCTTGTCACATGATTTCCAAGTTTGTTTGTGTATATCCTTTCTTTGTAGTCTGGTACTGCTAATCTGCAGTCCTTTGGCTTCTGCCAGGTTGATGACTCTCCATCCATTATCATTTGAAGTTGTATGTAGGCTTTCCATACCGGCCACTTTTTTATTAGTTTGCTCTCTACCTATTTTTGCATTGAAGTCTCCCAGCACAATCAGGATGTCCTGTTTGGGGGTTTCTTCTATGACATCTTCCAGATCATTATAAAAGTCTTCTTTAATATCATCTTCTTTCTCTTCAGTAGGTGCATGTACATTAATCATCGTTATATTTTCCATTTACCTTTTATTCGTAATTTACTAATCCTGTCATTAAAAGCTTTAAAGTTTAAAACGTTCCCCCATAACTCTTTTTTGATGACAAATCCTGTTCCTAATTCATGTTTATTTTGGGTGTTTCCTCCATATATTATAATCATTCCATTTTGCTCTAAAGTACCCTCTCCTGGCCACCTTATTTCTTGAATTGCTGTGATATCCATTTGATATTCAACCAGCTCCCGGGTTAGTTCTTCGGCCGCTCCAGCTCGATATAGTGTCCGTACATTCCATGTTCCAAATCTCAAAAGTCCTTTAACGTTCCAAGGTCGTTGTCCAGATAAGTCAGTCCGATATCGAGGCTCATGTATTTGTTTCGTAACAAAGAAAGGTTTTTACAAAGGTGGGGATGTTAACCCCACGCTTCAACCCCCAACCTGGAGGACCAGGGTGTTTCTCTTTGTCTGTTCTCTACCCTTTGACCTGTCCGGCTTGGGAGGCCCTGCTGGTAGCTACGCTACCGCCGGCATAGCTCTCAGGGTCATTGAGAAACTCAAGCTCCCCCACCACGACAAGGTGGAAACACCATCGGGGGAGATCGAAATTAGTCCAGAAAAACAAAAAGAGATTCGAGAGTAATGGCAACATACAAGACAGAAGGAAATTGTACATGAGGTTATGGAGACACCTATCACATTTAGTGAATTGGAGCTAGCCATATCAAACTTTAAAATGAGAAAGTCACCAGGAACTGTTGGTATCTCCAATGAAATGATTAGGAACCTAGGAACAGAGGCCACTGCAAAGCTGCTACAGATCTTTAATAACACATGGACCTTAGGCAGTGTTCCACAAGTCTGGAGAGAAGCAATCATGATACCCCTCCTAAAATCTGGGAAAGATAGTTCCATTGGCTCCAGCTACTGACCCATTAGCCTCACCAGCCGTCTCTGCAAAACAATGGAACGCGTCATCAATCACAGACTTCAGTGGTACATTGAAAGTGAAAACCTCCTTGTGCCACAACAGGCTGCCTTTAGATAGTGCTACTCCACGGAAGATCAGACAATCTACCTCTCTCAAGAAGTTGAGGATGCATTCATTCCAAGAGAAGAAGCTGGTACTTGCGGCTTGGATAGATCTGAAGAAAGCCTTTGACAAAGTCTGGAAAGAAGGTCTGATGAAGAAACTGAGAAACTGTAAAGTCAATGGAAGAATGTACAAATGGGTGAAAGTATACTTGCACAACAGAAGAGCCCGAGTACAGATAGACGGTCTCAAGAGCAAGAAAGTACTATTGCGTCACGGTGTTCCCCAGGGAGGAGTCCTGTTCCCAACACTTTTTCTAATCTTCATCAATGATCTTGTTGCTAATCTACCGTATGGAATTAAAGCGGCAATGTACGCTGATGACCTGGTTTTGTGGAGCGCAAATGAACATGTATCAGTGGCCACCATATTGCTACAGAGAGCTGTAGATACATTTGTTGCATGGGCGGATAAATGGTATGTCAGTATAAACACTGACAAGTGCAGCACCACTCTATTTACCCTTTCTTCGAAACAAAAGGCAGGGATCCTTCAGATAAATGGAATACCCCTAAGAGAAGATAAAGAACCAACATACCTTGGTGTAACATTCGACGACAAGCTGACATGGAGAAAACACATCAAAAAAGCAGTAGCAAAAGCCAGAAGGAAAATTGCCATCCTGAGAAAGCTAACTGGAACCACTTGGGGAGCCAGTGGGAAAATACTTAGCAAAGTTTATCAACAGAGCATACGACCACACTTGGAATACGGGTCAACTGCGTGGTGTTCAGCATCAAAAACCACATTACAGGAGCTGGACAAGGTGCAAAATCAAGCTCTTAGAGTCATCACAGGAGGGATGAAATCAACCCCTTTAGTAGCAATGGAGAAAATGGGGAGGACACAAGCTCTAAGAGAACGCAGAGATACAAAAACACTAATACAAGCAGAAAAGTTCCTCAGCTTGCCAGGCCACCCTATGAAGAACCGATTTGAAAACTTAGCTCTGGGGCGGTTGAAAAGAAGTAGTTTCATCCACCAGGCCAAACAACTCTGCAGAGAAACCATCGATCTTCCCACAGTTGGTATCCCCCTGACAACTATTCCAGAGCGAACCCCGTTGAAAGATGAACATAGACTATCGCTACAAATCCAGATAAAAGTGAGAGGAATATTTGACAAGGAAGAACAGAACCGTGTACAGCGCAGAACAGCCACTCTCAGCTTCCTTGATGGCGAATACATACAAGATCTCTGGATCCGAGTCTACACAGATGGGTCAGCACAAAATGCTGTTAGAAATGGAGGAGCGGGAGTTTACATAGAATACCCAAATAATACTAGAGACACGGCCAGAGTTCCAACAGGAAAGTACTGCCATAACTATGATGCTAAAATTGAGGCAATCAAGATAGCCACAGAGAAATTACAAAATACCAGCCATGGTACACAACCTGTGGTGAAATTGACAGATGCAAAATCCGTAATAGAGGCGCGCCTGTCTGTGAAATTGCCAGTTATAAGGACACGACTTTCTGAACTTTGCAGTCAGCGTAAGGTTGAAGTCAGTGGTTGAATACAGTGGATACCATCCTACTGTGGAGTCCCCGAAAACGACAGAGCTGATAGATTGGCTAAGGAAGGAGCAAATGAAGAACAACCTGATGTGCCCATTACATACCACCAAAAGAATAGAATGATCAAATCAATCAGAAGGCCACCAAACCTTACTCAAGAATTTCAAAACAATGTTTTCCCGTGATGAATTTGAATAACGAAGACACAAACACTAAATTGCACGATTTATTGCCTGGCATATTTCGCTGCATCTCGTCAGGTACATTCTGCAGAAATCACACAACTTACGTGAATTAATTAGATAAATCCTTCAAACTGAAATATACACATGTTCGCACAGTAATGTCGATTGTCTACCACGGTAATTTTAAACTGACTAACATGTCTTTCTGCTTGCACAAGGACGGCTTACGAAGGTTGATTATTATAGCTTCAGCAAACTTTAACAATCGACTACTTTGTGTGTTTAACAACACACGGAAGGCACTGTCTCTTTCAACCACAGTGACCGCTCTTGAGCACATGTCTCCCGACCGATGAAGCCGGACTGTTCCGGTGTGTCGGCCTGCCTAGGCTACCATCTTCTGTGTGTAGTATCTTGTCCACCCAATTCGGAATGTGTTCCGAAACCCTGCAATGTAACTGTCGCTCAGTTCTACCTATGTAGATGGCCTCTCATCTACATGTAAATTGGTAAATACAATTTGATTTGGCGTACACAGCTACAGGTTCTTTTACTGCTGGGACTGGGATCGGTGTGTTTCTGTACCTGATGACTAGAGCTGCAGCACAGAATGTTCGCTCGACTGTTGTGGTGAACCGGTCCCGCAGACGTTGCATTACGTCATCTCCTCGGAAGGTTAGTTGGATGAATACCTTGAGTTTAGGGACTGTAGTTAAACAGCCTCATATTTCAGGCGAACGAAAGAAGAAGAAGAATAGAATACCAATGAATTAAATCGTTCTGACATTCTAGTTATCTTATAGAATGGAACAAGATCAACCAGCGGCTAAAGCGTTCTTACTCAAGAAGACTAATACGTTATGGACAGACCTGAACAAGTCATTCTTCTGCGCCTCAGAACAGGACACAATAGATTACGCAGCCACATGTATACAAAATTCAAGATTGGTGACTCAGCCATGTGCACATGTGGTTTGGCGTCGCAGACAACAGAGCACATACTCCAGGATTGCCAAAACTACAACATATCCAGGCGAACCTTCTGGCCTAGAGAGACAACAGTGGAAGATAAACTCTATGGACTGCTGAGAGAACTAAAAAAGACTGGTAGAATCATACAAGAGACAACATTGCAGTTATAAACATATTTCAGGCGAACGAAAGAAGAAGAAGAATAGAATACCAATGAATTAAATCGTTCTGACATTCTAGTTATCTTATAGAATGGAACAAGATCAACCAGCGGCTAAAGCGTTCTCCATGAGAACATCGGAAAGGCGAGAAGAAGACCCAGAAAGAGATGACTTGATGGGGTTAACGAATGAAGAAATCACAAATGATATTGGCACAAACAACCAGACAATAAAATTTACCTCATTTTGTCTACGTCTACCTCCTCTTTGCTATGCTACGGTAAAAGCAATATGACACAAGATGAAAGACACGCCACAAAGAAAACCCATGAAAAATAATGTTTATTAGTAGCGCAATAGCATACGCTCTGTTCTTCTTTCTTCCTCTTCTGTACCTTTGCAATGGATCATTGCACACTTCTCTTCTCAATAAGAACAGAACATCAAGCCTGCACTGTACCACATAATGTACAATAATAGAAAATAGCATTGAACTGAGCTCGTGGTTGTCAGCACAACCGAATTGACAAGAATTCTAGCTCTTACGGTAAAATGTAAAAGTGAACTGCAGTGAGACGATTTTACCCGCAACTGAGGTATATTCAACACTGCCGTCGTCGTCGTCGTCGTCATCATCATCATCATCATCATCATCATCATCATCATCATCATCATCATCATCATCATCATCATCATCATCATCATCATCATCACGACTATCATCATCATCATCATCATCATCATCATCATCATCATCAGCATCATCATCATCATCATCATCATCATCATCATCATCTGCACCATCATCATAGTCATCATCATCATCATCGTAGTCGTCGTCGTCGTCGTCATCATCATCCTCATCATCATCATCATCATCTTTACCGTCATCATCATCATCATCATCATCATCATCATCACCACCATCATCATCATCATCATGATCATTATCATCATCACCACCATCATCACCATCGTCACCATCATCATCATCATCTTCACCGTCATAATTGTCATCATCATCATCACCACCATCATCATCAGCAGCATCATCATCATCAAAAGCATAAACGGAAACCAACATGGCAGAATGGATAAGAGCGCTCGCTCTAAAACTTCCGATGTGCTGATGCCGAGGTAGCGGATTCAACTCTTACACTGGTAAGTTGGACTAAAATGTGGACTTCTCATCCTTGACATGGGGACGTAAATTACAATACCTCAGAAATCGGAGTGGGTTCGCGTGAGGGCGAGGGTCACTGGTAATAGCGAAAGCTAATACACACTCTAAATTCAGCCCAGTGCACTAGAGGTAGCTGCACGTCTATAGACTACGCTTGAGTTCAAAGCTAGCGGACATTAACATAAACAAATACCCTAAACTAACACTGAACACAAAGATAGCCTACAAGGAAATCATTACTAAACAATCTGTTACCAGCCAAAGCAGAAAATACAGTTAGTGAATAAATTCCACAAAATGTTTCCCTTTGTGAATTTAAACACAGAAGCTTAAAACAAAATATTGCACGATTTATTGCCTGGCATATATCGCTGCATCTCCTGAAGGGTTACATCATATGAAGTGAATAAACGAGTAATACTTGGGCTGAAACACTAAATACATAGTCACTGATATATTTCGAATGTTATTCCCACTGTAGTCTAAGATTTAAAAGAAAGTGCTTCTGTCTGCATAGTAGTTAACGTTAGAATGTAAAGTTGGTATATGAAGTTTGGTATATAAAGTTAATATATAAAGTTGGTATATAAAGTTGGTATATGAAGTTGGTATTTAAAGTTACTATATAAAGTTAGTATATAACGTTGGTATATAAAGTTGGTATATAAAGTTAGTATATAAGATTAGTATATAAGGTTAGTATATAAAGCTAGTATATTAAGTTGGTATATAAAGTTGGTATATATGGTTGGTATATAAAATTAGTATATAAAGTTAGTATATAAAGTTAGTATATAAAGTTGGTATATAAGGTTAGTACATAAAGCTAATAAATTAAGTTACTATGTACAATTAGTATATAAGGTTAGTATGTAAGTTAGTATACACAGATGTATCTGGAGCATTGCACCTATGTATTACAAACTCCTTTTTTAAAACAAAAGAGATGCATAAGGTCACATGGAAACATCCAAGATCCGGCCATTGGCACCAGCTGGACTTCATCTTCACACGGAGACAACATCTGAACCATATATCATTGACTCGAAGTTACCACAGTGCTGACTGTGATACGGATCATTCTTTGGTTGTTGCAAGGGTTAGACTGAGACCAAAGAGAATCTACACAGCTAAACAAAAATCTAGCCCCAAGATTAATATTACTAACACTCACGATCCTGAAAAGTGCTTTCAGTTTCAAAAGCAACTTGAAGACGCTTTCACTGATACACCAGAAAATTGTACAGTAAATGAAAAGTGGGGTCAACTTAAGGGAACTCTTTATAAAACTGCCTTAGGGGTTTACGGCACCGTGGATCATAAGAGGCAGTACTGGTTTGCGGCAAACAGCGAGACTCTGCAGCCCTTGATTAATAAGAAGAAGATAGCTCTCTTAAGAAACAAGGAAAGACCAACGCGTAACACTCTGAGTGAGCTAAGGCAAGCTAGGAAGGATGTGCAAAAGGCTGCCAGGAAGTGTGCAAATGATTATTGGATCAAGTTATGTGAGTCCATTCAAATCGCAAGTGATAAGGGAAACATAAGAAGCATGTATGAAGGAATAAAGAACGCCTGTGGTCCAATGATCAAAAGAAGTGCACCATTGAAAAACCTTGACTGCAGAAATCATAACTGATAAGAAACAGCAGATGGACAGATGGGTAGAGCACTATTTGGAGCTTTATTCAAGTGAGACCAAACTAGGGGATGATGCCCTCAACGCCATAGAGGCTCTACCAACTCTTGACCACCTGGACACACTTCACACCATAACAGAAGTTAAGTGTGCTATAAATGAACTTGCTTCTGGCAAGGCTTCAGGTCAGGATGGGATTCCAATAGAGGTTATCAGGAGTGGGCAAGACACACTCACTCTACAGATCCACCAGCTAATAGAGCTATGCTGGCGAGAAGGACAAGTCCCACAGGATTTCAAAGAGAAACAATAGAATCCATAGAATATCCATATCCACCTCACAACTTAACGCGCACACATCACTGTCTTCTCACGGCCTGCTTAATCTCAAATTCACAAGACAGGTAATCCAGTTCCTATCCACAGCTGGACCTCACACATCACAACCCACACACTGGGTCTAGTCTCCGCTAGCTATCCAACCCACTTTGGGTTCAGGCCTCTACTCACTATAAAACCCACTCTGGGTTCAGGCCTCCATTAGCTATCCAACCCACTTAGGGTTTTAGCCTGCATTCACAACTGGGAGAACAACACAACAAAAGATCTGACCGCAGTCAGTCTAAGCTCCCAATTCTTCGACAACCGATCTGCTCGGCGCCAAAACATCAACTGTCCTCCAGCGACCCGACTCCTCAGTCGGTCCCAGCTTCCACTGCCCTGTCAATGCTTTCCACTGTCTTTTTACCCTACTGTGTAGCCCCTCCCTGGGCTCCCCACAACATTATACCCCAGCCTACAACTGTCTCTCTCCCCATCCACCCTGGGGTTCTCCACTCACCCTCACCATTATTTTTCATGGCTGGTTGTTTTTCTCGTAGTCTCGCTACTGGGGTTACTCACCTCAATGTCAATGACCCAGGCATATGTCAGGTAGTATATAAAGTTAATAGGCAACCATGGTTTTGGAGAGCGAAACGAAAGTGGATACATACTTGTAGAATGGGCAAAAGAGCAGGAAATGATTGTAGGAAACACTTGGTTTAAACAACAGCCTGTTGTCTTCATTGAATTTCTAAATATCATTATCAATTAATGTCATGAGTGGCGGTCATCTACATCATTCAATAATGATGCATCTCTATATGTCTAAAGTAGCATTTATATGACTTACATGTTCAGGCAGCGCTCAACATCTATTCAGATTTCTGCTATGTTATTTACCCAGGCATTGTCATGTTGTTGTCTCAGCACTACAGACCTCAACATATGAAGTCAGCCAGATTACTGATGTCGTCACTGCTTTGTTTGGGCTCAACTATCTACCTGCGAGTTATTTTTCCGTTGTGTAGTGACTTTAACTATGTAGAATATACTGTTTGATATATATTGTATGTAGTATATACTATTTGATATATATTGTATGACATCCTCGTCTCCATGTATCTACTGTGTTCGCCAGAAATGAGGCGCTGGAACCTCTTGCCCCCGGTTAGATTGGGCCCGTTAGCTATTACAGCGGCCAATCTAGGAAATGGAAAACTCCGATAATAAACCCCCAAGTTTAAGGTGGACCGAAGTGCCGAGGACTGAATGGCCACAGGTGAGCTGGTCGTGAACGTGGAACGTCTGGTATGCGGGCGGGGCGGCGCCAGGAGTATGGACTCCTGAAGGACATCCCCTGCCTCTTCCCTAGCAGGCAGACTCTACTAGGGTGACCGATTATAACCTACCGTCATATCTAACCAACAATGAATAATACAAAGAATTATCGCCAAAGCAACGGAGTACGTGCTTTGTGCTCGATACCTTTGACTACAGCCAGCGGGGAGGGAATGAAGCGGAGAAGAAGACGTAGGGGAGAGGGAGGAAGGAAAAGGAAGAAGAGGGCTGGAGCCAGAAGGGGTAGAAGGAAAACGGATCGTTTGGGACTCAAAAATGTACGGGTTGGATATTGGAATTGCCTTAGTGCAAAGCAACGAGGACCAATAATGGAGAAACTGGTCTACGATTTTGATGTTCTGATGTTACAAGAACTGAATACGAACTCGCGCCCTGGCTATACATGTTACATCAACCCAACTGGGCAGGGAAGACATGGGCAGGCTCTGGTAGTCAAGGACGGTTTACAGCATTCAATACTGGAAATAAGTGGATGGGGTCAGGAGAGTAAAGAGGTGCAGGGAATGCGGATACAAATCGGCCGATACAGCTGGAACCTGATAAATATATATGTAAGCGGGGAATCTTGCATAAGCAGAGAGAGTTGGGACTGGTTGAAAGGTTCAGAGGACACCCGAGGTACCAGGTATCTGATATGTGGTGATTTCAACGCCCGCGCCAAGGAATGGGACAGGTCGGGAGAGAACAGACAGGGTACTGCTCTTGCTGAGGCCTTGCTTGAGACGGATGTTGTCTGTCTAATTGAAGGGACACCCACTAGGCTTGCAATGAGACCGGGGGACCCTGACACGGCCATCGACCTGGCGCTTAGTATCCCAAGAGGCGGCTTCATATATAAAATGGAGCGTCCTTGGAGACCATGGAAGTGACCACCTCCGCTGTCCCTGTTCTGTGCTGATACCTAAGTCCAGCATAGTTAGGACTATAAGAGCTCGCAGGGCATTCAGTTACGATCGCGACCACTCTTCACTCTTGGGGCGTCTTAGATCACAGGGAAGGTTTAAACCATCAAGAAGAATCTTTACCCAACCACCATGGTGGACACCAGAGGTCGAGAATTCATGGAGGGAAAAGATGGCGGCCATCAGGTTTAGAAGAGAAGCCATCAAGCCGTCAAGTAGAACAGACGCGTTCGTGATATGAGTTATGATTTCATCTGGTTCGAAGAAAGCGTAGCTTTATAATTTTCAACAGAAGATGAGGACGAAATAATATTTTCTCCAAGAGAATATGAGAAAGACTGTTAAACTATTAGAAGAGAAAATGTCAAAGAAAATCTGTCAAGAATGATTTTTATAATGTAACAAGAAACGTCTTGGGCGATCAATGCCCTTTTTATGATATGTCAAGTATAACTGCTCCCTGAAGATATGGAATAAAGAACCAGAAAAAACCTGAAGAAGGATGAAGTCTTTCATTTGTGCTTACTTTTCTGAAAGTTATAAACGTTATGAATTCGTGTTGAATGTTCTACAAAACCACACCAGTGATATCATCAATGCACAACGTTGAACGCTGACACCATACATGAATTACCGGTCGCTGGGGCTTCTACTTCATATACGATCATGTGGCCATCATGGGTCCCTCTGAAGTGGTTGGAGCACAATGGGTGCCGATACTGTCAAAAACAACACAAATAATCCTCCCAAATATGAAGAAATTCACAGATTAGTCAGAACATTACGGAAGGATGCAACTGAAGCATGGCTTGAGAAATATTGCATAGAAATTGAAAAACAACACAACAATAAAACATACAACATTAATGCACAAAGGAATTCAGCAACTTACTAATAAAAGAATACGTACATCAACAGGCTGCCTAAAAACAAAAGATGGAAAAATCATAATAGAAAAAGATCAGATTTTACATGTATTTTCAGATTATGTGAAAAATCTGTATGATGATAACAGAGAAGAACAGTATCATGTTGGGAATAATAATGAAGGACAATCAATTTTTGAAGATGGAGGTTCGGAATGTTCTTAACCATATGAAAACTGGTAAGACACCCCTCCCTCCCCCCCCCCCCCCCCCCCCCCGGTTCAGACAACATCAGAAATGATTAATGCTTTAGAAGAATATGACATAGATCAAGTCACCAGACTGCTGAACACAATATATAATACTGGAGATATACCTCCTGAATTAGTAATTCTGTATTTATTGCAATCCCAAAGAAATCAGGAGCCTTGGAATGTGATCAACATCGTACAATTAGTATAATGAGTCACATCACGAAGATTTTGCTAAGAATTATCATGCAAAGAGTTTAGAAGAAAATACAACCCGAAATAGGAGAACAACAATGTGGGATTGTAGAAGGCAAGGGTACAGTAAATGCTGTGTATATGCTAAGAGCGGTGATTGAACGTTCGTTAGAAGTAAACAAAGATCTACATCTTTGCTTTATTGACTACACAAAAGCTTTAGATAAAGTAAGAGATGTAAATATGATAAAGATGATTGCAGATCTACAAAGTAATGGGAAATACCTTATGTAAAAATCATATATTGGAAACAACAAGCTGCCATAAAATTTGATAATGAAGTAGATCAATACCAGCCTATTAAGAGAGGCATGAGACAGGGATGTGTAATTTTCATCACACTACCCAAGAAGCCAAGAGCTGTTAATTGTGATGATTACTGAATTAGTAGCTTAATGAGCCATATAACTAATATATTTCTCAAGGTCACACACACGCACACATACACACACACGCGCGCGCGCGCGCACACACACACACACACACACACACACACAGAATTCAAAATAAAATAGATGAGGAAGTAGCTGAAGAACAATGTGGGTTCTGCAAAAATAGCGGCGTCAGAGAAGCAATTATCTGTTTGAGGATGTTAATTGACAAATATATAGAAGTTCAGAAAAATATATACCTATGTTTCATAGACTACAAGAAAGCTTTTGACAGAGTACAACATGAACGACTAATTACATGTCTTAAAGATGTAGGAGTAGACGGAAAAGACATCAGACTTATTAGTAACTTGTACTGGGAACAAGAGGCGTTAATTAGATGCGGAAATAATTAATCTTCACCTTTAGAGATAAAAAGAGGAATGCGGCATGTTGTCCCCAACCTCTTCAACCTATACACAGAAAGAATTTTTAAACAAGTCGAACTGCCTGGACTTAACATCAATGGAGGAATCATAAACAATATTAGGTATGCTGACGATACCGTGTTACTAGCAGAAAGCGAGCAAGAGTTACAGAACCTAGTGGGGCAAGTAAACAGGCACAGTGCAGAATGTCACTTAGATAATAACACACACAAAAACGCAACCTTTGATAATTAACAGTGGAAAGGAAAGGTCATCAATGAACATCACAGTAAACGGGAAGATATTAAAACAAATAATAATTTCTCCTATTTTGGACATGTAATAACAGATGATGGCAGAAGTGAAATAGAAAACAAAAAGAGAATAGGAATGACCAAAAATGCTTTCAGCAGCATGAAATAAGTATTAACATCTAGAGAGATTAACAACGGATTAAAAATTAGAGTTGTCAAATGCTACGTATATTCAACACTACTGTATGACGCGGAAGCCTGGACATTGAACAAGCAACTAGAAAATCAAATAGATGCCCTGGAGATGTGGATATACAGAAGAATATGTCGCATGTCATGGAAACAAAAACACTCAGATACAGAGATTCTAGAAACACTGAGAATGAAAAGAGGGTTTATGAAAGAAATAAAAAAGAGATAAGTGAAATGTTTTGGCGCTGTTATAAAAACCATATTTGAGGGCAAGGTTGATGACAAGCGAGCAAGGGGTAGACAACGATACAAGTGGGAAGATAACATCAAGAGATGAACGAACAGCAATCTGACAGAGTGTACGGTCAGGGCGAGAGACAGACAGTGTTGTAGATCCATTGAAGCCAACCATCATTGTGAAGACGGCACCTGATTGATTGATTGATTGATTGGTTGATTGATTGATTGATTGATTGATTGATATATGTGTTAAATTTAGACATAATATCAGATATACTGCACGAAGTGGGGGAATACCCTACATGTGTTTACACACACACACACACACACACACACACACACACCCACACCCACACACACACACACACACACCCACACACACACACACACACACACAGAACGAGAGAGATAGGGCAATCCCCACTTCGTGCAATATATGTGATATATTCGCTACATTTACCACAGATAAAACATGTTATCTTGAGAGCCATGTCTGATACGACAAGTTTGAGATGAAAGTATAACACATATTACCGAATTCACGTGAAAGGTGAACTATTTCGAGCCTGAAAGTATGCTGTGGTCAATGGGTTGAAGTCCATGGACAGAGAGATGCCTAAAACCTGTAGAGGAAACAATACCAGTCTGGGCTGAATGTCCAACAGTCGGTTAGTGCTGGGCTGAATGTCCGACAGTCGGTTTGTGCTCGGCTGAATGTCCGACAGTCGGTTTCTGCTGGGCTGAATGTCCGACAGTCGGCTTCTGCTGGGCTGAATGTCCGACAGTCTGTTTGTGTAGGGCTGAATGTCCGACAGTCGGCTTCTGCTGGGCTGAATGTCCGACAGTCGGCTTCTGCTGGGCTGAATGTCCGACAGTCGGTTTATGCTGGGCTGAATCTTCAACAGTCGGTTAGTGCTGGGCTGAATGTCCGACAGTCGTTTTGTGCTCGGCTGAATGTCCGACAGTCGGTGTCTGCTGGGCTGAATGTCCGACAGTCGGCTTCTGCTGACCTGAATGTCCGACAGTCGGTTTGTGCTGGGCTGAATGTCCGACAGTCGGTTTGTGCTGGGTTGTATGTCCGACAGTCGGTTTGTGCTGGGTTGAATGCCCACCAGTCGGTTTGTGCTGGGCTGAATGTCGGACAGTCGGTTTGTGTTGTGCTGAATGTCCGACAGTCGGTTGTGCTGGGCTGAATGTCCGACAGTCGGTTTGTGTAGGGCTGAATGTCCGACAGTCGGTTTCTGCTGGGCTGAATGTCCGACAGTCGGTTTGTGCTGGGCTGAATGTTCGACAGTCGGTTTGTGCAGGGCTGAATGTCCGACAGTCGGTTTGTGCAGGGCTGAATGTCCGACAGTCGGTTTCTGCTGGGCTGAATGTCCGACAGTCGGTTTGTGCTGGGCTGAATGTTCGACAGTCGGTTTGTGCAGGGCTGAATGTCCGACAGTCGGTTTCTGCTGGGCTGAATGTCCGACGGTCGGTTTCTGCTGGGCTGAATCATTACCTGGTTACAACCCTAACATGTGTCTCTGCAGATGCGCAGTTATAGTTATGGGGAGTCAGCACGGCCGAATGGATAGGAACGTTGCTCTTACACTTCCGGTGTGTTGACGGCGAAGTAGCGGGTTCAACCCCTTAGTTGAACTAACATGTTGACTTTTCGTCTTTGACTTGGGGACGTATCAATGATATAAATTCCCACTAATATATTTATACATTAATTTAAGGTGTGGACTGCTACTGGCCCTGCAGCCAGCAATGTTAGGATCGGTTAGCCTCTCTCAGGAGGGGTGAACAGTGAAAATTAGTAGCCTGCTGATGACTCGTAGACTACACAAGTCAACCCCACCTCCACGCGGTGTAGACCAGGCAACCATGACCTCGCGGTCATGGGCCAACTCCCCTTGGTCAGATTTTTTCTACCTAAACCTGCGACTGGCCGGCAGAGTACTCTTTTCCTGCTCGAAGAAAACACAATATGCATACATGGATCTCTGGCTGTTTATACTTCACCTCGACACCGCAAAGTACACGAGGAACCTGATGAGATGAGATGAGATTAATTCGTGTCTGTCCCTCCATATTGACCAGTATATCGTCACACTAATCTATGTATACATCATTTAATATTTCTTTCTCCATATTGACCAGTACATCATCACACAAATTTATTTATACATCAACTCATCCCGCCATCACACATATCTATTGTGTAACCTCTGTAACAACAGCAACCCACTTTTCTTTTTGGTATTATTTATAACTCAGGGGTAAAACAGACCCTAAATTAATCGAACACTAGACCCCTTATGTCACCCAATTAACATCCAGGACTTTGTGTACATTTTATCTTCCACTTCCCGTTTAAAACAATCCTGTAATCAATCTTGCGATAATCATTATGTCACCCACTGATATAGTCGACAATATGACCTGCGTGTCAGTGTATATAACACATAGACATGGTACCCTTTCGTGGGATAAAGAATAAAGTGATGACTAGTGTTAACGTATTCCATGAGAACAGCCATAGATGTTTTAAACTCTAATATATTCAGTTGACGAGTGTGCTTTATAAGAGTACTTGTGTGAGTTGGCAAACGTGACTAATCAATAGACAATACGTTATTATTATTATTATTATTATTATTATTAATATTATTATTATATTATTATTATTGTCCTTCCTCTTCTTCCTTTTCTTCTCCCTCCTCCTCATCCTTCTCTTTCACGTTGTCCTAATGCTTCTCCTCTTCTTTCTCTTTCTTCTTCTTATCCCCCTTTCCCTCCTTCTCGTCCGCTACTCTCCCTTCCTATTCCTCGGCCTCCTCTTCTTCTCATTAATATTATTATTTCTTCTTCCTCTTCTTCTCCATCTCCTACTTCTCTGTCTTCTTCTTTCTTCTCCTCTTCTCCACCTCCTAATCCTAAGTTTTCTTCTTCCTCCTCTTCGTCTTCACTACTCCTCGGCCCTCTCCTTCTCCTCTTCTTCTCTACACGTCCTGCCCCTTAGTTTTCTTCTTCTTCTCCTCCTCCTCCTCTTCTTCTTCTTCTTCTTCTTCTTCTTCTTCTTCTTCTTCTTCTTCTTCTTCTTCTTCTTCTCGTCCTTGATCTTCTTCTTCTCCTCGATTTTCTTCTTCTTCTTCTTCCCCGCCTCCTACTCCTCGGTCTTCTTCTTCTCCTTCTCCTCCTCCTCATCTGTCTTCGCTCCGTTTTGTTCTCCTTCGCTCGGCCTTTATCTGTAATTTTTGTATCCTGCTTCAACAGGACAGTCTTCTCCCGATCCTGCATACCGGCGTTTAACATCTATGGTAGTTTCATCCGGCCTTAGACTATACGTTTCTCAGTTATATTTGCTGTCATGTTGTTGTGTATATTCACCGATTTGAGATTCTTTCCCGGCTGCACACATTGATAGCACAATAATCCTATGCAAAGCAATGTAAAGTTTAAAGAATTTAAAAGGCAATAGTAGACTTCATTCCATCGAATGGTTTTATGCCTTATGGCTCGGTCTCTTCTCATAGGGCGATCTGCCGAAAGCGTCGCAAAAAGCACGAACTCCGTAGCTCACATCGTGATTGTAACTGACTCAGAAAGCATGCTGACGAGGGTGAGGACGGGCAGGCTTCGTGCGGAGTGGCTTGCTTAGCTTCGGAGGTCACGGGTGACAAGCATCGCCTGGATCTTTACTCCGGGGCATGCCGGTGTGCTGGGAAATGAACATGCAGACAGATTGGCTGGCTCTGCAGAACTTGGTGGAGTATTGATGCATGACAAGGCAGACGTGGTTGCGGCCTTGTGGGAGCACGTGTACACCTCGGAGGAGCAAATGGATTACCATGGTCTGGCAAGAATGAGACAGCGAGGAGTGACGAGGGGATCTGGCCGACACTCAACGCTCAGAGGAAAGGCGAGACGGACATATAATCAGATTGCTACTGGTACTATTGGTGTTGGAACTCTTCGCTGGCTGCTGAGGATGGGGATGGAGCGCTTATGGGAATGCCCCGAATGCTGTGATGCCGATTCCTAAATCAATCAATCAATCAATCAACCCCTGGATCCGAGTCTACACAGATGGTGTTCGAAACGGAGGAGTTGGAGTGTACATAGATTACCTAAATAATATTAGGGGGACGACCAGAGTACCCGTAGGAAAGTACTGCCTTAACTATGATGCAGGAATCCAGGCAATCAAGATAGTAACAGGGAAATTACTAAATACCAGCCATGGTACACATCCTGTAGTGGTATTCACAGATTCAAAATCAGTACTTGTGACGCTCCCTTCTGCGCCTCAGAACAGGACACAATAGATTAGCACCCACATGTATTAAAATTTGAAATTGGCGAATCCGCCATGAGCATATGTGGATTGGCGTTGCAGACAGCCCATAATATGACATATCTAGGCAAACCTAGCCAAGAAAGACAACAGAGAAAGATTCGACTCTACGGACAACTGGGTGAACTAAAAAAGACTGAAAGTCATACAAGAGACAAACAACATTGCAGAAATAGACACATTTCAAGCAACGAAAGAAGAAGCAGAAGCATACTTGCATACTGTCGTACCCTGTTCTGAGTCTGCGATGTTCGTCCATCATGAATGACGTTGGCCATTCATTGACGATGACCATTCATTACACTACATCTTTGATTTGATGAGGAACGAATGACTTGCGCTTTGGTTTTGTATAGCGAGGAGGTGGTCGCGCAACACCCTCGTCCCCGCTCCCTCGTCTGTGACCGTCTAGCTCCAGTGGCGAGCATGGCAAGACGACTGGAAGACGGACACAGATGCAGTGGACGTTAGGCTGCCACGGCCAGTTATCCCTGTTTATGTCGGCCCTTCCGTCAATCCCTTTAATTTTCAGTTTTAAGACAAGCGTAGCGACAATCAATGAGCGTATGATTTCTTTTAGGATCAACACGATTTCCTTCACCGAAGACGGACTGACCGCCAGAGCAGACCACACACAACATGAGGCGAGAGTCTGCCCACAGAAGATGCTGCTCGTCTAAATTGCGAGCAGATCTCCCGATTTACAGTTGAGTCTCTCCAGCGCAAATGTGCACATGGCGACTGAACGGACAGACGTTCATGCACACGCAAGCCGAGATTAGCATCGCAAAAGCTGAGACAAGCGTATGACTACATTCTTGAAACGCCTGCCTTGCTAATACACGTTGGCTGGGAAGATCCCATTTTGGTGTACCTCACACAGCCATCCGAGACAAGCATATGACTACTGGCAGGATCAACCAGATATCTATCGGACAGACGGACTATTCACGCACACGCAAGCCAAGAGTAGCATCGCTAAAGCGCGCCCTCCCGGTACAAGGTGATACATGCAAAACCACTGGACGCCTACCGACGAGCTTACAAGCTACGCCGGCAGGACTAACCGAAAAAAAAGCTATACCAGCTTACTGACTGCAGGCCCACTACTCATCGAGAGAGAGAGTGGGTCTAAACATTGTATAAATATGGTTGTGGTGCCTTGTTCTAACTCAAAAATTAACCGTCTTACAGCCGGGTTGACCATCAAGCTTGTGAATGGCCGGAACGTTCCGAAGTGTGACTGTCCTGCACGCTGACGAGGACTGGTGTCAGTATGTGGTCCAACACTTACAGCCCAGCGTCAGCATCGAGTCCATCAACCTCACTGACACACACAAAGATGACCAATATGGTAAATACTCTACTTATACCGCGTCTATTTTTAATGACTGTAGGGTGTTTGAAAATATTGCCGGTCCACGTTTTGTATTTACTTTTTTATGTTGCATGAACTCCACAAGGGGTAATACAAAACTTGAAACGGCAATATTTTTAAAAACCCAGTCATTAAAAATACAAACATACACCCTATATATATATATATATATATATATATATATATATATATATATATATATATATATATATATATATATATATATATATAGTTTGTGTGAGAGTGAGAGAGAGAGAGAGAGAGAGAGAGAGAGAGAGAGTGAGAGAGAGAGAGAGAGAGAGAGAGAGAGAGAGAGAGAGAGAGAGAGAGAGAGAGAGAGAGAGAGAGAGAGAGAGAAATCAAATCAAATCAAATCAAATCAACTTTATTAGGGTCACAAATTGGGCGCGCAGGCCCGTCTTACATTCGGCCCTTCCAATCACTCGTCTTTCGTTCATCAAGAGCATTATACATTTACATAGGAAGAAAAATAAACATTGTGAAATGAATGTTGTAAACATAAACAAGGCTAAACATGGAAAAAAATATGTACATAAAAAGTATGTGACTTAAAAGTAGTGATGTCAGCGTGGCCCCCCCCCCCCCACACACACACACACACCACACACACACACACACACTCTCTCTCTCTCATTCACTCTCACTCTCACTCATTCCCTCTCACTCATTCACTCACACACACACTCTCACTCATTCACTCTCCCGCTCACTCATTCACCCTCCCGCTAACTCATTCACTCTCACGCTCCCTCATTCACTCTCACGCCCACTCAATCTGTCTCTTCCACTCACTCATTCACTCTCCCGCTCACTCATTCACTCTCCCGCTCACTCATTCACTTTCCCACTCACTCATTCACTCTCACTCATTCTGTCTCTCCCGCTCACTCATTCACTCTCCCGCTCACTCATTCACTCTCCCGCTTACACATTCACTCTCACTTATTCACTCTCACTCATTCACTGACCCGCTCACTCATTCACTTTGCCGCTCACTCATTCACTCTCACGCTCACTCATTCACTCTCACGCTCAATCATTCGCTCTCCCCGCTCACTGATTCACCCTCACGCTCACTCATTCACTCTCACGCTCACTCATTCCTTCTCACGCTCACTCATTCCTTCTCACGCTCACTCATTCACTCTCACTCATTCACTCTCACACTCACTCATTCACTCATTCACTCTCACGCTCACTCATTCACTCTCACGCTCAATCATTCACTCTCCCGCTCACTGATTCACCCTCACGCTCACTTATTCACTCTCACGCTCACTCATTCCTTCTCCCGCTCACTCATTCCTTCTCACGCTCACCCATTCACTCTCACGCTCACTATTCACTCTCACTCTTTCACTCTCACGCTCACTCATTCACTCTCACGCTCACTCATTCACTCTCACGCTCCCTCATTCACCCTCCTGCTCAATCATTCACTCTCCCGCTCACTCATTCACTCTCACGCTCACTCATTCACTCTCCCGCTCACTCATTCACTCTCCCGCTCACTCATTCACTCTCCCGCTCACTCATTCACTCTCCCGCTAAATCATTCACTCTCACGCTCACTCATTCACTCTCACGCTCACTCATTCACTCTCACTCATTCACTCACACACACACACTCTCACTCATTCACTCTCCCGCTCACTCATTCGCTCTCACGCTCACTCATTCACTCTCCCGCTCACTCATTCACCCTCACGCTCACTCATTCACTCTCACGCTCACTCATTCACTCTCCCGCTCACTCATTCACCCTCACGCTCACTCCTTCACTCTCACGCTCACTCATTCACTCTCCCGCTCACTCATTCACTCTCACTCATTCACTCTCCCGCTCACTCATTCACTCTCACGCTCAATCATTCACTCTCCCGCTCACTCATTCACTCTCATGCTCACTCATTCACTCTCACTCATTCACTCTCACGCTCACTCATTCACTCTCACTCATTCACTCACACACACACTCTCACTCATTCACTCTCCCGCTCACTCATTCACCCTCCCGCTAACTCATTCACTCTCACGCTCCCTCATTCACTCTCACGCCCACTCAATCTGTCTCTTCCACTCACTCATTCACTCTCCCGCTCACTCATTCACTCTCCCGCTCACTCATTCACTTTCCCACTCACTCATTCACTCTCACTCATTCTGTCTCTCCCGCTCACTCATTCACTCTCCCGCTCACTCATTCACTCTCCCGCTCACTCATTCACTCTCACGCTCACTCATTCACTCTCCCGCTTACACATTCACTCTCACTTATTCACTCTCACTCATTCACTGTCCCGCTCACTCATTCACTTTGCCGCTCACTCATTCACTCTCACGCTCACTCATTCACTCTCACGCTCAATCATTCGCTCTCCCGCTCACTGATTCACCCTCACGCTCACTCATTCACTCTCACGCTCACTCATTCCTTCTCACGCTCACTCATTCCTTCTCACGCTCACTCATTCACTCTCACTCATTCACTCTCACACTCACTCATTCACTCTCACTCATTCACTCTCACGCTCACTCATTCACTCTCACGCTCAATCATTCACTCTCCCGCTCACTGATTCACCCTCACGCTCACTTATTCACTCTCACGCTCACTCATTCCTTCTCCCGCTCACTCATTCCTTCTCACGCTCACCCATTCACTCTCACGCTCACTATTCACTCTCACTCTTTCACTCTCACGCTCACTCATTCACTCTCACGCTCACTCATTCACTCTCACGCTCCCTCATTCACCCTCCTGCTCAATCATTCACTCTCCCGCTCACTCATTCACTCTCACGCTCACTCATTCACTCTCCCGCTCACTCATTCACTCTCCCGCTCACTCATTCACTCTCCCGCTCACTCATTCACTCTCCCGCTAAATCATTCACTCTCACGCTCACTCATTCACTCTCACGCTCACTCATTCACTCTCACTCATTCACTCACACACACACACTCTCACTCATTCACTCTCCCGCTCACTCATTCGCTCTCACGCTCACTCATTCACTCTCCCGCTCACTCATTCACCCTCACGCTCACTCATTCACTCTCACGCTCACTCATTCACTCTCCCGCTCACTCATTCACCCTCACGCTCACTCATTCACTCTCACTCATTCTGTCTCTCATTCACACTCACTCACTCTCTCACTGAAACTACAGAAATAAACATAAGTTTAGATTATACATGATAATATCAAATGGTATTCAACTGATAATATGACAGATGAGAATACACAAACATATGGATTCGCGTGTTACATAACATGCGTGTTACATGACATGCATCTGTTCAGCTCTCTCTCTCTCTCTCTCTCTCTCTCTCTCTCTCTCTCTCTCTCTCTCTCTCTCTCTCTCTCTGTATTCTTTCATATACACACACTCACACGCATGCGTACGCTCACACGCACACACACACACACACTCTCTCTCTTTCTTTTATTCACTCTCACTCTCTCACTCTCACTCATTCACTCACACACACACACACACTCTCACTCATTCCCTCTCCCGCCCACTCATTCACTCTCACTCATTCACTCTCACTCATTCTGTCTCTCCCGCTCACTCATTCACCCTCACTCATTCACTCTCACTCATTCACTCTCCCGCTCAATCATTCACTCTTCCGCTCACTCATTCACTCTCACTCATTCTGTCTCTCCCGCTCACTCATTCACTCTCCCGATCACTAATTCACTCTCACGCTCACTCATTCACTCTCACGCTCACTCATTCACTCTCACTTATTCACTCTCACGCTCACTCATTCACTCTCACGCTCACTCATTCACTGTCCCGCTCACTCATTCACTCTGCCGCTCACTCATTCACTCTCACTCATTTACTCTCATGCTCACTCATTCGCCCTCACGCTCACTCATTCACTCTCACGCTCTCATTCACGCTCACTCATTCACTCTCACTCATTCTGTCTCTCCCGCTCACTCATTCACTCTCCCGCTCACTCATTCACTCTCACTTATTCACTCTCACGCTCACTCATTCACTCTCACGCTCACTCATTCACTGTCCCGTTCACTCATTCACTCTGCCGCTCACTCATTCACTCTCACTCATTTACTCTCATGCTCACTCATTCACTCTCCCGCTCACTCATTCACTCTCCCTTTCACTCATTCACTCTCCCGCTCACTCATTCACTCTCCCGCTCACTCATTCACTCTCCCGCTCACTCATTCACTCTCCCGCTCACTCATTCACTCTCCCGCTCACTCATTCACTCTCACTCATTCTGTGAGCACACACACACACACTCTCTCAATCACACTCTCTCACACATACACATACGCATGAACGCATGCACTCACGCACACACTCCCTCACTTAATCTCACACATACACGTACGAATGCATGCACTAACACATTTCCCCACCATTTCTCGCTCAATCACTCTCTCCACACACACGCATGCACGTGCGCACACACACATTCTCTCTCTCTCTCTCTCTCAGAGAGAGAATGAGTGTGTGTATGTGTGTGTATGTGTGTGTGTGTGTGTGTGTGTGTTCTATGAGCCGCCACTAAGAGGTTGCGAACGCAATGGATTCTGAAGCAGAACGCCTTGGGCTGGTTTTCATACCATGCAATGGTATGAGTGCCGTTTGTTCAGAAAGCAATGAAAAACTACTGAAAATAAACTTGCCTAGAAATCACAAACAGCCAAAAAGGATAGGGTTGACTGCGACGTCCTGTAAAGGGCATGCAACCAGCTGTGATTTGGAAGGACGTGTTGCCTTCTTCGCTGCATTATTTTCAACAAACTCCTGACAGACTGACGCCTCTGTAACGAATTGTTTGGGTAACCCTCGAGGTCGCTGGAGAAATGCCTCAAGAGTTGTCCAGCATATGAGACGTGATCACTTGAAAACCGCTCGTACTTCGTCTTTCACTGTTTGTGTAAGTGTAGGACCACAAACTGACACCAGTCCTCGGCTGAGTGCAGGACAGTCACATTTCAGAACGCTCTTGCCATTCATATTGTGGAATAACCCTCAACCAACTCACTCCAAGCTCTCCAATATTTAATTATCCCATGGAGCTACGTCCATGCCCTACCCAATGCATTCCACAGTATTTCATCTCCTCCACCACCTGTGCTGTCTTTTCTTATTCATACATAGTTCGAACGAACGAACGAACGAATGAACGAACGAACGAACGAACGAACGAACGAACGAACGAACTAACGAACTTTATTTTCACAGGGTCACACATTAGGCACACAGGTCGGTCTTACATTCGGCCCTTTCAATTTTTCATCCTTCGTACATCAATTATCTATTGTGCATGTTAAATTCACATAGGAAAAAACTAAAATTTTCATTTTGAAAGTTGTGAACATAAACAATGCATATTACCATGCTATGAGACAGGCAGACAGGCAGCCATACACACTTACACACGCACATGCGTGCCAATTTCGGAGATGTCCATAGGAAGAACCATACACACTTACACACGCACATGAGTGCCAATTTCGGAGATGCCCATAGGAAGAAGGAAGACAATATGCCATCCGGACTTCTCTCCGTCGCAACATACCTCATCTAAAAGAGCGGCGTGTTCTCTTGGTCAGCTTTTTCATGATTCATTCATTCATTCATTCATTCATTCATTCATTCATTCATTCAGTAGCATGTCCTTTGCAGAACCTCACTCCCATAACAATCTTCCAGAAAACGTCTCGATCATAACCAAGATGTACCGCGTCCGATACACCCATCTGGAGATCATCTGCCACACCCTGAACCCATCATCTCTTTGGCCTTCCTCTTCTTCTCTTCCCGGGCATATACCCCTCCATTATTGTTCTCTCCAAACTTCCATGTCGTTTCAAGTGACCAAAATATATCAATTTTCTTTGTTTTATCGTCTTTAATAGCCAGCCCTTTTCATTATTCAACTCTTGAAGTATGGATGCATTTGTTCTTTTCTTTACCCAAAATATTCTTAGAACTCGTCTACAACATTTATATTCAAAGGCATTTATGCGCTGTTCAGCTTGTTTAGTAAGTGTCCAGGTCTAATTTTTGTAGTTCTTATTCTACTTCTTCTTCTTCTGCGTTCATCCGGGTTTTTTTCCGGACGTGATTGCCTTGTGCCTGTTTACAGCAGAGCTGCGTACTTGCGCCGTGAGGCCGACACATCCGACTTCTGCGGGCATTTGTTGACCGGGTTAACCTTCCCGGGTTTTGTAGTTCTATCTGTCCTTTCCACAATTTATTCAATTTTTTTTAAAGTCTTTGAAGAGCAATTGATAGGCGTCGTTTAATTTCTTTCATTGTGTTACGATTGTTGGTAATCAATCAATGACCCAAGGTACTCGAAATTTTCGATCACCTCCAATCTTTTCTCATTAACATATATTTCTTTATCTATAGTAGTTTTATCTGTATGCATTATCTTTGTTTTTGCAATGTTAAGATATAAGTTGTGATTTTCACTATTTCTTTGGGTTTTCATGATAGTAAACTGAATTAAATCCCCAGAGTGACAAGAATCGTTTTTTGATATGTACGACCAGGGGTCACCTAAACCTCATAGAATTGGTGCCAGTTAATTGTCAGCATTTTTTGAGAATTGTCTGGGAAGGAAAGGTGCCAAGGAGGGGAACTAGGCACTGAATCTCATTAAGCTGTGGCCTAGAACTATGGAGGTCAGGCAATTCCCACTCCAACGACAATCCTTTACTGGCCTTCTTAGCAGATGATAATCTGTTACATTGTGCTTCAAAACAAGGCACAGCCACAAGCCATATCGGGGACCAATGGATGGCGGCATATCTCTCCAAAGCCTGGACTGAATTGTAGAAACCATCTGTTGCTCAACGACAGCATCTGTTTAAAACATGTATCAATTTTTATCACCACATTTTTAAATTGCATCCTGCATTATTATATTCCCTACCACATGCAGAAGTGAAAACTGCAGTCACAAACTCACACGTGGTGATTCTGCTTGTCACCTGCAATTTCCTGGAGGAGCTGAGGGCGCGAAGGCAGTGGCTTGCACCTACTCTCCGGACGAGAGACACCAGTATCACCACTGTTGTTGCTGCAACCGTTGACGTGCCGGTGGAGATCCTTGAGGATGTTGCTGAGACTTGTAAATACGACAGCAGCAACTTGGACGATAATGGATGTGAGTATCTGGGTCATGTATGTTGAGTTGTTAGATGATAGCATAAAGGTCTTGTAGGTGTTGTTGTTGTTGTTTGTTTGTGTATGTTCTAAAAGACTGTGTTTTAACTCCTCAGTTTGGTGCTCCTGGAAATGGGCCAACAGCTTCACTTTACTTTACTTTATTTTACATTACTTTACATGTGACGCAGAGGTGTTTCCAAGGCACCAGGGCCGGGTTATATACTGGCCAAGACCTATTGACGCGTCCTCGTCGAGCGTCCTGGGCAACAGGTCCCTTCGGGGTCCTGGCTAAAGTCAGTAGGATCGCCGAATCCTCCGAAGTCGGAGAGTGTCTGCCTGTACGGCGAGGAACCACCAGTCTGCACACCAATAAGCCAGACATGGGACAACGGATACTCACGCAAACCTCAGGTCCTGTATGACATCACACTGATGTTGGACAACAGGATGCCTTCATCCGACATACAGGGCTTCGCGTTGGAACTCAAGCCTACGAACACAAGCAAGCAAGCATTACTTTACATTACTTTAATTGATTGCTCTAAGCCCTGTAAAGGCTTGCATCTTTCGGAGTGAGTTTTCGTACCGACCCAGTACCAAAATAAGTTCTCAGCAGTGCGTGTATTGTAGATCTCTCCTGTCCCTCTCCAGCCTCAGAAACCAGCGTGTTGTGCTTAGACAGACACTGAAACTTCACATTCGAGAAGAGACACAGTAGGGTGTACCAGACCATGTTACACAGCAGCACATACAGACTGGCTAAGAGAATCTCGATACATAAAGCACACAAACGGGCGCACTCCCACTGTTTATGCTTCACCTCGACACCGCAAGATACAAGAGGAACAAGATTAGATGAGAAGATGAGATGTGTCCTTGATAAGTTTGACCATTGATTATTTTCCAATCCACACTGTCAAACCATATAGCATTTTCTCCAACTGCCAGCTTCTGTCTCCAACACACTTAATTTCCTCGGTTGTCACAGCCTTTTCAGACAATCACGTCTCATAATATGACCCAAGAAAAGATGATTGTCTTGTCCAGATGAGGGTAATTTTTGCCTTCCCCTTTTCCTCTCAATCTTACCAGTTGTCACCGAGTTCTCTAGTTCATTTCTTCTCATAACATGTCAAAAATATTTGGTGGCATGTTTGCATATCCTTTACATGACATCGCTGTCAAGATCAGCATCTTTCAGGCTGAATTGGTGATTTCTTTGGCAAGATTACGCTCAGTAGTTTGCCATTGCTTTCTGAGCGGCCGACTCACATTACCCCGCAAGTTACCGACGCGATTCGAACCACTGCTGATTCTCACCGTCGTCACGTTACTTACGAGATTACGGAGACAAGTCGCTAATCTCTAGGCCAGGAAGCCGGCAAAAATATTTGACTAAGTCTAATTTCTTTAATCAGTTTGTAGTTTATTTTTATTTGCTCTTTTATGACTTGCTCGTTCTTCTTCTTCTTTTTGTTCGCTCGCTTAAACTCGAGCGTAGTCCTTACACACTGTTTAAAGGTAGTGACTGTCCATGGTATTCTTTGCATTTTCCTCAGAAACCAGATTTATTTCAGCTTGCCTGCTCATCGTCCACAATTGATATATACGCATTCACATTTGCTCTGCTAACAAATGTGGGAGACAGCAAGTTACTTGGATATTGTTTAAGGAGGAGGGGGAGGGGGAGGGGGGTCATGTGTTAGTTGGCTTTTAAACTTTTAAACAAGGGTTATATGACTTCTATAGAAGTGAACTGTGGAATTAATTATTGATAGTTATAGAAGGATGTCGTGTGTTACTTGGCTTTGAATAGGGAATCGCGGGTTACAAAGCTGCAATAAACCAGGATCGTCGGATGCTTGGTTATTTTATAAAGGACATCGAGTTTGTAAGAATGAGATAGGGCGGTTGGATTGCTGTTATAAATGAGGATCGTGGGTTGCTTGGCTATTTTATAACGAGGAGTCGGGGGAGCGGGGGGAGGGTGGGGGCGAGAGGGAGGGGGGAGTAGATTGTTACTCGACTTTCATAAAAGACGATCATCGGTTGTAACAACAATATATTGTATGATTTGTTGCCCGGCATATTTCGCTGCATCTGGTCAGGTGCACACTGCAGAGTTATATATCATATGACGTGAATAAACGAAGAAATGTCTGGCAGAAATACTAAATACATAGTCACTGAGCTAATGATTGGGACACTAGTTGCGTTGATTAATGTATTTAACAACACATGGAGAGGTCAGTCTGGAAGAATGAACAAAAGCGCTCGTTCTTAAACAGCCGAGGTAGCGGGTTCAACCCCTACATTTATCAGCTGGACTAAAATGTTGACTTCACGTCATTGACTTGGGGACGTAAGTTACAAGTACCTCAGGAGTCGGAATGGGTTGGATTGATGACGAGGGACAATGGTAACGTGGAAAGCTAATCCACACACAAAAATCAGTCCAGTGCACTAGAAGTTGTAGCACATGGACTATGCTTGAGTTCAAAGCGAGCGAACGCTAACAACAACAACAACAACAACAACAACAACAACAACAACAACACCAACAACAACAACACATGTAGTTCTTCTTTGATCTGGGTTTAATCTACGGATCACTCAAATTATTTACACCTCCCCTGAATTTCCCAACACAATATCTACCAACATTTATATACTTTCCCCGTTGCTAAACCAGTACTTGGAAACAATCAGCATAGAAGTACGTGCTCTGCTCCCAAAGCCACATCCGCACCTCACATTCAGCATCAGCCACGATACGTGTAAACCGCCGTGAGCTTCAAGCAGACCAAACAACTGACAAATATTCGGGGCTGAGACGTGACTGTAAGACAACTATTGAAGAATTTGCTACCCTGGTTGTTCCATTTTCTGATGGGTAATCAACCTGTATTTGGTTGACATTGTCCTTGTGGAGCAAAAGTCCTCTAACTAGTAGATCTGGGCGTTCTCTTCTAGTCGCATCCCGAATCAATAATAGAATTCAAACTAGGAAGCAGAATTCACATCCACATCATTGTTCTGGAAATGGGTCGACAGCTTTACTTTACTTTACTTTACTGTACTTTACTTTACTTTACTTTATTTTACTTCACTTCACTTCATTTCATTTCACTTCACTTCACTTTACTTTACATACTTTACTTTACTTTACTTTACTTTACTTTACTTTACTTTACTTTACATACTTTACTTTACTTTACTTTACTTTACGACACATTACTTTACTTTACTTTACTTTACTTTATTTTACTTCACTTCACTTCATTTCATTTCACTTTACTTTACTTTACTTTACTTTACTTTACTTTACTTTACTTTACATACTTTACTTTACTTTACTTTACGATACATTACTTTACTTTACTTTACTTTACGACACATTACTTTATTTTACTTTACTTCACTTCACTACATTTCATTTCACTTCACTTCACTTTACTTTACATACTTTACTTTACTTTACTTTACTTTACTTTACTTTACGCCACATTACTTTATTTTAATTAACTTAACTTTACTTTATTTCTGTGTCTCCTCTAGATTGAAGTGACTGGAAACAACATTAAGGAACGCATTAATCAAATTCAGCATATGGTGGACGTCAATGTTGGGTCCCTGGTCAGGAGACAACAAGAAAAAGAAACTGTTGTTGATCCATCAAATGTAAATATCTTAGGAACACACGATGATGTTCAGATTATTCCCAGGACTGTTGAAGGCGTAAGTGAAGTGAATGTTTGTGGGGGTGATTGGGAAGGGGGTTAAAGTTAACTCATTCTGCAAAAAATAAGTTACCGTATATGTAATTAGAGATGGCACTTCGGAACCAGGTTGTGGGTCGTTAGCCTTGAGAGGATTCACCAGCCAATCTACCAGCATGAGAGTGTTGCTGTCCTTTTATGTCTAGGTTGTGGCTCGTTAGTCCTCGAGAGGGTCCACTAGCCAATCTATCAACATGAAAGCTTTGCTGTCCTTTTATGCCTAGGTTGTTGTTCCTTCGCCCTGCTACTGAGTGAGTGCGTGGCGCGACATTGTGAGCTGTGAATTTCGTGTGGAATGCTTTTACATCTGTCCGTGGTTATTTCTAGCATGAACTGCAATTTAGGAACGAAGACGGTCGGCTGCTGCTGAATTGGCTGGTTAGCCATTTCGGTTCACGAGAGCTTTCTCCAAGAGACTCCTGGGAGTCGTCGCTGGAGCTACGGAGTTCGTCCTTTGTGTGGTGCTTTAGGCGTGTCGCCCTGCGGAAAGAGACCGAGCCATATGGGATAAAGCCCGGGTCAATGAAGTCTTTCTGGAGACTGCCGATTCCATCGACAATGAACTGAATTTTTCGTGGAGGACTTTTGTGTTGGCATTCTGGCGGCGGCACTATGCACAGTGTACCTGTGCGGGTTGCTGGCTTGCCGAGACTCCTGTCTTTTCCACTTTTCATATTGGGCAGTGGGGAGCGTTTTGTGTGATATTCACTGGCACAGGAACGGGGCATAATCGGGACGACCCGTTGCTGTGAAGTCGGAACCGCGCCTAACGACTAACTAACTAACTGTGGCTCATTAGTCCTCAAGAGAATCCACCAGCCAATCAACCAGCATGAGAGCGTTGCTGTTCTTCCATGTCTAGGTTGTGGATCGTTAGTCCTCGAGAGGAACCACCAGCCAATCTACAAACATGAGAGCGTTGCTGACCTTTCATGTCTAGGTTGTGGATCGTTAGCCCTCGAGAGGAACCACCAGCCAATCTACAAATATGAGAGCGTTGCTGACCTTTCATGTCTAGGTTGTGGATCGTTAGCCCTCGAGAGGAACCACCAGCCAATCTACAAACATGAGAGCGTTGCTGACCTTTCATGTCTAGGTTGTGGATCGTTAGCCCTCGAGAGGAACCACCAGCCAATATACAAACATGAGAGCGTTGTTGTCCTGTCATGTCTAGGTTGTGGATCGGGCTGTAGCCTTTGTGTGGACGATTCCGACGTTAACAATTCGTCTTCATTTAGAGATTAGTTAGCTAGTAGTTAGTTAGTTAGTTAGTTAGTTAGTTAGTTAGTTAGTTAGTTAGTTAGTTAGTCGCAGTTCCAACTTCACGGCAACGGGTCGTCCCCATTATGCTCCGTTCCTGTGCCAGTGAATATCACACAAAACGCTCCCCACTGCCCAGTGTGAAAAGTGGAAAAGACAGGAGTCTCGACAAACAACAGCCCGCACAAATATACTGTGCATAATGCCGCCACCAGAATGTCAACACACCAGTCCCCCACGAAACACCCAGTTCATTTCTGATGGAATCTGCTGTCATTTTCCTATCTGAATGTTTCCAAGATGTTCACCCACACAGTCCACGAAAATACAGTTCATCGCTGATGGCAGTGGCAGTCAACCAGAAGCCCAGCAGCCACGCATTTCTGCATAAGGCAAAAACCGGTCAACTCTGGGACATAGCCACCTGCCATCACTCCGAACATGCAATCACGTTCCAAAATACCTCAGGCAGATTCAAAAGCATTTCACACGAAACTCACAGCTCACAGTGTCGCGCCACGCACTCACTCAGTAGCAGGGCGACGGAACCATCAAGCCTCCTTAGTCGCCTCTTACGACATGCGTTGTAGGCTACAGTGTTGCTATTCTTTGCTTCCCTTATGGGCCCCGGCAATACACTCATTTAGAGATTGTAAAAACGTAGGTTGTTTCTGGGGGTCAGAGCTGATAGAGTAAGATGAGAGGTGGTCAGCGATCGACATTTTCAGTATCATCATCATCATGTGGCATGCCGATAAGTTGGGCGGACATGTTTCGCCATCTCACATGATTACCAAAGTCGTGGATCATCTCAGTGTTTCTATCTCGACCATGCCACATGGCCAAGCCATTTATTTACTTCTCTGCCTTCCCCTTGTTCCTTTCCCCTATATCTTGCCAGTTGTCACCAAGTTCTCTAGTTTATTTCTTTTCATAATGTGTCCAAAAATCATGATTGTACGCCTAATTTCTTTAATCAGTTTATGGTTTTCATCTAATTCTTGCAAGACTTGCCCTTTCGTTTTTTTCTGTCTATCCAGATATTCTCTGCATTGTCAGTACAGGTCTTAATCGGGGGATTCACAGAGGGCTGATAGTTTTTGAGAAACATGCAGAGCATTTGCATCACCTGGCATGATGCACAACGATAATGATTATGCTACTGATAATGGTGATGATATTGATAGTGCTAATGATGATGATGATGGTGATGATGGTGATGATGATGATTTTGATAATGATTAAGATGAAGATGATGATGATGATGATAATGATGATGATGATGATTTTGATAGTGATAATGATGATGATGATGATGATGATGATGATGATGATGACAATGGTGGTGGTGGTGGTGGTGGTGGTGGTGTTGGTGGTGGTGGTGGTGGTGGTGGTGGTGGTAGCGGCGATGATGATAATTTTGACGACGATGGTGATGATGATAGTAGTGGTTATGATGACGATGATGATGATGATTTTGATGATGGTGATGATGCATTTAGATTACTGTGATGATGATTTTGATGATGATGGTCATGATTATGTGATAATGGTGATGATGATAATGACGATGATGATGACGATGATGGTAGTGGTTATGATGATGATGATGATGATGATGATGATGGTGGTGGTGGTGGTGGTGGTGGTGGTGGTGGTAATGATGATGATCATGATGATGATGATAATGATGATGATGATGATGAAGATGATGATGATGATGATGATGATGATGATGACCATGATGGTGGTGGTGGTGGTGGTGGTGGTGGTGGTGGTTGTGGTGGTGGTGGTAATGATGATGATCATAATGATGATAATAATGATGATTTAGACGATGATGGTGATGATGATGATGATGATGATGATGATGATGATGATGATGAAGGTGATGATGATGATGATGATGATGATGATGATGATGATGATGATGATGATGGTAGTGGTGGTGGTGATGATGATGATGACCATGATGGTGGTGGTGGTGGTGGTGGTGGTGGTGGTGGTGGTGGCGGCGGCGGCGGCGATGATGATAATTTTGACGACGATGGTGATGATGATAGTAGTGGTTATGATGACGATGATGATGATGATTTTGATGATGGTGATGATGATTTAGATTACTGTGATGATGATTTTGATGATGATGGTCATGATTATGTGATAATGGTGATGATGATAATGACGATGATGATGACGATGATGATGATGATGATGATGATGATGATGATGATGATGATGATGATGATGATGATGATGATGATGATGATGATGATGATGATGATGATGATGATGATGATGATGATGATGATGATGGTGGTGATGATGATGAAGGAATGAACAATGAAAACGAAGAAGACACATATGTATTAATTGTATGTATGAAACATAATATGTTATTATGATCGAGGTGCTATAATGTATGTGTAAAATGTTCCCTAAATGAATGCATCTTTGTCTGGTATAATCAGTCAGGAAGGAGACAAAGTGGCTCTCATCTTCAGCAGAGAAAAGCCAAGAGGTTCGGTAGCGGTTTATGCCAATGGTGTCCTGATTCAAACTGAGCACGTTAACCCATTCACGGTCACATTTCTGGTCCCAGGTGAGGATCATCACAAATAAATCAATGAAATCAATCGATACATCAGGTGGGGTGATATGTTGACAAAGGGCGCCAACGGGCGTATAGGGTGAACGTTGCTAGCCCCACATTTAAGGCTGATTGGCACTTTATGGGTTCTGTTATGGGTTATGATTGAAGCTGTATGGGTTTGTGTTATGGGTTATGATTTACACTTTATGGGTTGTGTTATGGGTTATGAGTGAAGCTTTATGGGTTGTGTTATGGGTTATGATTGGCATTTTATGGGTTCTGTTATGGGTTATGAGTGAAGCTTTATGGGTTGTGTTATGGGTTGTGACTGAAGCTTTATAGGTTCTGTTATGGGTTATGACTGAAGCTTTATGGGTTGTGTTATGGGTTATGACTGAAGCTTTATGGGTTGTGTTATGGGTTATGACTGAAGCTTTATGGGTTGTGTTATGGGTTATGACTGAAGCTTTATGGGTTGTGTTATGGGTTATGACTGAAGCTTTATGGGTTGTGTTATGGGTTATGATTGAAGCTTTATGGGTTGTGTTATGGGTTATGATTGGCACTTTATGGGTTGCGTTATGGGTTATGATTGGCACTTTATTGTTGTATTATGGGTTATGATTGGCACTTTATGGGTTGTGTTATGGGTTATGATTGGCACTTTATGGGTTGTGTTATGGGTTATGATTGGCACTTTATGGGTTGTATTACGGGTTATGATTGGCACTTTATGGGTTGTATTACGGGTTATGATTGGCACTTTATGGGTTGTGTTATGGGTTATGATTGGCACTTTATTGTTGTATTACGGATTATGATTGGCACTTGATGGGTTGTGTGTTCAATACCACGTCGGTCGCCATCACTTCTCAAACAATTTTCTGGCACCTAGAAATGTTCTGGCTCGGTCGACCTTGAAACTTAAAGGGAAACAAGACGTCATTTAAAGGGAAACAAAAGGTCACTTAAAGGGGAACAAAATGTCACTTAAATTGAAACAAAAGTTCACTTAAAGGGAAACAAAAGGTCATTTAAAGGGAAACAAAGGGTCTCTTAAAGGGAAACAAAAGGTCACTTAAAGGGAAATAAAAGGTCACTTAAAGGGAAACAAAAGGTCACTTAAAGGGGAACAAAAGGTCACTTAAATGGAAACAAAAGGTCACTTAAAGAGAAACAAAACGTCCCTTAAAGGGAAACAAAAGGTCACTTAAATGGAAACAAAAGTTCACTTAAAAGGAAACAAAAGGTCATTTAAAAGGAAACAAAGGGTCTCTTAAAGGGAAACAAAAGGTCACTTAAAGGGAAACAAAAGGTCACTTAAGGGGAAACAAAAGGTCACTTAAAGAGAAACAAAAGGTCCCTTAAAGGGAAATAAAAGGTCACTTAAAGGGAAACAAAAGGTCACTTAAAGGGGAACAAAAGGTCACTTAAATGGAAACAAAAGGTCACTTAAAGAGAAACAAAACGTCCCTTAAAGGGAAACAAAAGGTCACTTAAATGGAAACAAAAGTTCACTTAAAGGGAAACAAAAGGTCATTTAAAGGGAAACAGTCATTTAAAGGGAAACAAAGGGTCACTTAAAGGGAAACAAAAGGTCACTTAAAGTGAAACAAAAGGTCACTTAAGGGGAAACAAAAGGTCACTTAAAGAGAAACAAAAGGTCCCTTAAAGGGAAATAAAAGGTCACTTAAAGGGAAACAAAAGGTCACTTAAAGGGAAACAAAAGGTCACTTAAAGTGAAACAAAAGGTCACTTAAAGAGAAACAAAACATCCCTTAAAGGGAAACAAAAGGTCACTTAAATGGAAACAAAAGTTCACTTAAAGAGAAACAAAAGGTCATTTAAAGGGAAACAAAGGGTCACTTAAAGGGAAACAAAAGGTCACTTAAAGAGAAACAAAATGTCACTTAAAGGGAAACAAAAGGTCACTTAAAGAGAAACAAAACGTCCCTTAAAGGGAAACAAAAGGTCACTTAAAGGGAAACAAAAGGTCACTTAAAGGGAAACAAAAATTTCCGCCTCAAAGGGGTCGGGGGTGGGGATGGTAGGGAGGGATTGGAACACTTGACTACCGATGCGGCAGGTTGGTGTAGTATGCTCGCGCAGAGCTGTGGCGGTTCCTGTCTGACACATGAATGTTTCCATCAATAGCAAATTATCCAATGCAGCTTTGTTGTCTTTTAATACACATTCTGCTAGTATCCTCTCTCTCTCTCTCTCTCTCTCTCTCTCTCTCTCTCTCTCTCTCTCTCTCTCTCTCTCGCTCTCTCTCTCTCGTTCTTTCTCTCTCTCTCTTTCTCTCACACACATTCTCTCTCGGATTCTCTCTCTTGGATTCTCTCTTTATCAATCTTCCTCTCTCATTTATCATATATATATATATATATATATATAACATTTCAGAAATCAGGAACGGTAAGATACTAATACAGGTTAAAGTCAAGAATGAAATTTTAGACAGAATCTATCTCTACACCAGAGGCACACCAAAGTTCACCAGGTTAGTACGGCCTCTATAAATTCAGTAAGCATCAATTCAATCACTAAATCATCATTCTATTGGGACATAATAGAGGCATAGGATGGGCTATGTTAATTTGCATGCCTAACTACCACTATTGTCGCCTAAAGGATGGAAATGTTCATATCCCTGGTGGAAATACTTGCACCGGAATGTAGACTCGGGTGTCAACATTTGTTTGCACAAAAAGGTTGGATTTGTTCATCTTCCGAGCATAAATACATGTGCCAGAATGTAGATTATGAGGTCAACACTTTCAAGATTTTCCCACAAAAGATTGATATGTTCATCTTCCGAGAAATACTTGTCATCATCATCATCATCATCATCATCATCATCATCATCATCATCATCATCATCATCATCATCATCATCATATGCCATGTCGGAACGCTTGGGCGGTCGTGTTTTGCCATCTCACTCGGTCACCAGAGTCGTGTATCAGCTCAGTGTTCTTGTCTCGACCATACAACGTGACCAAGCCATCCAGGTATTTACTTCTCTGCCTTCCCCTTGCCCTCTTCCCCTCGATCTTGCCAGTTGTCACCAAATTCTCCAGGATATTTCTTCTCATAACGTGACCAAAAAATTGTCACCGACTACAACTAATTTCATCAATCAGTTTACGGTTTTCATTTGTTTCCTGTAGGACTTGGTCATTGCTTTTTTTGCCTATCCATGGTATTCTGTGCATTTTCCTCATAAACTTCATTTCCACAGCCATCAGATGTATTTTCAGTTTCTCTGCTCATTGTCCACGCCTCACATCCATACAAAAGTATAGGTTCTATGTAGTACCTCAACACTCTTTTTCTCGTTGCAAATGATATCATTTTATTGGTCAGTATGTTTTTCATCTTGCAATAGGCTACCTTCACCATGTCAATTCTTGTTCTAATCTCTTCAAGGCATCTCCAATCAGATGACTGTTTCGAGATAATTGTACCGATTCACTAGTTGAAGAATATTCCCATTTACTTGTAAATTACATTGTGGTATTTCCTTCTTCTCGGGGACGACCATAATCTGTGTCTTCTTACAATTTAATTCTAGTTGTTCACTGTGTGCAACAATCGCATCTACTAAATGTTGCAGATCCTGCTCATTGTCTGCTCTCAAGTATATCTAATGTTATTGATGTTATGTCCCCCAATGATGATTCCTCTTGGGGCTGGCATTATATATCCATTAGGCAGTAGGACGTGGAAAATGTGCGTTGTCATGAAGTCGGTTTTGAGAAATGTTGTGACAACCGGATAAGTATAAGAGTATTAAGGGCTGAGGCCGACAGAGGCAGAAAGCGCTGGCAGTCTAGTACAAAAGATGGTCAGGAACCGAAATGTTTCAACGAATCAGATTGCAGATGGTTGTTGGGCCATCTGAATTAATACATGATGATGATGATGATGATGATGATGATGATGATGATGATGATGATGATGATGATGATGATGATGATGATGATGATGATGATGATGATTAAGGTCACACGAGAAGTAACTTAATCAATGTTTTGCTAGCCCTCTTGACCTACTTAGCGTTGAAGGCTTAGACCAGCTCAGAACAAGCGGGGAAAAAATGCAACGCCTACTGTTACTTGGTTCGAATAGGAGATTTCGCCTTGGTCAGCAAGTGCAATATTCACTACACCACAGTTCATATTATTTCATTAATGTAAAGGCATCAATCAATCATTAATCAATCATCAATCAATTATCAATCATTCGTCAATCAATCATCATTATAAACTTCACTGGGTTTTTTAGTTCACTCAATGGTCCATAGAGATTTTCTTCCACTGTTGTTTCTCTTGGCAAGAAGATTTGCTGGGACTCATACAAACTGAGCGGCAATGCATCGAGCTTAAATAGCTAAAAACTCACATTCTTTCAAAGGATTAATAACAACCAGCCGATCAACCATCCAATCAGCCAACAATTCAATTAATCAACCAATCAATCATTCAGCCAGGTAACCGAAACGGTTAATAGTATGGGACTGGTTTACTACGGAATGAAACGAGAAAAAAGAGTGTTGAGGTGCTACATTGAGCCTGTACTTTTGTATGGATTTGAAACTTGGACAATGAGCAGTCAAGCTGAAAAACATCTGATGGCTGTAGAAATGTGGTTTCTGAGGAAAATTCAAAGAATATCACGGACAGACAGAAAAACCAATGACCAAGTACTACAGGAAACAAATGAAAGTCGTAAATTGATTAGAGAAATTAGACGTAGACAGTCAACATTTTGGGACATGTTATGAGAAGAAATGAATTGGAGAACTTGGTGACAACTGGCAAGATCGAAGGGAACAGACCAAGGGGAAGACCGAGAAGTAAATACCTGGATGGTTTGGCCACATGCCATGGTCGAGACAGGAACACTGAGCTGATTCAAGACTCTGGTGATCGAGTGAAATGGCGAGTCATGACCGCCCACGCTTACCGGCATGGCACATAATGGATGGATGGATGGATGGATGGATGGAGGGATGGATGGATGGAAATGTTCTATATATAGAGTTTAAATGTTTATTGACATTCCTTCTTCTTCTTCTTCTTCTTCTTCTTCTTCTTCTTCTTCTTCTTCTTCTTCTTCTTCTTCTTCTTCTTCTTCTTCTTCTTCTTCTTCTTCTTCTTGCGATCAACGTTGCCTATGCCTGGTGCATACCACCCATTGTTGTGCGTAGATGTTCGCTCTTGAGTTATTTTGTGCAGTAGGAGCTAAGAATATGTTCCCTGAAATAATACTACCACTAAACTTCCTTCTCAACCTTCTCCAACTTCGTCTCCTTATTCTTCTTCTTCTTCTTCTTCTTCTGCCGCTGCTCCTGCAAGAATGTCTATTCTAAGCTCCGATGAATAATCCTTCTTATTTCAAATTCCTCTGGGGGGACTTAGTGGTCTCGAGGTATGGTGTCCGCCTCGAGTACTGGAGGTCCCGGGTTCAGGCCCCGGTGAGGCCCGGGATATACCTTTAAAAATCCACCTGGACTTCCAGTAATAAAATTTCCCCTGGTCTCTGTTGTAGTGAGATCTCCAACTTCTTCTCCTTATTCTTCTTCTTCTTCTTCTTCTGCCGCTGCTCCTGCAAGAATGTCCATTCTAAGCTCCGATGAATAATCCTTCCTATTTCAAATTCCTCTGGGGGGACTTAGTGGTCTCGAGGTATGGTGTCCGCCTCGAGTACTGGAGGTCCCGGGTTCAGGCCCCGGTGAGGCCCAGGATATATTTTTAAAAATCCACCTGGACTTCCAGTAATAAAATTTCCCCTGGTCTCTGGGTAGTGAGATCGGACGCCCGTGTGTATTGTTGTGCACGTAAAAAATCCCTTGGCAGTTGGAAATCGAAAAAGAGTAGCCTAACGGCGCTGCCCGGGCAAAATTCGAGTTAAAAATCTACCCAAAGTATTTCAGGATCCTCGCCGATGCAACGGAGTTCGTGCATTGAGCTGAGTTTCTCCAGACTCAGGCTTGAGTTAGGAGGAAAACGGAGCACTTATGGGTTAAACCGTGTGCCGTGATGTTGATCCAACGACTAAACTAAACTAACTAAACTATTTCAAATTCCTACAACAATATCAACTTGTGTATTATCTTAACCTTTGATGGATGCCCTTTGCCACAGTGTGGAGTTGCTGCGTCAGATCCATGGAGTAGCCAGCAACGGTCAGTTAGACAAGCTGCTTGCGGACAAGTTCAGCTCCAGCTTGTCAAGTGACGGCCATGATGCCATGATCTTCAGTAAGCTTGTGGAGCACACTCCAAGAGGTAGCCAGAATCTTTTCCTTCATGATCAGTAATAATATGTAGTAGTTAAATAGATGGACACATAATCAGACTGATACTGGTATCATTAGTTTTGGGACTCTTCGCTGGTTGTTGCAGATGAGGACGGAACGTGTGTGGGAATGTCCCAAGTGTACTTATGTCGGTTTTTAACTCAACTCAAGTTAAATAGTTATGGTTAAAGGTACTCATTTGATGCACATTCAGAAATTTCAATATTTAGAGTTGTGTTGAGTTGAGTTTAGCTGAAATGGGTTGAGTTAAGTCAGGATCTGACATACATTCGGGATATTCCTACATCCTCTCAGTCGTCATCCTGCATCAACTGCAGCTTCCTCTATGTTCTCCCCATGGTTTTCAGCTCTGTAATACCTTTCTCCGTGTGTTTTAGGTCTTCCAATATTTCATTCACCTTGTGGGTTCCAGACAACAGAGTGCCTAATTATGCCATCCTCAGGTTTTCTCAGTGTATGTCCTACCCCAAGTTGTTTCTTCACCTCTTGATTCACTGGATCAATGAAAGCCTTTGACAAAGTCTGGAAAGAAGGTCTGATGAAGAAACTGAGAAACTGTAAAGTCAATGGAAGAATGTACAAATGGATGAAAGCATACTTGCACAACAGAAGAGCCCGAGTCCAGAAAGACGGACTCAAGAGCAAGAAAGTACTACTGCGCCATGGTGTTCCCCAGGGCGGAGTATTGTCCCCACACTTTTTTCTAATCTTCATCAATGATCTTGTTGCTAATCTACCGCATAGAATTACAGCAGCAATGTACACTGATGACCTGGTTCTATGGAGCACAAATGAACATGCATCAGTGGCCACCAGATAGCTACAAAGAGCTGTAGATGCATTTATTGCATGGGCAAATAGATGGTGTGTCAGCATAAACACTGACAAGTGCAGCACCACTCTATTTACCCTCTCTCCAAAGCAAAAGGCAGGGATCATCGAGATAAATGGAATATCCCTTGGAGAAGATAAAGAACCAACATACCTTGGAGTAACATTTGATGGCAGGCTGACATGGAGAAAGCACATCAACAAAGCAGTAGCAAAAGCCAGAAGGAAAATAGCCATCCTGAGAAAACTAAGCGGAACCACATGGGGAGCCAGTGGGAAAATACTTAGCACAGTTTATCAACAGAGCATACGACCACACCTGGAATACGGGTTAACTGCGTGGTGTTCAGCATCAAAAACCACATAACAAGAGCTGGACAAGGTGCAAAATCAAGCTCTTAGAGTCACCACAGGAGGGATGAGATCAACCCCTATAGTGGATATGGAGAAGATGGGGAGGACACAAGCACTGAGAGAGCGCCGAGATACGAAAACACTAATACAAGCAGAAAAGTTCCTCAGCTTGCCAGGCCACCCTATGAAGAACAGATTTGAAAACTTAGCTAAGGTGCGGTTGAAAAGAAGCAGTTTTATCCACCAGGCCAAACGACTCTGCAGAGAAACCACCGATCTGTCCACAGTTTGCATCCCACTGAAAATTATTCCAGAGCGAACTCTATGGAAAGATGAACATAGACTATCACTACAAATCCAGACAAAAGTGAAAGGAATATTTGACAAGGAAGAACAAAACAGTGTACCGCACAGAACAGCCACTCCCAGCGTCCTTGATGAAGATTACCCACAGGACCTCTGGATCCGAGTCTACACAGATGGGTCAGAAAAAAATGATGTTCGAAATGGGGGGGGGGGGGGTGGGAGTGCACATAGAATACCCAAATAATACTAGGGACACGGCCAGGGCACCAAAAGGAAAGTACTGCCATGACTATGATGCTGAAATTGAGGCAATCAAGATAGCAATAGAGAAATTACTAAATACCAGCCATAGTACACAACCTGTTGTGCTATTGACAGATGCAAAATCAGTACTCGAGGCGCTCCTGTCTGGGTAATTGCCAATACTAAGGACACTACATTCTGAACTTAGCAGTCAGCATAAGGTCACCATACAGTGGATACCATCCCACTGTAGAATACCTAGAAACGACAGAGCTGATCGATTGGCTAAGGACGGAGCAAAAGAAGAACAGCCTGATGTGCCCGTTACATACCACCAAAAGAAAACAATGATCAAATCAGTCAGAAAATCACCAAAACCTGCTCAATATGACTACCACATTATGGAAAGACCAGAACAAGTCATTATTCTGCGCCTCAGAACAGGACACAATATATTACGCAACCACATGTATACAAAATTCAAGATTGGTGAATCAGTCATGTGCACATGTGGATTGGCGTCGTAGACAGCAGAGCACATACTCCAAGACTGCCCAAAATATAACATATCTAGGCAAACCTTCTGGCCTAGAGAGACAACAGTGGAAGATACACTCTATGAACCGCTGGGCGAACTAAAAAAGACAGTTAAATTTATACAAGAGACAATATTGCAATTATAGACATATTTCAAGCGAACGAAAGAAGACGAAACTGGATCAATGATGACACCCAACAACAACAACAACAAAATAACAACATAAAAATAAGTTACACAGCGACATAACGAATCAGCGTTTCGTTTATAACAATCTTCCTTAGGAACAATACAAACAGATCTAAAGTAAAACATGAAATTAGACTCTGTAATAACATTGAAATCGACGGCTCCACATTGTCTTATTTGCCATCTTCCACAACTGGATTTCTGCGCCGCCTTCCTGGCAACGAATTATGTTCAATGGTCAAGCAACGTTTTAACCCTAGACATTATGTTTGTGTTTTAATGTTATTACATTTTCTAATGTCATTTTCTTATTTAA